>WOXC01009490.1:0-384450 GCA_011680675.1 Gymnobelideus leadbeateri
ATTTAGTTGATCTTATATCTTTTGTTGCCTCTGCACCTTAATGAAATGAGCTGAATTTTAATAATGTCTCTGAGTATATTTTGAAGGCATTTCCTCTGTTCTTATTATTTTTTCTTTCTCTTCTCCTTCCCCCAAACCCAGACTCAAAGAATAATAGAATTTAGAATTAAAATTATCAGTTATTTTAAACAACATTTCACTCATTCACTGTGAGCCTTGTCACTCCATCTCCCCACCTACCCATTGGAAATAGAAGCAAGTGGGAGGCACAAAAAAAGCCAGTGTGGCATAGTGGAGAGAAGGTTGGACCAGGAGTCAAGAACACTTGGATCATCAATCCTTCTTAAAACATTGTGTGACCCTGATCAAGGGATTTGGCATTTATCAGATTCATTTTACCCAAGTGTTAAATGAAAATAATGATAACTGCAGTATTGTTCCCCAGGATGGCTAGGAAGAGAAGATATGTTAAGGTACCTAAATACCTCTGAAAAATTTAAAGTAATACACAAATATGAATTATTATTTTTAACTACTAAATATAATAAGAGATGATCTCTGGGAAGTCTGTCAAAGAATTCACCATGTAAGCTTGGGCAGGATAGTTCATCTTTCTGGGCTTCCTTTTTCTCATTTGCAAAATAAGGCTAGTTGACTAGATGAAGATTGGACCATAGATTTAAAACTGAAAGGGGTCATAAGGCCCTTTCCAGTTTTAAGGTTCCATGAGTCCATGAGTCTGACTTAAATTCTTTATGAGAAAGCACTGAGTAGTGTTGATGGATTAAATGAATGTTGAACATGTTTTTTCCTCTAAAGAAGAAGATTCCAGATTGAAATTTAATTTTGTTTAACAGAAAGGGAAGTACCTTAATGAGGTATATCAAGATGACAGATCTTCTTAATATATTGAATAATACAATGACATGTATTAAATACACCCTGCACCTTGAGATCAAAAGTCTAGTGAAGGAACATAGTTAACTGTTTAAACTTGTTTTTACTTTTTTTTTCACTTTCAGTTTCACAGAAGGAATATAGGTCCAGTTTCCTAAAATAACCATGCATATCTACATCTGTATACATTTGTGCGTATACCTACAAACATATATGTATAAATGTATATGTATGTATAAATATACAAGGTGCCACAAAAGCACAGTGCAGATTTAAACTATTGGAGCTTACAATTACTCTAAAGCTTTTGGAGTATTCTGTGCATTCTGTAGACACAAATTGTGTATATGCACACAAATGCTGTTCAGTCATTTTTCAGTCTTATTTGACTCTACATGACCCCATTTACAGTTTTATTGACAAAAATACTAGATGGCTTGTCATTTTCTTCTTTGACTCATTTTTACAGATGAGGAAAATGAGGGAAACAGGGTTAAGTGACTAGCCCAGGGTCATATAGCTAGTAAATATCTGTGACCAGATTGGAACTCAGGTCTTCCTGACTCCAGGACCAGTATTTTATCTACTACACCACCTAGTTGCTTTCTTTTTCTCTCTAATATATGCACATACATTCATGGGTGTGCATGTGCATGTTTTTGTGAAGAGCAAATATCCCAGGAAATAATTTCTTGTATCTATTAGGTAAAAGATAAAGCCTGCTCAATGAGTTCCTTTTTTACCTCTCTAAGAATTACTTGTGACACATCCTTGCATTTTCTGCAACTTAGCTCTTTCTTAGCATAATAGAAGTGGTATGCCATCTTATATGCCACAAAACAAATCCTACCATTTATAACTTTTCATGGTGTGGAGATGACCTTGGATTATTGAAGTTCATGCCAGATAATCACAAGGTCTGGAAACTTCTACCATGCTTTAAATATGGCCCCATGGACAGAACAAATCTATTACATAGCTAATTATAGAGAGGTGCATCACCAGTAACCTTGCACCCTGCTAACATATTTTTCTCCAAAACAACTTAGGAAATAAAGGATAATATAATTACTCCTTTGTCCTATGTGACTTCTTATGCAGTGATTGTAGAGAGTTGTGGAAAAAAGGGGGAAACATTTCTAAGAATCACATAGATTTAGACAGTCATTAAATTTAATTTTACTATTGGTGCTCTGTGAGATCTTTGTTCAATGAGCAATGATGAATGGACATTTTGCTGGAAGATCTGAATCATCAATCTTGACACTTTTGCTATGTGTGAAACAAAAAGGAGAGGGGATTTGTAGCTAAATGGAAGCATGTTTCATAGGTAATCCTTAGAAAAGCAAAGAAATGAGTTGGCAGAATGGGCATTATTTTTTCTCTCAGAGGCTTCAAAAATTATTTCCTGGGGCATTTGCTTGTAACATGTTCCAATATTAATGATATGTATTTGCAAAAAGACCACTATGAAAAATGGTCAATAGCATATTTAGCACCAGTTGCAGAGGATAAAGTGGTTGAAAAAAAATTATAGTAAATAATAAATAATAAAGTGAAAAAATTCACTTTATAAGTGAAATAAAGTTCTGATCCTTATTGACTTCAATGCAAATGAGGATGGAGAGGCATATATAGGCAAGTGCAGTTTAGAAAAAAGAACTAAAGTTCCCTAAAATACACAGAAACCAAACTCACTCAAACTATGAATGTCTTCTTTGAAAAAAGGCACTGCACATTTGGGAGTACCAGGTAACACCACAATGAATAAAATAGATTATGTTTTAGGACAGAAAAAAAAAAAAAACTTGTTCCTAAATCAGCTTTGTACAATCTAACCATTTATCTGTCAGAGCTAATGTAAGATTTTTTTAAATGAGATAATAATAAGGGGAAAAATGACATGTGATCAGAATGATTTAAACCTGAATAATTTAAAGAAGTAAGTAAAAACAAGAAATGGCCAGGGGACAAGAAATATAATATTGACATCAACTATAATAATGAAATATAACAAATGCAAATTCATTTCCAAACAAAAGACAAAAGGAATATACTTTAGTGAGCAAACATATCACATAAACAGAGGAATATAACTCCAAAGTAACAACTGAATTACAATGTAAACTCATCTACAAAATATTACAAAGACAGAAAATGCAAGATTAATGAACAGTGACATCTCATAAAAGCTAAGTAAAGTCCTTTAAAGGAGATTTGGGGATGTAAATGGGTCAGAACTAGAACAAAAAATGGAAAGCATTTGGGAAAACAATAAACATTTTTAAAATTGTTTCCTCTATCAAGAAGTACCAGCTTTGGACCAAATATCAAAGAAACTGTCCTCTCCTAGAAATGCTATTAAGGAGAACAAACACATTGTCCAATCCACCTGCTTTTCCTATCTTTATGTATGTATATATTCAACAATGTACCACCCATATACAATTTAAACAGCAAACTGCATGTAAGAGGGATTCAATTTTATGCATAAATTTATTTTTCTCTATATAGAAATATTCATTTGGTGCTTGTTAAGTTTGAATGCAAGGAACATGAATCTTTCTGACTTCAGGACCAACAACACAGGTGCTGTGCCACCTAAATGCCCCACAGTCAATTGGTATGTAGCTTCAAATCCTGGCTTTGTCATCTTGGGCAAATCAAATAATTTCTCTGGGCCTTGTTTTTTTTTTTTCACCTATAACATGATAGGGTTAGATCAGATGACCTCTAAGTTAACTTCCAAGTAAAAATCTATTGTCCTGTGATCCTAAAAGATTAGACTTGATCATCCATCACTATCTCCACCATAGACTGAAACCATTTTATTTTCAATTCTATGAGACCATTGAGAGTTAAGAAAATTGGGTCTTCTCTTTTCTCTCTTTAAAATCACTACTGGGATGGAGCCAAGATGGTGGAGCGAAAGCAGGGATTTGCCTGAGCTCTCTCCCAAACCCTTTCAAATACCTTTAAAAAGTGAACAAATTCTAGAGTGACAGAACCCACAAAGAGACAGAGTGAGGCAGATTTCTAACCCGACAACCTGGAAGGTGGACAGGAAGGATCTGTTGCACCCAGACTGGAGAGGAACATGGGCTAGCACAGACCCCCATTCAGAACAAGCCTTTGGGAGACTGAGCCAGTGGAGGAAATGGAAGTTTCCAGACTTCTCAGACTACAGATGCCAGAGACAACTAAGAGGATCAGCAGGAGGTATCTGTCAGAAATTGGTGAGAGAAAAGCAAAGACCAGCACAGGTTGCGCCAACGTAGCTCCAGCCTCAGCAAACCAGGAGCAGGCTGATAGAAGGGGCGACACATAGAGGGTGGTCAAAAACAAAATTCTAGTAAGGAGGGGAAAAGGGAGAAAGGGAAAAGAAAAGGAAAAACTGGGGTGGGGGAATAGGATGGAAAGAAAGACACAGATAATATTCACAGCTATGAATATGAATGGGATGAATTCTTCCATAAAATAGAAGTGGATAACAGAGCAGAATTAAAAAACATAATCTGACTATATATTGTTTACAAGAAACACATTCGAAACAAAGGGACATACACAGGGTAAAGGTAAAAGGCTAGAGTGGAATACATTACACTTCAGCTGAAGTGAAAAAAAGAAGGGGTAGCAATCCTTGTCTCAGACAAAACTAAAGCAAAAATAGATCTAATTAAAAGAGAAAAGGAAAGAAACTACATCCTGCTAAAAGGTACCATAAACAATGAATAATATTATTACTAAACTTGTATGCACCAAGTGGTATAGCATCCAGATTCTTAGGAGAGAAGTTAAAGGAGTTACAGGAAGAAATAGACAGTAAAACTCTATTAATGTAGGACCTCAACCTCTCCCTCTCTGAACTAGATGAATCTAACCATAAACTAAACAAAAAATGAGTTTAAGGAGGTGGATAAAATTAAATGTGGATAGAAATATACCTTTTCGGGGGCGGAGCCAAGATGGCAGAGTAGAAACAGCTCATCCAAGCCACTCTGCCCCCACATTTCCCCCAAACGATGTAAAAGGGGACTCTGACCAACTTCTGGAGCCCCAGAACCCACAGAATGACAAAGAGAAGCTAACCTCCCGCTGGGGACAGCCCAGCAGCCCTGCAGGAAGGACCAGCCCAGTGGTCTGGGACCTGGCAGCGTGCAGCGCGCAGAGCGCAGGAGCCGAGCCGAGCCGAGCCCAGGTCCGCATGAGCCGAGGTTTTAGCCCCAGGGCGGCAGGGCCAGCAAGCAGCTGGAGGAACCCCAGAACACCGGGAGCTGTGGCGACTCCAGAATTATCAACATAGGCTTGCCTGGGACAAAGTAAGAGGTTAGTGTCCTATGGACTTTGGGACTGGTATTAGGGAATGCGTCGGCTCCCTCCCCTGGGGGCTAAAAGCCACTGAGGACAAAAGCCATTTTGTAGTTTTCAGAGGCAGCTCCAGCTCCCAGCCTGCAAATTTGTAGGGAGATCCAGCGATCAGTCTTGGGGGATAATCGCTCTTGCTTTAACCTCCCTGGATCTGGATTGTGATCTAGGGTGGAAGTCGTGGGAGTGTTTACAGCTTGCCAGAAACGGAAGTTGCCCCCCACACATTCGGGACGAAAATTCCTCTATCTGGCCTTAAAGCCATGGTGTGGCAACAAGCCCAAAAGTCAAGTAATTAAGTGGCAACATGCCAAGGCAAAGGAAACAGAAAAATGCAACCCCAGACTCCTATTTTGGGGGCATAGAGCAGGAAAAGGACTGTGAGGTCAGAAGTCCTGCTCCAAAAGCCCCAGGGGAAAACATGAGTGGGTTGCAGGCCATAGAGGACCTTAAGAAGGACTTTAAAAATCAAACAAGAGAAGTGGAGGAAAAATTGGAAAGAGAAATGAGAAGGATGCAGTAAAAGTATGAAATGAGGGTCAACAGCCTGACTGAGGAAAACAACACCTTAAAAATAGACTAACTCAAATGGCAAAGGAGGCCCAAAAGGGCAATGAGGAGAAGAATGCCTTAAAAAGTCGAATTTGCCAGATGGAAAAAGAATCTCAAAAGTTCACTGAGGAGATTCATTCCTTCAGAGTGAAACTGGAGCAAATGGAAGTTAATGAC
This sequence comes from Gymnobelideus leadbeateri, assembly GCA_011680675.1. Lineage (NCBI taxonomy): Eukaryota > Metazoa > Chordata > Mammalia > Diprotodontia > Petauridae > Gymnobelideus > Gymnobelideus leadbeateri. Next base: position 5,992 of record WOXC01009490.1, read on the forward strand.
TTTATGAGAAATCAAGATGCTGTTAAGCAGATCCAAACAAATGAAAGATTAGAAGGCAATGTGAAATATCTCATGGGAAAACCACTGACCTGGAAAATAGATCCAGGAGAGACAATTTAAAAATTATTGGACTACCTGAAAGCCATGATCAAAGAAAGAACCTAGAAATCACCCTTCAAGAAATTCTCAAGGAAAACTGCCCTGATGTTTTAGATCCAGAAGGCAAAATAGAGGTTGAAAGAATCCACAGATCACCTCCTGAAAAAGACCCCAAAAATAAAACTCCCAGGAATATTATAGCCAGGTTCCAGAATCCCCAGATCAAGGAGAAAATACTACAAGCAGCCAGGAAGAAACAATTTCAATATTGTGGAAACACAATCAGAATAGCCCAGGACCTGGCAGCTTCTACACTGAGGATCGAAGGGCATGGAATATGATATTCCAGAGGGCAAAAGAACTGGGAACGAACCCACGGGTCACCTACCCAGCAAAACTGAGTATTTTGTTTCAGGGGAAAATATGGTCATTCAGTGGAATAGAGGACTTTCAAACATTCTTGAGGAAAAAACCAGAATTGAATTGAAAATTTGACACCCAGACACAAGAAGGAAGAGATGCCTGAGAAGGTAATCAGGGAAAAGAAATCAAAAGGAACTTATCAAAGTTGAACTATTTACATTCCTATATGGAAAAGCAATATCTGTGACTGATGATATCTTTCTCACTATGAAAATAATGGAAGACGGGGGTGTGGTCATACAAATACATATGTGAATGTGTGTGTATATGGTTACAGTTATATAAGGATAGAGGGCATAGGTTGATTTTGTTGGGAAGGGAGAGTACTCAAGGGATGAAATTATGAGGTGAGAGAGGAAAGTGGCAAGAGGAGATGGGGAGAGACAGGGTAGTGTAAACCATCCCATGCAGAAGAAGCAAGGGGAAGTGGTTGCAAAAGAGGGGGAGAATAAGGAAGGCTAAAAAGGCAAAACCACATTCACATTGAATTTGGTTCAGGGAGAAAATGACATACATACTAAATGGGATATCTCAACCTGCAGTAGGATAGGGGGAAGGGGGATGAGAGGAGGGATGATGGATGGGAGGGCATCCTTGGGGTGAGGGGAGGTTGGAAGTACCCACTACAAAAGAGGGACAGGATCATGTAGGGAATGGACCAGGTGGGGGGTGGGATGAGTGGGAGGGAATTATAAGCAGCCTTGTACAATATATCTACTATGATAATGTTTTGCATAGCTAGACATGTACAACATATACTGAATTACTTATCTCCCAAGAGGAAATGGGTGACAAGGGAGGAAGGAAATGGATCTGAAATTCGAGGTCGTAACATTAAATGTTCCAAATATATATAAATACTATTATTAATACTCTTTTGTTTGTAATAGGGAGATAAGATGTGCAGGCATTGGGATGCAAAGACTCACCTTCCTCTAATGGAAAAGTCGATGGGGGTATGGGAGAAGGTATGGGAGAGAGCAGATTGGAGGAAGCGGTATCTTGTGGGATTACTGTTCTGGGAGGTTGGGTAGGGGAATAATGGGGGGAAAATGATTGTAACTCAAAATCTGGCAGAAATGAATGATGTAAAACAGAAGTTAATAAAGCATTTGTAAAAAAAAAAGAAAGAAAGAAATATACCTTTTCCTCATCAGCATATAACATCAACACAAAAATTAACCTCAGGGTATGAAAGGTATATGAGCATATAAAAACCTCAGCTGCAGAAAGGCAGAATATTAACTGCATCCTCTTCAGATCATGATGCAATGAAAAGTATATGCAATAAAGGGTCATGGAAAGATAGACTAAAAATTAAATGGGAACTAAATAATCTAATCCTAAAGAATGAATGGGTCAGACCACAAGTTATAGAAATAATGAATAACTTTATCCATGAGAATGACAATAATGAGACAACATACTAAAACTTATGGAATGCAGCAAAAGGAGTTCTTAGAGGAAGTTTTATATTTATAATTGCCTACATGAATAAAATAGAGAAAGAGGAGATAAATGAATTGGGCATGCAAGTAAAAAAACTAGAAAAAGAACAAATATAAAATTCCCAATTAAATATCAAATTAAAAATTCTGAAAACCAAAGGAGAGATTAATAAAAATTGAAATTAAGAAAACGGTTGAACTAATAAATAAAACTAAGAGTAGGTTTCTGGGAAAAAAATAGTTAAAATTTGGTTAATTTATTTTTAAAAAGAAAGACAAAAACCAAATTACTAATATCAAAAATGAAAAGGGTGAATTCACCACCAACGCAGAGGAAATTAAAACAATTTTAAGAGCTATTTTTCCAAATTGCATACTGATACATTTGACAATCATAGTGAAATGGATGAATATTCACAAAAATATGAACTGTCAGACTAAAAGAAGCGGAAATAAAATACTTTACCCCACTTCAGGAAAAAGAAATTGAACAAGTCATCAATGAACTCCTTAGGAAAAAATCTCCAGAGCCAGATAGATTTATAAGCAAATTCTATTTAACATTTAAAGAACAATTAATTCCAACACTATGTAGATTATTTCTAAAAATAGACAAAGAAAGAGTCCTACCAAATTCTTTTTATGGAACAAATATGAAAATAATAACTAAGCTGCTAAGAGTCAAAACAGAGAAAGAAAATTATAGGCCAAGTTCCCTAATAAATATTAATGCAACAATTTTATATAATATATTAGCAAAAAGAATACGGCAACTTATCATGAGAATAATACACTATTGCCAGGTAGAATTTATGCCAGGACTGCAGAGCTGGTTCAATATTAGGAAAACTACCAGCATTATTGACCATATCAATAACAAAACTAATGGAAACCATATGATTATCTCAATAGATACAGAATGTTATCTTTTGTTTAAACCTATGTGGCCACTTTAGTGACAAGTTATGTTATATCATTTTGAATGTTGTATTTCGGTTTCTGTGAATGGTTAACCTTAGTTTATCACTGAATAATTAGAGAGTTCACTATACTATGTGATCAGAACCTTGGAGTTCACAACAGCAGTCCTCTGGAGAGCTAGCTGCTCATGCTTGACTATACAGGTGGGGACAGAAGGGGAGAAAATTTGTAACTCAAAATCTTACGGAAGTGAATGTAGTAAACTAAAAATAAATATTTTTAATCCACTGCCATTTAAAAAAAATAGAAGTTATGGTTAAAAACAAAGTCTATTGAATATGTATAATGGTGCTTCTTAATAATAATGAATTTCTTAATCCAGATTTCAATCTTTTCCATTCTTTTATTTTAATGAATTTATGAACCAAGTGATACCAAATTTGATAAGAAGAGATGTCTAAGTCAGTATGGAAGAGTTACTAGAAACAGAAAGGCCAAGTTAACATGATGCCAGTTGCTGATTAAAATGAAGCAATCAGTGCTTGCAACTACAACCAACTTCTCTAATTTTGGTTCCCACAACACTAAAAATTTAACTTTACGTATCAATATATATGTATTTAACTTTTATGTATGGATATACAGAGGAGAAAAAAATGTATTCCCTTATATTTTTGCCCTCATTTTGTACACTTTGAAGCAAATTTGTTCACAAAATTAAATTATAAATCCAATTTGTCGATGCCATGGTCACATTACAGTGTTAATATTTTTTAATTGATTATAAGATCATATACTTAGAACTGAAAGTCACAGATCCACAGTATTTAAGGAGGATGTCTTGAGGATCCTGCAAATGGGGGAAAAGTTAATTTCCAGCAACCAGGAGTTGTATGTTATTGTTTTGCTACTCATACTCTCCAAGTCTAAGTCCTATCCCTTGAATTCTGTGTATAATGATGAGAGAATATGCCTTGGGCTACTGAGAGGTGGGAAAGAAGATGTTTTATACCAACTGTCTCACCTTAATAAAATATTGCTTTTTTAATGCTGCTTAATACTAACTTAATAAGTGATTCTCAACTAATAACCTTAGGGAGAAGAACAGTGCTGGGGTCTTGAACGGATGGCATTAAAGGATATCTCTGACTAGAATGCTGAAGGAGAGAAGCAGCCTGGTTTTAGGGGTCTGATTTATCATGTGGGTGAGAGTTGATATAAGGCTCCTCAGAACTTACATGAGCTACATGCCAAAGGAGAGCACTGGGTTTCTAACGCATCTTCTAGTTCTAAACTTATGATTTTTAAAAAAGTTCAGTTCACCTCCATTCCCAAATGTATCTTTCAACCCTTCCCTCCCATAAAGCTCCCCTTGATTACAAAGAGTAAAAAATATACATAAAGACAAACGAAAGTTATTCAGCAAAACTAACTAGCACATTGACAAAATCCCACATTAGAGACAGTGGCATTATAAATTATATGTCATTCAGTTTTGATTTTTGTTGTTGCTCTATCCCCCAGTTATATTGTAATAGTCATTGTACATGCTATTCCCTGACTCTGCTTCCCTTAATTTGGAGCAATTCATATGCCTCCCAGGTTTCTCTGCATCATATTCACTAATCTACAAATACGTATTTTGGTTAAAGTCTCCTCTACTGGGGCGGCTAGGTGGCGCAGTGAATAGAGCGCCGGCCCTGGAATCAGAAGGACCTGAGTTCAGAGCCGGCCTCCGACACTTAATCCATACAAAACAAAAACCTAGCCGTGTAACCTTGGGCAAGTTACTTAACCCCAATTGCCCTAAAGGGGTGGCTAGGAGGTGCAGTGAGTAAGAGTGTCGGCCTCGGAGTTGGGATGACCCGAGATCAGATCCGGCCTCAGAAAATGAGCACCCACGCATAAATAATAATGACTAGCCGTGTAACCTTGAGCAAGTTACTTAACCCCAATTGCTTTAAAAAAAAAAGTCTCCTCTACTACTAAAAAGTCATTCTGTAAGTGTTTTGGTGTAAATGGGATGTTTCTTTTTACCTTTCCAATATTTATTTTTTGAATATGCCATGTTACAAATTTAATGAGTTCAAATCTCCAGAATGATACACAGTAGCTGCTAAGATTTTGAAAGAACTTGTAGTTATGATAATGGAACAACTGTTGATCTTTGAAGAATCTTGGAGAATGTGAGCAATGCTAGAAGCCTGGAGATGAACAAATATTGTTCTGTTTTCAAAAGGAAGGAAGAAGACTTCATAGCAAACTAGCCTTATTTCCTTTTCTGAAAAGGTCATTATACCGATAGAATAATAAAAATTCTGTTATGTAATATGGCTAGATTTAAATATAGAATTTGACTCAAATCTTTCACAATTTTTATTTGGAAAAGTTGGAGAGAAGTGAGTTGTATGATATGACGGTGAGGTGAATTTGGCATTGAGTTAATGAACAAACCCAAAAAATGTTGGTTAATTACTCAGTGCCAATTTAAATGGCTAGCCAACTAAAGAAAATATAATGACAACAACTGACCCTTATACAGAAACTTTCTAAATAGTTTAAATATTGAGAATATGTCACTAACATCCCAAGACCTCTAGTCATTGCATAGAATTTTTGGTACATGTGTTCTGTGTAAATGGCATATATAATGCCATATAGTGACATGGAAGTAACTTTGGTTCTCAAAGACAATAGAGGCCAAGTGTTGGCAGTTACTGTCTATCCTTAAAGTTTTCAAATACAAACCCAGTCATGTATTGCATGTCTATAATATGAATCTAAATCTGTAGCTCTAGGTTCTAGGCTCTAAGCTCTAGGCTTATCCATATATACACTCATAGACACATACATATACACACATCTGTTGTGGTGGGTTTTGCTTCTGTCATATTCAACTCTTTGTGAACCCATTTGGGATTTTCTTGGTAAAACTACTGGAGTAGTTTGCCATTTACTTTTCCAGACCATTTTTATAGATGAGGAAAGTGAGGCAAACGGTATTTAATGGCTTACCTAGGGACACACAATTAGTAAATGTCTGAGGCTGTATATAAACACATAAAGATGAGTCTTCCTGACTTCAGGCCTGGCACTCTATCCACTGTGCTACCTAGTTATACATATGTGTGCATATATATGTGTGTGTGTGTGTGTGTGTGTGTGTGTGTGTGTGTATGTTAACATTTGTATTATACCTACTATGTGTCAGGTACTTTACTAAATGCTTTACAGTTATTATCTCATGAGGCAGACAAATCTATATCTTTGAACTTCAATAATGCAAAAAGCAATGATATCATGAATGCTTTTTTGAGTGGCTGTGTTAAAAAATAAAAATCCCAGTAACTGGCAACCAATCTGGTCATGAGCCCTTCCAAACTTAATCAGGCTGGTCCTCAGAGGAGAAAAATGAAGGCCAAAGAAACTAAACCTATACTTCTTACTTGTTATTGGAACTTCCAGGAGAGGAAATTTCCTCCATCAAAGGAGGTCAACACATTTTCTGCTATTTGTTTTCTTGAATACAGCCAATATGTGTCTGAGGGAGGTCTTCCACCAAGGACTTCCAGCAACTTTACAACTTCCTCATACTTTTTTGGAGAAGAAGAATATTAATAATGATAATAGATGGAATTTATATAATGCTTCAGAGTTTAGAGGACATAACCCTTGCCTTCAGGATGTATATAATAGGTTAAGGTAGATAAACATATATACAAAAAACTAAATTTTAGTATGTTCCATAAAAGTACTTTAGAAATTCAGAATTTCATTAAGGAAAATTTTTTAAAATGTCCTGTGGAGAAGGTGACATTTGAACTGTGAAGGATGAAAAGTATTTCTGCAAAAAGAAAAAGGTAAGTGAATTTTCAGTGGAATGGGCAACATCAAATGTGTACAAAACTGCAAGATGCATTTGTGTAATACCTGATAGTACAGTTTGACTAAAGCCTAGCAAAGTAGCTTAAGGCCTCTTTGTAGGTACCTGAGATATATTAAAATACTTTGAAGTTGTTTTTTTTTTAATGTAGTAAAATAATTTCAAAGAAGAAAGTATCACTTTGTTTCCCTAGAACACAGATGATGATATCCCTCCCTAGTGATCTTTGCTTCTAATTACTCAATTATTTTTTTCTTAAGCTGACATCAATGCAGGCATTAGAAATGATGTCCTAGTCATCAATGTAGAGTTGGAAAGGATGTTGGCAGTCACCTACTCCAACCCTTTCATTGTACACATTAAGAAACTAAGGTCTATAGAGAAAAATTGTCTTACCCAAGGTCACACAGGTAAAACTGCTCTTTCCACTGTATCAAATTAGTAAAATGTGTGCAAAAGACCAATGTGAATTCATTGGATGCTCTTTATTCTTCCTCTTCAGAAGCTATTTCTGTAAGTACAAGCTTACTGACTATACTCTTCCATCTTAATCATGTAGTTCTGGCATTAAAATAAAGAGGAAATGTTATTACAAGTGACAACCTGTCATGTATAGAAATGAAAACTAGTTGCCAATTTTTGTGATAATGTGGACCAAAACTAATTTCTACACATGCAAATTTTACTTAATATAGCTGTGAAAATAATGATGAAGTCTCAAAACCATGCTACCATATATTCAAATCAAAGGAACAAATTTCCAAGTGGTATTTCTTATTCTTCTGTTTGGATCTCTTTTTTTTTTTTTACTTTAAAGCTCTTTAAAGCACTTTAGTGAAAAAGAGACACAGAAAAAAGTGTTCACTTGAAAATCACTAAATCTTATAGTCTGTTCTATTTTGTTCAATTGAAAAAAAAAGCCATCAGCTATGTGTGTGCCTTGATTTCCCAGAGGGCCTTGAAGATCCATTCATATATTCAATGTGATAATGCTTCACTGCCCCCCCCCCCTAACTTTACCAATCCTTCCCACTCCCACATACATAATACAGATAGAACAGCTATAGAGAGGAACAGGCACCTCTTCTCTATTTGTGAGGCTAATGAGGCTCTTCATTTGATTCCATTATAAATGGGCCCCCTCTGGCATTGGTCTTTGGTTCTTCCCCTGGTTACATCAACATCAATTCCAAGCACACTGATGCATTACTAATGTTCTCAGCTGCCAAATCTCTTCTTTTTGGGGCTCCCTTTTTATTGTAATATCTATACAATTCTCCCTTTTCATCACTTCCCCCCTCTGAGAGGCAAACAAACCTAGATTAAAAAGTAATGAGACTATTAATTAGAGACTTTCTAAAGGAAGGTTGTTCTGCTCTTGTGTTTAATCATCTGTTGTATCCTTCTCCATTTTCCTCCCTCTGCCTCCTGTCTTGCAGAGAACATTCTACAAATGTTCTGCAAGACTAATTCCTGTTTACACAGATTTTAACATGAGATGGAGGTGAGCAGCTTTGGGGAGAAACACCAATTTGATATTTAAGAGTGTATTCTGTCAGTAAAGCACAGTTCTTTCTTTTGTTAGGCACAATGTAAGATAATTCAGCAGCTAAATCAAAAATGTTGTTAACACATTTAAGTGAATCTGTATTTGCCTTCTGTGATCACAAAGACATGGGGGATTTAGTCAAAAGATTGATCCCTAATCCATTAAAGGAAGAATTTTATCCCTTTTACTTCCTTATGTGCAAAGATAATTTGCCATTATTTTACTCATATTAGCAGCCTTCTTGGTCCTATTTGCCATATCCAAGTGAACAAAATGCTACCAGGTTGCAGCAGCACTTTTTCTTTCTTATTTCAATTGCAAAAAACTGATTTGAGTTGTTGCCAAGTTTTTCCAAACAATAATGGAACAAGAAGTTATTTGCTGCTCTTTAGTCATTTTTCAGTTGTGTCTGACTTTGTGACCCTATTCAGGGTTTTCTTGGCAAAGATATTGGAGTACTTTGTTGTTTCCTTCTCCAATTCATTTTACAGGTGAGAAACTAAGGCAAACAAGGTGAAATGACTTTCCCAGGGTCACACAGCTAGTAAATGTACAAGTCAGATTTGAATTCAGGTCTTCTTGACTCCAGGCCTGGCACACTATCCACTGTACCTAGCTGCCCTAATTGGCTATTAATAATATTTCAAAAATAAACAAGGTGATTATGGAGTGACCATATGGCATAGCCATTCCTCCCAATATCTACCATGGAGAAAAAGTGTTTTTGTTTTCACTTTTTTATATAATCAGTGATTTAGATTTAGAAGGAATTATAGATACCATCTAGTCTAAACACCTGTTATAACAGATCAGGAAACAGGGTCTTAGAATGGTTAAATGACTTGGCATAGGTCACGTAGGAATTGACAGAAGTATTTACATTATATGACCCCAAAGTCAATGCTATTGCCTTTATACCATACTGTTTCCTCAAAACGCACACAGTTTTATTCACCTGCATGAATCTGACCTAGTCACTCCTCCCTTAGTCTCATAAAGTATGCATAAATGGCATAAAAGATCCAATAACACAACTGTATTGAAACCCTGAGCAAGTCACTTAACCCTATTTGCCTCAGTTTCCTCATCTGTAAAATAACCTGGAGAAAGAAAGGGCAAACCACTAAAGCATCTTTGCCAATAAAACCACAAATGGGGTCACAAAGAGTCAAATATAACTGAAATGACTAAGTAGCAACAACTCAAACCCTAGGAAAGTTATTCACTTTATTTTATTAATTTTTAAAAATTATTAATACATTTTGTTTTGGTGCAGCAAAGACTTCTCAATAAAATACTCAGACTGCTTACAAAATATTCAGATGTATCTATGATCCATCTGTGTGTATTATTCCGATAATGCATATTGCAGCCCATCTATGTCTGCTAATTCTATGTAATTCTTGCCCATGTCCTCCCACAAATTCACTACAGAAATCCACCCAACATGTTCAAGGATGTTTTAATGTTTTTTTTAATGTTAAGAGGAAACCAGGACTGTCCATTTGGTCAAATCATATTCATTCAAAGTCACACTTTTCTTTAATGATTTTATTTATATCATTTTTTCACAATGTCTTGCTTATAATGTGTTGTGTATAGGAGATGCCCACTATAAACTTTTCCTTTGATTTTTTGGGGGGGGTTCTTTTTTATGTTACCTAACTTTCAGTCAGTACCCTGGAATAGATAATAATAGTAATAGTAATAATAATAATAATAATAACAGCCAGTATTTATGTGGTTCTTGAAGAGTTACAAAGTGATTTATATGTTAACTGGTCTGATCCTCAAAAGACTATCAAACAAGTTCTATTATTGTCTTCATTTACATATGAGGAAACTGAGGCCAAGAGTTTAATGACATTTGCAGTAACGAAGTCTAAGGTAAGATTTTGACTCAGGTCTTCTTGACCCCAAGTCCTGAGCTCTATCCACATCATAACCTAGCTGCCATACTGTTATTAAAGAATAATTGTGTTTTTTCCCCCAGTGGAGTCAAGAGTAAAAGCAGGGACTTGCTTGAGCTGTCCCCTAAGTCCCTCAAAATACCTGAAAAAATCACTCTAAAAAATTCTAGACCAACAGAATCCACAAAATGACAGACTGAAACAAATTCCTGGCCCAAGACAACCTGGAAGGTTGATAGAAAAGGTCTGTTACAGTCAGTTGGGAGAGGAGCACAGTCTAACAGGGGCCATGCCGGCAAACCTGGAGCAGGCCTCAGGGCACTGAATCCCTGGCAGCTGTGATGGTTTCCAGACTTCTTAACCGACAAAACCCAAACACAACTTTAAAGGTTAATAAGAAAGATCTGTGGAACCTGGTTGAGAGAGGAGGCCAAAGACAACTTAAAAGGTTAATAAGAAAGGTCTGTAGGACCTGGATGAGAGAGGAGTGAGGTTCAGCCACAGCCCTGGAAAAGTGAAAATAGAGGCAGAAGATACTTTTTCTGGAGCTCTTAGGCCACAGATGGTGGGGGGATCTAACAGTTTATTGGACAGGGATTGCAGGAAACTCTTTACTGGCACTGAGGCAGGATTCTCTTGCTTTTCCTATGCTTGGATCTGGGTTGCAGTCCAGGGTGGCAGTCCTGGGAAAGAATGCTGATGTGGCAACATTTGTGGTGTTGGAGAGGGAATCCTCCTTACAGGTCCAAAGCAGAAAATAGTGCTTGTGATCACTCACAGACCAGAGCACAGGCCAGGAGAGGAGTAACACCTCTCCTTTGAATATACCAGTTGGAAGAACTGAAAAATTGCAGCTGCACAAAACCCCTGAAGCTTGGGACAGTACACCCTCCACACTTGAAGCAGAGTCTTACCTTAACAAAGAGTTCAAAAATCAAGTAATATACTGGGAAAGCAAGCAAAGAGAAGAAAAAAATTAGACTATAGAATTTTACTTTGTTGACAAGGATAACCAAAACATATGACCCCAAGAAGACAACAAAATCAAAGCTTCTACATCCAAAGAGTCTAAGAAAAATATTAATTGTTCACAGGCCATGGAAGGTCTCAGAAAGGATTTTGAAAAGCAAGTAAGAGAAGTAGAGAGGCAGCTCAGTGGTGCAGTGAATAGAGCACCCGTCCTGGAGGGAGGAAGAAATAAGTTAAAATCTAAACTCACACTCTTGACACTTATTATGTTACCTTGGGCAAATTACTTAACTACAATTGCCTTTCCTTACCCCCTCTAAAAAAGGCAGGTGAGAAGTAGAGTTAAATTGGGGAAAAAAGATGAAAGTGATGTAAGAAAATCATGAAAAATGAGTCAACAGGTGCCTAAAGGAGACCCACTGAAGAAAATAACACCTTAAAAATAGACTAACCCAAATGGCAAAAGAGATTCAAAAAGTCAAAGAGGAGAAGGCCTTAAAAAGTAGCACTGGACAAATGGAAAAGAAGGTCCAAACACTCACTGAGGAAAATAATTCCTTCAAAATTAGAATGGAGCAAATGGAAGCTAATGACTTTGTGACAAATCAAAATTTATTAAACAAAACCAAAAGAATGAAAAAATAGAAGGCAATGTGAAATATCTAACTGGAAAAAACAACTGACCTGGAAAATACAACCAGGAAAGAGAATTTAAAAATTATTGCAAAAAGCCATGACCATAAAAAGAGCTTGAATATCATCTTTCAAGAAATTATCAAGTAAAACTGCCCTGATAATCTAGAACCAGAGGGTAAAATAGAAATGGAAAAAAATACTGATCACCTCCTGAAAGAGATTTCAAAATGAAAACTCCTAGAAATATCATAGGCAAATTCCAGAGTTCCCAGGTCAGGGAGAAAATATTGCAAGCAGACAGAAAAAAAAAACAAAAAACAAAACAAGTGTTGTGGAAACAGAATCAGGATAACACAAGATTGAGTAGATTCTACATTAAGGGCTCAGAGGGCTTTGAAGATGATATTTTAGAGGTCAAAGTAGATAGGATTAAAACCAAAAATCACCTACCCAGCAAACTAAGTATAATCCTTCAAGGGGAAAAATGGATAATCAATGAAATAGAGGACTTTCAAGCATTCTTGATGAAAGACCAGAGCTAAATAGAGAGTTTGACCTTCAAATACAAGACTCAAGAGAAGCATGAAAAGAGAAACAGAAAATAGAAATCATAAGGTACTGACTAAAGTTGAAATGTTTCCATTTCTACATGGAAAGATGATAGTTGTAACTCATGAGACCTTTCTCAGAATAAGGGTAGATGGAGGGAATATACATACATACATACATACACACACATATACACACATACATACCTATATACACACATATATACATATATACACACATATATGTGTGTGAGAGAGCTAGAGAACAGACATATGCAATATATGTTGCATGTATTATATATGGAGGGGTAGTTAAATGGTGCAGTGAATAAGATTCTGGGCCTGGACTCAAGAAGACTACTCTTCCTGAGTTCAAATCTGACCTGACATTTGCTATCTGCACTAACCCTAAGTAAGCCACTTAACCCTGTTTGTCTCAGTTTCCTTGTTTATAAAATGAGTAGGAGAAGAAAATGGCAAACCACTCCTGTATATTTATTGAGAAAATCTCAAATATGGTCATGAAAAGATAGACATGACTAAAAATGACAGAACAACAATAATATGTATAGTCTAATTATTAGCAAGATCTCTAAATCAAGTGTATGAACAAATTTGTAACTGTTGTTGCATAATTCCAAATTATTTTACAACACGATTGAACCAATTTACAATTCTACCAGCAGTAATCAATGTTTCTATTTTCTCCCATCCCCTCCCACAATGAATTTTTAATTATTTCACTCTGCCTAGCTATTGTTTTCTAAAGAAGAATTTTGAAATTCATCCATTATCTTAAATGTACATTTTTGCAGAATAAATTATTTTAGATGAAAACAATTTTAAGCGTATATCATATCAATTAATCCTTTCCTCTTTTGCTTCTAATGTATAGTCCTGACTGAGTCTAACTGGAGTTCCTTGGTAGGTGATCATTCTATCTCAGGTCTCTTGCAATATTCTCTCTTTTATCAGAAAGTTTCAGAATTTATCAAACATTTTCCTATAAGTACTAGACCTGTCTGTCTGTCTGTTGTTGGTTGTTGTTTTTTGATGATGATTTTAGTACTAAGACATGAATTTCCAGGCTCAGAGAATCATTTGCCAAGGACTAAAAAGGACATTACAGAGACAGAGCCAACATGGTAGAGAGAAACCAGGAAGTTACCTGACCTGTCCCAAGTTTTCCTCAGAAATAACATTAAATAAAGCCTCTAAAACAGATTCTGGAGTTGGCAAAACCTACAAACAGATGGATGGGAAAAAGATTTCCAGCTTAAGCTAACTTAAAAGTACTTCAGGAATGGTCTGTCTCACTTGAGTAAGAGTGGGAACATAGCACAGAGCAGAGAGTGTCCAGGCAAGCAGCTGGAGGTTATTAGCCACACCTCAGATCAACAACTAAGTCACCTCAGTCCTGGATCAGCTGACTAGTTATACAGCAAGCCAGCTATGAGACCTCCAGCCTTGGTGCAGAAGGTAAGTTGCATCCCTGGAAACCAGGCAAAAACAGGCACTACTAAGTTGGGCCACATCAGCACAGTGAGCCAACTTCTAGGTCTTGAGGCCAAAAAAAACCAACCAAACAAACAAACAAAAAAAAAAAAACAGTGATCAGGTCTCTGGACTCTAGGAGAAGAAGCTTGGAACAGTATCCCTGGGCTCCAGCAGGAGAACTCAACTTTAAAAGCCAAGAAATAGGAAAAAAGAAAACAAGGTAGAAGCAAAAATGAGTATTGACCATAGAAAGTTACTATGGTTACAAGGAAGATCAAAACACAAACTCAGAAGAGGACAATATTGTCAATATGCCTACATCCAAAACCTCAAAGAAGATGAACTGGTCTCAAACCCAAAGAAAAGATTGTAAAAGTCAAATAAAAGAGGTAGAAAAAAATTAGGAAAAGAAATGAGAGTCAACAGCTTAGAAAAGTAAGGGAAAAAACGGACTGAAGAAAACAATTCGTTAAAAAAAAAAAAAGACAATTGGCCAAATTGGGGTGAAAATAAACTGAAGAAAACAACTTCTTAAAAAGTAGAATTGGGCAATGGAAAAAGATGTACAAAAGCTAACTGGAAAAAAATAATATCTTATAAATTAAAATTGGGCAAGTGGAATCTAATGACTCTTTGAGACGTCAAGAATCATCAAACAAAACCAAAAGAATGAAAAAAACAGAAGAAAATGTAAATTACCTTATTGGAAAAATAACTGACCTGGAAAATAGATACAGGAGAAATAATTTAAGAATTTTTAGACTACATAAGAGATATGGCCAAAAAAAAGTACCTGGACAGCATCTTTCAAAAATGGTCAAGGAAAACTACTCTGAGGTCCTAGAACCAGAGGTTAAAAGAGTCATTGAAAGATTCCAGCAATAAGTTCCTGAAAGACATCCCAAAATGAAAACTCCAAGGAACATTTTAGTCAAATCCCAGAATTATTCTGCATGGACCATAAATATCATGGATCTGCAGTTAAGATTATGCAAGACCTAGTAACTTCCACATTAAAGAATCTGAGGTTTTTGGGGTTCACTTTGAGAAGTGTTGTGTGATTTGACCAAATGAGACCCTGGGAAGCTGTTGAGAGCCCCCCGGCTTTGAAAACCCAGATGTTGATGCTTCCCTCTCTGGTAACTGTGATTTGGTATTGCTATAATGGTTGGACAGTTTGGAAGCCTGTCTGTTTGATCTGTAAGTTCTGTAACTCTGAAGGTCGGGGTGCTGACCTTTTTTTCCCCTGAACTAGGTAATATATGTTTGTTTGATTAAAGTAAGCTTGTTAACCCCCCAAAAAAAGAATCTGAGGTTTTGGAATATGATATTCTGGAAGGCAAAGGAACTTTGATTATAACCAAGAATCAACCCAGCAAAATTGAACCTAATCTTTCAGGGAAAAGATGGTTATTCAATGAAATGAGGTACTTTCAATCATTCCTGATGAAAAGACAAAAGTTGAACAGAAAATTACATTGTTAAACATAAGATTCAAGAGAAGAATAGAGGGGTGGCTAGGTGGCACAGTGAAATAGAGCACCAGCCCTGGAGTCAGAGGACCTGAGTTCAAATCTGGCCTCAGACACAACACTTACTAGCTGTGTGACCTTGGGCAAGTCACTAAACCCCAATTGCCCTGCCTTCCCCCTCCAAAAAGCAGAGAGAGAGAGAGAAAGACAGAAAGGGAAACAAGGAAGAAAAAAATGTTATTCAATAAGGGTAAACTGTTTACATCCCAATACGGGCAGATGATACTTGTAACTCTTGAGAGCTGTATATTTATTAGGACAGTTAGATGGGATTTACATAGATGTGATGTAAGTTTGATGTGGTGATATGCAATGGCAAGCAAAGCAATACTTTGCCGCTTATTTCAATTATTCAAATGTCTTTGAGCTTTGCATTTGATTGTGTCAAGCCTTTGTTGGAAACAGGATACATTGTGTTGCCCTTAATAGACCTAAGGGAGTTTGGAGACCTCCCTGACCTTAATAGACTTAAAATCATCACATGGAGCCTGCTGTGGGAGGAGCTTTCTGAAAGAGTCGAACAAGAAAGGCAGAAGAGGAAGGAGCAGAACAGAGAAAACCTTGAGCATAAGCTGGGACTAAGCTGAACTGAGAGGGAGAATGCTTGTGGTGTCAGCACTCTTGTTTGTCTATTCTGCCTGTGTTGATGCTATTTTGTCAGACAGAAGCTCTCCATCTGTTGATTTGTGTTACTTTGTCAGACAGAAAGTGAATTGAGATGATAGTGCCGGTAATGTGTGTAAATATTATTGTAGCCCTATTGAGCTTTGTTTTCCTAGAAACAGAAACTGGGAAGAGTGTGGAGTGGAGCCATTCCTGTGATTTGTGATATGGAACAGGAGTGGAGAGCTGCCTACCTGTAAATCCAGACAACAGTTGAGTGAATCTAGGCAAGAACTGGGAGCCTGGAAGTATACTCATAGGGTTTGGAAGTCAGTCAGCCTTGAGTTAAGATAAAAGGAGATTTTACTTGGATACCCAGTGTTGACTGATGATATTGTAACTTATAGTGATCTAGAGGTGGATGGTGTTTGTAATTTCTGTTAACCCTTAAGGATGATTGCCTTAAGGAGGATTGGAAGTCAGCCTCAAGTCTAGATGAAAGTAGACTTTATTTGGGTACTCTATATTACTAAGGAGATTGTGACTTGCTGAATGCTATGTTTTGCTTAAAACCATGTGGCCACCTTAGTAATAAGTTGTTGAGGTATATTGTTTTGAATGTTGTGCTTCGTGAATGTTTTGCTTTAATTTATTGCTAATAATAAATAGAGATTTCACTATACTATGTGGTTATATCCTTAAAGTTATTCACAGCAACAGTCCTCAGGAGAGCTGCTCATGATTGACTTTACATGATATAAAAAATAATTAAGGGGTGAAAAAAAGGATTGTACTTGGAGAAGAAGAAAGACAGAGGTAGAATAGGGTAAATTACATCACATGAAGAAGTACAAAAGATCTCTAAAATCAGAAGAAAAGAAGGGAGAGGAGTGAGCATTGTTTGACCCAACTGCCTTTGGATTTGACTTCGAAGAGGTAATTAATAACATACACATTTAGTTGGGTCAGAAATCTGTCTCACCCTATAGGGAAGTAGGAGGGGAAAGGGGCAAGAAAATGGAGGGGGTGGATAGAAGGGAAGGTAGATTGAAATAAGTGGTGGTCAGAAGCAAAATACTGGAGAGGAGGTAAAGGGTGAAAGAGAGAAAAGGATAAACAAGGGGGAAAATAGGATGGAGAGGAAGACGCAGTAGTAGTCATAATTGTGAATATGAATAGAAGGAACTCTCCCATAAAACAGAAGTGGACAGTGCAGTAGATTAAAAATCATAATCCTACAATATGTTGTTTTCTAGAAGCACATTTATAACAGAGAAAAACACACAGAATAAAGTAAAAGGCTGGAACAAAATATATTTTCCTTTAACTGAAGTGAAAAAGGAGGAGTAGCAATCCTGATTTCAGACAAAGCAAAAAATAGATCTGTTTAAAAGAGATAATTAATTGGGGGCTCCTAGGTGGCACAGTGGCCCTGGAGTCAGGAAGACCTGAGTTCAAATCCAGCCTCAGACACTTAACATTTACTAGCTATGTGACCTTGGGCAAGTCACTTAACCCCAATTGTCCTACTTCCCTCCTCCAAAAAGCAATAAAATAATATAATATAAAATAAAAGAGATAATGAAGGAAACTACATCCTGCTAAAAGTACCATAGACAATGGAGTAACGTCAATACTAAGGAGACATACACCTAATGAGATAGCATCCAAATTATTAGAGATGTTATGTGAATTATAGGAAGATAAAGACTGCAATACTATTATATTTGGGCAGATGGCTAGGTGGCGCAGTGAGTAAGAGCACTGGCCTCGGTGTCGGGAGGACCCGGGATCAGTCCCAGCCTCAGAAAATGAGCACCCACACATAAATAATGACTGGCCATGTAACCTTGAGCAAGTTACTTAACCCCAATTGCTTAAAAAAATACTATTCTATTTGGGGCTTCAACCTACTCTTCTCCAAACTAGAAATCTAACCATTCAATAAATGAAGAAAGAAGTTAAGGACGTGAATAGAATTTTAGAAAAATCAAATATGCTAGGCTTTGGAGAAAACTAAATGGGCATAAAAGTAATATACATTTTTCTCGGTGGTCCATGGCACATTTGCAAAAAATTGATGACATATTAGGGCATGAACATCTCACAATCCAATTTAGAAAGGCAGAAATTTTAAATGCATCCTTTTCAGATAATGATGCATAAAATTACATGTAATCTCCAGCGCCATGGAAAGATAGACTAAAAATTAATTGTAAAGTATGTTTTCATTTTGATGTATACAATTGGGGTGTCTATCTTTTGCTTTCAGTTAAGAGAACTACATAATTAAATTAGATCTAAATTTTTGACATATTATGGCATATTTTAATCTACCTCAGGGATTAATTCAGGGAATAAAAAAAATACTAGCCAATTTCTCAGTGATAATTGTTGAATTCATGACAAGAGTTTAAAACATTCCATTAGCACTTTATGATTTCAGTTTGATCCTGTAAAGCTCCAAAACCTTGGTGAGATCATTTGTCTATTCCAGGCCAGCAGGAATACCACCAGGATATTCTGGTGTTATCACTTATCTGACAACATTCTCCTTATATGTTGAGTAGTCTTTGAATAAATGTTTAATATTGATAATAATAATGATGATGATGATGATGATGATGATGATGATGATGATGATGATGACAGTTATAACTGATACTTGGCTGCTCTTAAAACTTTTCAATAAATTGATCAACAATATAATAATTTCCCTAGAATAATTTGCTCAACATAAGTCACTAGTGGAAATAATTACAATATCATGTTATTCTTAATAGTCTATATTAGGAGGTTTATTTAAAAGAGAATATCATTTTTAAACCACATCCTTCTCAGCATTTAACATTTCCAGATTTAGTAAATCATATTTTTCTACCCATCATTTTCAGTGTGCAATGATTTCTACTTCTAATATACTGGTGTATTAATAAATTACTTGAAGCTATATGTAGTAGACAGGAACTCAGAAAATAATTAATGCCCACGGATATTTATACCAGCATTCTGGTTACTTCTTCTGAGTTTTCTATTAGTATATCCACAGAATTTTTTCTAGAAATCAAAGTCAATCATAAACAGTTTAACTGTCTCATTGGTGAATACCACAAGGAATTAAATTAAATGTCCAATAGCAATAGTCCTTTATATCCATGATAGTGAATTCTACGATGTAATTAGTTATTACAAATTCTTCTCTGTCTCAGATTTTCAAATTCAAAAGATTTTCATATACATTCCAGAAATAAAAGGAATAACGAGGGAAGAAGGATATTGTCATTAAATCATAAAATTTTATAACTGTAGAGGAACATATAAGTTAACTGAATCTATCTATTCACCCCGTAGATGAAGAAACTGTGGCCCTTAGAAATTAAGCATTTTTGCCTGAAGTCACATAGCCAATACAGTTGTAGATCAGAGCAGAAGAGCCAAAACAAGCATTTAACCTAAAACACAAGGCACTATAACTGAGACTATTTTAAAAACTTCAAACAGGTCGTGACCAAGTCTACATTTTTAAGGAAAGATAACATAGTTAAAAACATCTTGGTTTATGCCTTTTAACTTCCTTGGTGAACATTTCTTAATTACTAAGTACAACCTCCATTAGCATAATTGCAATGCAATGGCTTAGTCCCTTAGAGATTCAGTAAGGTAACAGAGGGGAAGAAGAGCATAATGGAGATAGAAGAACTGGAATGAAGAAAAGAAAATTAAAATAAAAATTGAAATTTAATTTCAAAGCTTAGAGTTGATATAACCCTTGAGATAGTATAACACAAATATGGTGATATATCAATTTGTTAATATTTACCTAGCATTCTAAGTGTTCTGACATTACATGAGAACTATTCTGACCTTAGAGCCCTGAAACAGAATTATAATTCTGAATAATCAACTATTTTTGTAGTAATTTTACCAAAATATTAATTATTTTAAGAATCAAACACAATGAAAAATAAGATTTGCAAATAAAACCACAAATGTCAAACTATATACATTTTAATGAAACAAAAATATAATCTTAAAATATTAACAATAATTTCCCCACTTTTCACATTTCTTTCCTAATTGTGTGCCCATAAAAGTTTATTATCTTATATGATCATAGGAAATGTGTGCATGTGCCTTCTACATCTGCTTTATTCTCTATGCATTGCCTCATATTATCCATAATATATTATATTGTTTATTTTTATGGTTTTTATTTTTATAAACATACCAAATTTGTTTAGCCAGCTAGCATTGCTCACATATATTGTTTCTAGAATCAGATATCCATCCAGTCTTGGGGGTGAATGAGGCATCAGGACCATCTAGTTCAGCCTATAGATAAACAGAAACTCTCTACAATATAACCAAATAACCTTTGCTTGAAGAACTCTAGTGAGGGGGAATTTACTGCTTCTCAAAGTAACCCATTCTTCTTTGAGATACATCTAATTGTTAGGAAGTTGTTTCCTTATATTTAGCTGAAATCTACCTCTTTGTAATGCTGACCCTTTTAAGGCAGCTAGGTGGTGCAGTGGATAGACTGTTGGACCTGGAGTCAGGAAAAATCATCTTTGAGTTCAAATCTGGCATCAGATACTTACTAGCTGTCTCACCCTGTCCTGTTACTTAACCCTGTTGCTCGGTTCCTCATCTATAAAATGATTTGGATAAGGAACTGGCAAACTATTCCAGTATCTTTGCCCAGAAAATCTCTAAAATAGGGTCATGAAGAATTAGACATGACAGAACAGCAACAAAAACCTTTTAGGGTCCTCTGTGGCCAAACAGTCTAATACCTCCTCAGTATGACAGCCCTTCAAATATCTGACAACAGCTATTATACCACCCTCCTCCAAGTCTTCTCTAGGATATACCTGCACAGTTATGGCATAAACGTGAAACCCATCATATTCTTGGTAACCACCATCTGGACACCAACTTGACCACTTCCTTCAATGTGGTCCTCAGGCACAGCATGAGAGATGAGGTGTGATCAGATAAGAATACAATAAAACTATATTCTCCCTGGATCTAATCAGGCCTCTCTACTTTAAGTTTTCACCAGTGTTTTGGCTGCTACATAACTCAGCTTTCCCCCTAAAATTCACAGGTTGTTGTTGTTGCTGTTGTTGTTTTCTAAAGGAACTGTTGTTTCACTATGACTCCCTTATCTTAACACTTGTAAACTTCTCTTTTTTAACTCAAATGTAGTACATTACAGTTATCTCTTTTAAATGTCATCTTTTTTAAGATTATAACTCTAACTTGTTAATCTCATTGTGGATACTAATTTTGCCATCCAACATGTTAGCTAAAATCCTAATATCATGGCTACCTGAAAATGTAATAATCAGACCATCTATCACCCAAACCACTGATCTCAGTATTAATAGGATAGATTCTGGAATCTATTCCTGAATAACATAGATTCCCAAAGCACTCTACTAGAGACCTTCACCAAAATGACCTTATACCACTTTTGTCCTGTCATTAAATCAGTTCAAAGTGAACAAAACTATAATATCATCCAGTCAGTGAATAGTGCACTGGTATTCTGATCAGGAACATCTGGGTTTGGATCTTGCCTCATTTAGTAGCCATGTGTCCCTTTTTAATTATTTTAAACTTTCTTATCCTTGGTTTCTTCTCTATAAAACAGAGATAATAATGAGACCAAACTCAACAGGATTGTGGGGAGAATTATATGGCATCATATAAGGAAAATGTATTGTAAACCTTAAATTGATATATACATATTCATAATCACTCTTCTCATCATCCTCATCTAGTCCATATCCTCTGGTACTGCCTACAATGATAGCATAAGAGGTTGTTGAGGACTTGGCTGAAATTTAGGTATAAAATTATGTTTTATATGGCTAATCATTTTTACCTTTTAACAATATACTTGGATTAAGGTCCTAATGAAAAAATCCAGAAACAAAGGATAAAATCAGTTTTAGATTTTTCCATTTTATAGATATTTCTCTATGTTTCCAGCAAAATTAAATTATCTTAATTTTTTTTGTTTCAAATTTCATCAATACAAAGATTACTTTGAAGCTGTTTTAATTTGCTTTTTTTGGTAATTAAATTAGATGTTCGTTCAATTCAGTTAAAGGTATACTATATAGTGCCTATTGTGTTCAATACATTGTGTTAGACCCTGTGAATAATTTAAAAAAAGGAAAACAAAACAGACAAAAAAACCTAACTTTCAAGAAGTGTAGATTCTACTGGAATGATACATTATGGATGCATAGAAGTTAACCGAAGATCATATTTAAGAGAAAAAGAACACTAACAATTAAAGAGGATGTAGCACCAACACAATATTCACAGCACCCAACAGCAACTATGCATATACTGGCATAATTCTGAATCTCAAAATATAACAAACTCTCCATATAGAAGACAGGAGCAAAATCTCTATTCAAGACACCGGAAAAGTGATTCCTCAAACCAGAAAGTCAAATCCATCATAGTAAAAAAGAAGTTAATACACCATAACACAGCAGGGAACCACACCATCCTTTAGATTTCCCACCAACACTCACAAGCCAAGCTGTCTTCTTGCCTACATCCTCTCTCTCCCACTGTGCTAACTGCTCTGACTTCCAGCTTCCTGTTGGCTCTGCTCCATCCTTCAGCAAACTCTTCCCACCACAGACTCCATGTAATTACATTTAGCCTATTAGGGGGCAGGGAAGATATTCAAATTCCCTTACACCTATTAAGGGGTAGGGATAATCTTCAAATTCCCATTACCATTATATTTGGTCGGAAAATATTTCATGCTCCTTACCCAGCAAAAATAACATTACATTACATTTCATAGGTAAATGGAGTTTAGGGGTAACTGTCAACAAAACTTTACAACAATATAACGGGGATAACAGAAAATAAGCACATAAAACAATATCTTAGAGTAGGGCTTGAGCACAAGCACCCCACCATTCCCTCCTCAAATAAATGAGACTGAAAATCTTGGTGTAAAGGACAAAGTCTTCCTACTGAGTGAAATCCTCAATTATCTCCCTAAACTCTGTTTGGTTACTCTGGTTCTCCTGCTTTCTTCTTAGTATGGGTCAAACTTCTACTCACATAAAAATCTCCTCATCTAACATTGTTTCATTTTCTACCCACACACTCTCCTGGCAGCCATCCCCAGGGCAACCAGGCTCAGTCTGTATTGGGGTGTTATGCACATTCCTCTTATTAATTTCTCACTTTTTCTTAGCTAAAGTCAATGTTTTTTTTTTCTTTTACCACCTGAAATCCTCTAGCTTGCTCTCCTAAAGGAGAGCCCAAACACTGTAACACAGCAAATTTCCATACATATCAGCTAATTTCTCTCCATCAGAGTTTTTCCTGCAGCAGTTTGTATCTACTTTTACAAATAATATTTACCTGTTAGTAATATCCAATCTTTTCTATACATTTCTTCCAGTTCTTTTCCCCTAGTTTTATTGGTATTCTTTGAAAACATATTTCTAAATCTCTAGCTTCTCCCTTCTGTAGCTGTGGTTCCCAGTTTTCTCAGAGCCCTGTACTTTTAGCCCATTCCTTTGCTAGGAAGAATAAGGTAAATTCTCCCATACTGGGATACCATTTCTTCTTCTAAAATCCTTCTGCCTACAAATAGAGATCTGATATTTCACAATCCCATCCTTGTCACCAAATGTAGCACCAATGCAACATTCACAGCACTGATAGTAACTATAAATATGTTGGCATAATTCTGATTCACAAAATATAACAGCCTTTCCATATAGAAGACAGAAGTAAAACACATATTCAGATACCAGAAAACCAGATCCCCAAAGAAGAACGTCTAACCCCAACACTAGAAAGTCAAATCCATCATACAGAAGTCACTACACTATAACACAGCAGTAAGCTACACCATCCTTTAGCCTTGCCACAAACACTCACAAGCCTGTCTCCTTGCCCACTTCTTCTCTTTCCCACTGTGCTAACTGTTCTGACTTCCAGCTTCCTGTGGGCTCTGCTCCACCCTTCAGCAAACTCCTCCCACCACAGACTTCATGTGATTACATTCAGCTTATTAGGGGACAGGGAAGATCTTCAAATTCCCATAACCATTGCAAGAGATCAGGAAAGGTGTGACATATGAAGTGGTGTCTGAGTTGACCTTTAAAGTGTACAGAGATTCTAAAAAACTGACATGAGGAGTAAGTGCATTTTAGGCATGAGAAAGGAGAGACAGACTCATGACACTACTTACCAGGAAGTAGTAATAATAATCCAGTTTAACTGAAACACAAAGTGTGTGAAGGGGAATAATGTGAAATAAGTCCAGAAAGGTCACATGAGTGGCTTATGCTAATATAATAAAAGTTATAATACTACTTAAATTAATTTATATATTTAATAGAATGCCAACCAGTCAGTTATGTAATAGGACAAAATAACCATGATGCAAGTGATTAATCAAAAAAATTATGCACTTATGAAAATAAAGACTATATTTTAGGTGGATGTTTCAATTATACTCAAACAAAGATATAATAGTAGCTGTCATTTATATATTTTGCTTTGCTAGAATTTCCATATTTTATCTTTGCGGGTGTTTTGAAGGTCATATGTTGGCATTTGTTATTTAAGTTGAAGTACAGGTTATGAAGAGGGTTGGGATGGGGCTTAGGGGAGGAGACAGGAAGAAGAGAGCCTCTTATCTGTGTCTGTGCTAGAGGGAGTTGATCCTGATTTCTGAGCCTTAGTCCAGGGCACACAACAAAGCACAGGATAAGATAATGTTTCAGGGAAACATCTGGGGTGACCAGAGTTACAAATCCAACCAAAGGTGGGGGCTGGGATTCTCCTTGGATAAGCAGCACTAATACCTTTTAGGAACTGAAACATAGTACTAAGTTCCATCCCACATGTTTCTGCTCTTATAAAACATTCTTGTAGATAAAAATCTTTGTGCTAAAGAATTCTTTCATTGCCTCTGTGACTTCTTGCACTTTGCTTCTAGCTTCTTTGAAAATGCATTTTACTTTACCTGCTCAAGAGCTGCTACTTGCTCCACTAGTAAAGTGATCTGATCCAGATAAGGCTAAAGTGCTGCATATTTCTGGTTTAAATCCTTTAGGTTTCTACTCATTTCTAGATACTTCAAATTAATCAGTTTGTTCATATTTTCCAAAAGCTTGTAATCTTTCCTGGTGGCTGTCAGCTCGTCCATCAAGTATGTGGCCATTTTGGAGAACATGTCTTGGCACAGGTAGGTGATGTCTGCCCCGGTGGGCTCAATGGCCTCCTCGGTCGTCTTCACCATGGCATTGTTTAGGCTGGGGAAGAGAAGAAGGAGAAAGGATGTAAAGAAGGATGGGAATGGGAAGGAGGAAGGGAGAGGAAGGGGGAAGGAAAGGGAGAGGGAAGTGGACAAGTAACAGGAGAAAAGAGTCATATTTGATCTTTGAAACAGTCATGTGAGGGGTGTACCACAGAAGGAAAGATTAAAATTCAAAACTTTAGATGTACATCCATTGTTGTTTTTGCTGTCACAGATGCTTCTTTCTGTGGATAAAAATAATGCTTATGGTAAAGTCAATTATCTTATTTTGTTTAAAATTTTAAAACAAAAATCATATAATTTGCTAATTTTCTTCACTTCAAGCCCCTATAGCTACTATTTCTATTATATAACATCTAGTCTCACTTAATGACTCACATATATGGAAGCAATTGCATGGATAAATAAAAATCATTTATTAAACATTTTACATTCATACATATCCCTCCCTGTCCCACCCCTCATTGAGAAGGCAAACAATTCAATTTAGGTTATACATGTGTTAGTCATGCAAAACATATCAATAATAGTTATGTTGTAAAAAAAATCTCAAGAAAAATAAAGTTATAAAAAGTATGCTTCAATTTATATTCATACACTTTTATCTTTTTTCTATTAATGGAGAGCATTTTTTCATCATACGTCCTTCAGAGTTGTCTTGTATCTTTGTATTGCTGAGAATAGCTAAGTCATTCATAGCTGATCATCTTACAATATTGTTGTTACTGTGTACACAGTACATTTCCCTTTGCATAGGCCTATGCAAGTCTTTCCATGTTTTTTTCTGCCTTTTTTTCTGCTCATCATGTCTTATAGTACAATAGTATTCAATCATAACCACATACCACAACTTGTTCAGCCATTCCCTAACTTGTGGGCATCCCCTCAATTTCTAATTATTTTCCCTGAGAAAAGAGCTATAAATAGTTTTGTATATATAGGTCCTTTTATTTTTTTAATCTCTTTTGGAAGACAGACCTAGTAGTGGTATTGATAGGACAAAGTGTATATGTGTTTTTATAGCCCTTTGGGCATAGTTCTGATTTGCTCTACAGAATCATTCCCCCATCCTCTCTAATATTTATCACTTACCTTTTCTTTGCTATTAGCCACTCTAATAGGTACAAGGTAACACATAAGAATTGTTTTAATTTGCATTTCTCTAATAAATAGTGAATTAGAGTACTTTCCATATGGCTATAGATAGCTGTGATTACTTCATCTGAAAACTTATCATATCTTTTGATCATTTGTCAGTTGGGGAATGGCTCTTATTTTATAAATTTGACTCAGTTCTCTATCTCTTTGATAAATGAGGCCTTTAACAAAGAAGCTTGCTTCAAAGTTTTTTCACAGTTACTATTACTAACTGTATTTCCCTCCATCTTATTTCTTCCCCCTATTTATTCTATTCTCTCTCCTTTCACCCTGTCCCTCCTCGAAAATGATGCACCTTTGTTGTTGTAGAATATAGAGAGGGAGAGTGACAGCTAGGTTTCCCAGTGAATAGAGCATTGGGTCTGGAATAAAAATAGAGTTCAAATCCCTTACTACCTGTATCACCCTGGAAAAGTAACTTAATTTCTGTTTGCCTCAGTTTCTGCAGCAACAAAATAGAGATAATAATAGTACCTAGTTTCCAGAGTAGCTATAAAGATCGAAAGAGATAATGACTATAGAGGTGCTTAGCTCAATGTAACATAGATGTCTAAACTATACATATTTATGTCTATGCACATGAATATATATATATATATATATATCCATTCAATTAAGAACTTACTACATTCTAAGAATTTTGTGCATACAAAAAAGAAGCAAAAATAATCTTGCCCCCCAAGTTTCTTAAATTCTAACAAGAGGAGATATGCATAAATCCATTGAGTAGATTGAGTAGAATCATGAATGATTCCTTGAAAAACAATATGAGAGATAACTTTGTTTGATGAACTTCTGGTTATTGTTATCATTTAAGACACATAATTATAGGAAAATATTCCTCTGTTTACTACTGTCATGAAGACTGTCCAAAGCAGAGTAAAAATTAAAGAGGGTGCATGTAGTTGGTGAGCTCCTTCAGAAACTTTTATTTATGGATGGCATTGTGTTCATTATATTGAGGTCATGAACATGGAAAATCCTCCTAAAGCAGACCCCAAATCGCTCCAAAGAATTTAGTCTATCTTCAAAGGAAAAACAAAGACAAATAGATTATAAATAACCTTCTCTCCAAACTTAGATGCAGTAGGATAGATGTCTCATAGTGTCAAACTGGTTGCAGAATTGTAGGGGGCTGAAGTGCATTTAGAAACTTGTACACAATGTTTTTTGCTGATCCCACAGTTTTTTTTTCCCTGAAACAAAGGACTACTGTCTTAATGTAAATATTCTTGGTCTGATGCTGTATGGCTTTATCCAAAGCTCTTGATAACCTGCCCTACAACCTTCACAGAGTTGTGAGAATTAAGAATAAGAAAATAAAAATAAGAAAACAAATATAAAGCAGATGGCAAACCTTAATGTGTCAAATAAATGCTAACAATTATAATAATTATTACTATAATAATCCTTTTCTGTTTTTTTGTATATTGAAATATTTATATTGTTGGTGTTTGTCAAGTTTGTAATGAAAAGGGATTTTGATTAAACAAAGGTATAGGAAAATTGTATTACTCGTGCCCAGTCTACTCTGAATTTCATTTTTGGTTTCTACTTGGCACCCCAAGGCAAAGATCTATTTGAGATTTGTCTCTTTGAAAATCATCACTTTCCTGACCTTTACAAAGATTTCCACATTCTTGGTACCACTTCTCAATGCATGTGTCTATGTCAGGCTACTTGAGAAAGTAGGATTTTCACACAGAGGATCAAGAAATTCTGGCTCCTTTGGAGTACCTGTGATATAACTTATGCTGTTTTAACCTGTAGAATCTTGAGGTTGCTTTAACTGGTTGTCAAATGAATGTGCAAAACTTCAGCAATCTCCTCTGAGATGTTAAAGGCCACATTCAAATAGCTTAAGTGATTATGATGGCCCCTGAAGTATTAGCCATATTAACTCAAAATTGTTACCAAGGGGAAAGGTCTCCCACCTTAAATTGCTACTTTGCTGCTTTTTAGGCAAGGTGAGATTTTTATCTCAGTGTTAGTTATTCCCTTATGGTTCAACATGTTGTTCTTAGCCACCTGCCACTGATTCCCAAATCTAAATTATTCAGTGGTGAAATTGTAAGGTAAACTATGCACTGTATAGAAATTGTTGAAAATAGATTAATACAACATAGCTATCCTGCTGGGGTCATTTAGGAGTGTAGAAGAAAAAAATAAACATTAATATGATACTCTACGATAGGCACAAGTTTGTGAGAAATATTTTGAGTTATCATTTTTTCTAAATTCAAGCATTGTTCTGCTCAAAAGTTAAATGTCCAAAATGGCAAAGTCCTCTCATGCCCTTGGACATCTTCCTCTACAAATCATTTTAAAGTCTTAAATTATCAGATTCTTAGACAAGGATATTTCACTATATGACAAAACATACCTACTAAACTCAAGGAAAGGTAAAAGTTAATAGTTTGCTTAAAATTCTTCATAAATATCATATAATTTTTGGATTTTATATGAAGTTCAGGAAATCTGACTAATTTGTTATTCATTTATTTTCAATGTTCTATAAAAGTCTATCCTCCAGTGGCTCACAGAAAGCACTCAATATGTACCTCCAGGAAGAGACAAGATAACAAGATATGTACTTCATCCTGCTCTCAAATGGTTTTGGTCTTTGTAATCAGATCTCAAACCAATAAAAAAAATTGCCATTTTTTTGGAGATTATGGTGTATTTTTACATGTTTAAAACTTGTCCTTCAGTATTTATGAATTAATATCATGTCCAAGTTATCTTGGTCAAGAGTTCAATCTGAAATAACAGTTTGGTTCCAGCACAGTCAATGTCATGTTCTGCAGGTATAGGGACTTGGAACTTGTTAGTCCATAAATGATAGTAAGTTTATTTTTCTGTTTGTTTGGGCTTTTTGTTTTTAATATAACATATTTTAAAATACACTAGCCACTAAGTCATGAGTTGCTAGGTAGGTATTCAGAAATGATGTGTTATATTGTCTCTACAATTTCCTTACATAATCTATGTTAATCATTAAATTTAGGCTCCTTAAAAGATAATCCCACTGTAATTCCTGATGGTAATGCCTTGGTGCTGAATTGCCATCACAAATGTGCCACAATTCAGAGATTTGTTCTAAATTTGCTCTAAATTTCTTTCCTAATATGTTGTTGGTTAACTTTATATCAATGTTACCCATGAAGAGCATTTTGATTCCACCCATGGATTCTTGTCATGTTTTTGTTTACCATCAAAAGTAAGGGTTCATGATCATTTTTGTATCATGAATCCTTTAACAGTCTGGTAAAACCTACAAAAAATTATCAGAATAATGCTATGTGGCATTTCCAAGGTGCTCTTCCACCAGAACACCTCCAAACCACGTAAAAGGGGACTCTGAACAACTTCAGGAGACCCAGCACCCACAGAACAACACAGAGAATCTGACTTCCCGCTGAGGAGAAACCAGAAGCCCTGCAGGGAGGGCCAGTGCAGCACTCTGGGAGGGCCAGCCCAGCACAGAGAGCCCAGCCCAGGTCCCCATAAACCATGGTTTTAGTCCCAGGGTAGCTGGGACAGCAGCCGGCTGGAGGGACCCCAGAACACCAGCAGTTGTGGCAATTCCAGAATTATCCACACAGACATGCCTAGGACAAAGTAAGAGGTTAGTGCCCTATGAACTTTGGGACCAGTATTTGGGGAACGAGTTGGCTTCCTCCCCTGGGGGCTAGAAGCCGCTGAGGAGACACTCGCCATTTTGCAGCTTGAGTGGCAGCATCAGCTCCTGGCCTGTGAACTATAGGGAGATCCAGCTATCAGTCTTGGAGGTTAATCTCGCTTGCTTTAACCTGTTTGGATCTGGATCGTGATCTGGGAGGAGGTCTGGGGTGGGTATCCAACTTGCCAGAACCAGAAGTTGTGAAGACCCCAAAGTTTGGAACAGAAACTCCCCTGTCTGGTGACAGAGTCCTACTGAGGCAACAAGACCAAAAGTCAAGCAATTAAGTGGCAACATGCTGAGGCAAAGGAAACAAAATAACCAGAAAAATGCAACATTAGACTCCTATTTGAGGGGCAAAGAGGATCGAAACAGGGAGCAGGAGGAGGACTGTGAGGTCAGAAATCCTGCTGCAAAAGCCCCAAAGGAAAATATGAGTGGGTTACAGGCCATAGAGGACCTTAAGAAGCAGATAAGAGAAGTGGAGGGAAAATTGGGAAGAGAAATGAGAACGAAATGAGAAAAGTATGAAATGAGAGTCAACAGCCTGACTGAGGAAAATAACACCCTAAAAATAGACTAACTCAAATGGCAAAGGAGGCCCAAAAGGGCAATGAGGAGAAGAATGCCTTAAAAAGCCAAATTTGCCAGATGGAAAAAGAATCTCAAAAGCTCACTGAGGAGATTCATTCCTTCAGAGTTAGACTGGAGCAAATGGAAGCTAATGACTTTGTGAGAAATCAAGATGCTGTTAAACAGATCCAAACAAATGAAAGAATAGAAGGCAATGTGAAATATCTTATGGGCAAAAACACTGACCTGGAAAATAGATCCAGGAGAGATAAGTTACAATTATTGGACTACCTGAAAGCCATGATCAAAGAAAGATCCTAGAAATCACCCTTCAAGAAATTCTCAAGGAAAATTGCTCTGATGTTTTAGACCCAGAGGGGGAAATAGAGATTGAAAGAATCCACCAATCACCTCCTGAAAAAGATCCCAAAAAGAAAACTCCTAGGAATATTATAGCCAGGTTCCAGAAATCCCAAATCAAAGAGAAAATACTCCAAGCAGCCAGGAAGAAACAATTTCAATATTGTGGAAACACAATCAGAATAGCGCAGGACCTGGCAGCTTCTATACTGAGGGATCAAAGGACATGGAATATGATATTACACAGGGCAAAAGAGCTGGGATTGAAGCCAAGGGTCACTTACCCAGCAAAACTGAGTATTTTGTTTCAGGGGAAAATATAGTCATTCAATGTAATAGAGGACTTTCAAGCATTCTTGAGGAAAAAATCAGAGTTGAATAGAAAATTTCACATTTAGACACAAGAAGCAAGAGATCCCTGAGAAAGTAATCAGGGAAAAGAAATCAAAAAGAACTTATCAAAGTTGAACTATTTACATTCCTACATGGAAAAACAATAACTCTGACTGATGAAACCTTTCTCGCTATGAAAGTAATGGAAGAAGGGTATATGGGCATATGAATACATATGTGAATGTGTGTATATATGTTTACAGTTATACATGGATAGAGGGCACCGGTTGAATCTGGTGGGAAGGGATGATACTTAAGGGGTGAAGTTATGAAGTGAGAGAGGAAAGCGGCAAGAGGAGATGGGGAGAGACAGGGTAGGGTAAACTATCTCATGTAGAAGAAGCAAGGGGAAGTGGCTGCAGGGGAGGGGAAGAACAGAAAGGCAAAAAGGCAAAACCATATTCTCATTGAATCTGGCTCAGGGAGAGAATGACATACATACTAAATGGGATATCTCACCCTGATGGAGAGTAGGGGGAAGGGGGATGAGAGGGAGGATGATGGAAAGGACGGCATTCTTGGGGGAGGTGAGGTTGGAAGTACCCACTATCGAAGAGGGACAAGATCAAAGTAGAGAATGGACCAGGTTGGGGGTGGGATGGGGGGGAATTATAAGTAGCATTTCACAATATATCTACCATGGTAATGTTCTGCATAGCTATACATGTACAACACATACTGAATTGCTTATCTTCCCAGAGGGAATGGGTGACAAGGGAGGAAGGGAATGGAGCAGAAATTCGAAGTTTCAAAATTAAACGTACTATTATTAATACTATTTTCCATGTAATTGGGAGATAAGATGTTCAGGCATTGGGGCACAGAGACCCACCTCGCCCTAATGGTAAAGCTGAAGGGGGTATAGGAGAAGATATGGGAGGGAGCAGATTGGATGAGGGGATATCTGGTGGGACTGCTATTCTGGGGTGGTGGGTAGGGGAAAAAATGGGGATAATTGTAACTCAAAATCTGGCGGAAATGAATTATGTAAACCAGAAATTAATAAAGCATTTGTTAAAAAAAGAATAATGCTATCTTTACTAATTGATAAATGAAAATGAAATTGCTAAGTTTCAGTCAGAGGTCAATGAATATAAGGGTGTATTTTTGTTTTCCTTGCAAATAAGCAGAATTCCTTAAGCAATCTGTCCAAAGACTTCAGGTTAAGAATCCCTAATCCAGACTCAAGGGTATTCTGGTTATCTCATACTCACAAGAACCAATTAATTTTAAAATTTTAGTGCAAGCATTTACACCTCAGAAAGCAGCTAACACAACAAATAGCGACTTCATTAAGTATTTCCTGATTGTCTAGACTTTAAAAAGTAGTGGAGAAAATATTAACAATGCAGATTAAACTAAAAATTGTGTTGTACACACATTACCCCACTCTCTACAATCAATTGTTAAATATTGCTAGAGTTAAACTCCTGCTAGAGTTACATTCAGTGAAAACAAAGGCATATACCTATTATCCTCCTCCACTATTGCTCAGTGAAGTGATGGTTGCTTATTCAAAAAAAAAAATCTGTAGAGTTTTTCTCTTTTTATACTGGGTTTTTTTTTCTTAATTTGTTTATTTTTAGTTTTCAACATTCATTTCCACATGATGTCAAGTTACAAATTTTCTACCCATCTTTCCCCTACCCCCACACCCAAAATAGTGATTCTACTGAAAACCCCTTTCCCCAGTCTGCCCTCTCTTGTATACTCCCCATTCCCCTCTGACTTTCTAGTAGAACAAGATGGATTTCTATACCCCAGTGCGTGTATATCGTACTGTTGCATGTAAAAAAATAGCATATGTATATATATTTAACATTTGATTTTGAAACTTTGATTTCCAGATTATTTCCCTTCTTCCCTTGTCACCCACCCTTACTGAGAGGAAAAGTGATTCAATATAGGTCATACATGTGTAGTTGTGCAAAATATTTCCATAGTAGATATATTGTGAAAGAATGACTATATTTCCCTCCATCCTAGCCCTCCCCCACTTCTTCTGTCCTTTTTCAAAAGTGTGTACTTCTAAAAACCCTCCTACCCCAATCTTCCCTCCCTTGTATCATCCCCCTCTTAAACCCTTCCCCTCTACTTTCTTGTAGAGTAAGATACCCAATTTAGTGCATATTTTTCCCTCCTTAAGCCAAATTCAATGAGAGTAAAGTTGACCCATTCCTTTTTGCCTTCCTATTCTTCTCCTCCATTGTAACAGTTTCTCTTGCCTCTTTTATATGAGGTAATTTACCCTATTATATCTCTCCCTGTCTCCTCTCATTATATTCCTCTCTCACCTCTTAATTTTATTTTTCAGATATCATCCCTTCCTATTCAACTGATCCTTAGAGTTTTTCTTTTAAAAACAAAACAAAAACAGATTGCTGTGTGTTCTAAAAATGTAAATAAATATTTTTCTTCCCCTTTGACATGAAAAGGTAAATTTTTCTATGGTTGGATCAGGGTGGTAAGAATTGTGCCTTTTCTTTCATAATTTTTTATAAGACTTAGATAGAAACGGTCCTAGAACAGCTGCTATCCTGATAGGGGAAAAAGTGTGATTTCATTGGAATGGCTTATTCCCATATGAGGAAATTACTTCTATCAATTAATTCTAGCATGTTTTCTGCAGCTTATAATTTTAGTGATTCATCTAGGGCATTGTGATGTGGTTTGTGCAGTATAACATTGACTATATGTCAAAGATGAGGCTAAAATTCAGGTATTCCTAGCTTCTAGATCAACTTTCTATCCGCTATGTCACTTGGCCTTTCCTGCTACTATTCCATCAGCAAATTATCCAGGGGCTATTACACAAATGGATAAAGTACTTTTATAAGAAAATAAAAGTAGTAGGACATAAGCTCATCTTCTGCAGGCTCACTGTCCTTGGCATAATTTCAGTAGCAGATATGACAAACAGGGATATTAAATGTTTCATTCTATTCCCACATAACTTTGTTATCATCAGCCAGGTTGTAGATTAGAAGTTATGAGCATTAGGGATTATAGCATTTACTAAAAATGACATACTTAGGTTTTTTTTAAATCAATGTAGCCAATGATGATGATGATGAAGATGGCGAAAATGTCATTCATTTCATAGCCAATGATGATGATGAAGATGATGGTGAATTTTTTTTTTATTTATTTCATCTTTATATTTAATAAGGTTTAAATAGAAACAATCCCCTAGGATAAGTCTCTTTCCCTCTAGTGTTCAGTGGCTTAAAAAGCAAGTAAATAATGCTCACACACACGCACACATTTTGCTTTAGCAATCGAGTAGAAGAGTACTAATCGTGTATAGACTCAGTTTGTTGCTGTTGAATTGAGAGGCAGCCTTGGTATAATGTATAGAGATTTAGTCAGAGATAGGAAGTCTAGCATTAAAGTTTCACTTCTGACATACACTAGTTGTTTGACCCTGAACAATTCTCTTAACCTCTGCTAGAGAGTCTCTATAATTTTGTTTCAAGTAAATTGTTGTCCTGCATCTAGAAGTCCCTTATAGCACTGAATGAATATGTTCATTCCTTTCCTTCTATTACTTTATACATATATGAATACAGCATAATTTTATGAGGGAGAAAACACTAGTAATTGGGGGTATCGGAGAAGACATCATAGAAGAGGTGACATGTACTGATCTTTGAAAGGAGATAAGAATTCTAAAATTTATAGAAGAGGAGGGAACAGATGTCAGGCATGGGTGGGAGGGCGGGGAGTATCTTCCAAAGCTTAGAAGGAGATTGTGTGATTTGACAATAGCAAAATAAATTGCTCAAATAAAATTCCAATAATTGATTGACAATATAAAAAAGTTACTGACTCAGTTGATTATTTTGATGTCAAGGAGATTAAAGGAAAACCTGCTTTGTGATACCCACTGAATTAATTTCCATATTCCCACTAGATCTTGGTTCTTTGCCTCTTTATGATCTGTAACTTATGAATTAGGACAAAAGAACAAAATGCAGCATCCAAATGCAACTTTGGAGGTTTTGGATTTCCTTGTGGAAATCTGGAAAATATTGTTTTTCAATATTTAGTGAACTCCCTTTTAATTGACAGTACATCGTGCTCAGAGGCCATAAATGAAAGAAATTAAGTATGAGATCCACAAATGGTAACATACACTCAAAGAAACTTTTGGGTGGCCCGAGCAGAAACCTCAATTAAAACCAAATGTTTCGGAGACTCTCCAAGTTATAAAACTTACCTATCAAAATTGGACTCAAAGTAAACAATCTTGAGAATCCTGTTCTGACAAAGCTCAGTCCAACTCAATCTGAGAGTTGCACAATAGAAAATCAATCTTCAGGGTCTTTTTATTCACCTTTCCTACTATGACATGGAGCTGAAGGAATGTGGCTTGATGATCACTTGTTGAGTGTGCAGGAGAGGGGATTCCTTTTAGGGCATAAAATGAAATAAATAGACACCAACATCCCTCCCAGTTCTGAAACTGTGATTATATTAATGGGCACAAAAGTAGCTAGAAACATCCCAGTTGATTTTCCAAATGATTGAAATTGGTCCAAATGTGTGGCATCCTGATTGCCTTGCCTATTATCTAATTGACTTTTTGTATGATGTGAAGCAGTTTTTTTTTTCTGAATGTTATTTGAAAATTAGATTACCATCACAGAGAACTCAGAGACTGTTCTCACAGATGAAGTGTGTGTGTGTGTGTGTGTGTGTGTGTGTGGATCTGACACCTGAGGAAAGTCACATCTATCATCTATTTCTTTTCAAAAGGTATCACTAGCAGAAACCTGCTCTGCACATCTGTCCAAAACGATTTAATTGCTTCTTCAGATAGTGAAGCCTTTTCCCTAGACACCACCCCATTCCCATTCCTTCCCCCCATTTAACTGCAAATCAGCCTGCCTGGAAATAACTTTCAAGCATGATACCTAAGTATTTTACTTTTCATTTTCTTTATTGACCAAAAAGTCTCTACATTCCTCTTCCTCTTCCCACAAACCACCTTAACAGCCACCACATCTCAATTGATTGGGTGAGATGAATGTTATTTACACTTCGGTTTGCACTTTTCTGTAAGTTCTCATGAGGGAATAAATCCACACTTCTCAGAATGGCTGTGCATAAGGAAGTCTGGGGCTGCTAAGAAGAAGTGTTAGACACGTATGAGAATGTATTAGTTACAATCACACCTAAATCTCAAAAATTTTCAAGTGACAGAGTGAGAGCATAAAGTCAAGTTCAAAGAGGTGACAAGATTAATTACAATTGACTCAGCTCTATTTCTCAAGTTGCTTGATGTCATTGAGTAGAAGCTATTAGAGCTCTGTTACCTTAACGATATGATCCTTGATCATAAAGCAAAGGAAATATCACAAATACAATACAATTATGGCATTAAACACATTTAGATATAGGCTCTTCCTTGCAAGACCATGTGTCTATGTGACAGCATTAATCTGGTATGAGATAATAGAGCAAATATAACATATGTAGCTCCTGATCTTATCATATGGGACTGTAAAGCTAGAACTGAAAAGGAGCTCAGAGGTGGTCTTGTCCAAACTTTTCATTTCACAGATGAGGAAACGGGGTCAACCAAGGAAGTAAAGGGACTTTCCCAAGGTCACTAGAGGTAAGTATCACAATTTGAACCCAAGTCTTCTGATTACAGCAGGCATCTAGGTGGTACCTTCATTAAAGTACTGGGCCTGGAAACAGGGAAGACCCATCCAGTCTCAGACACTTCCTAGCTATGTGATGTTGGGCAGGTCACTTAACTCTTTTTGCCTCAGTTTCCTCCTCTCTAAAATGAATCAGAGAAGGAAACGGCAAACCTCTCCAGTATCTCTGCTAAGAAAACCCTAAATGGGGACACAGACAATAGGATCCTACCAAAATGACCAAATACCAAAACTTCTGATTCATATTCAAGTTATGGATTGACCTTAAATGGTCTTTGCCTTATTCATTTCGGTATAACAAATAGGGATTTTTCTTTAAATAGAAGAGCCTCAATAAATGTGAAATGACTGATAGTAGTGATGATAATAGCTACATTTACATAATATTTTATGGCCTACAACCCAAACCCTGTGAAGCTGTTATGACAAGTATTATCTGCATTTTAAAGATGAGAAAACAATAATTTAGAGGGACTAAATGATATAGTTAATGTAAGAGCTAGGACCAAAAGTTTATGTAATTTAGAACTGGAGTGTGCAAGAGTCGGTTCTTACTAGCTCCAGAAAGTCAATGCTTAAATTCACAAAAATGAGTATTTTCACCTCAGAAATAGGAAAACAAAATCAGGGCTTGATTGTTTGTTTTACTGATTGTCTTAACTTACAGAAGTGATGGGGAAAGTGGTAATAATTCAGACTAAACATAAAAGTTCATCCTAAATACATATTTTTCTGGAAAGCTGGTTGCTAAACATTTTCAGCGTGTTTCTGGTTGGGAGGGATATGGTTTAATCCTTTGCTTTACAGATGGGTCACAGAGAAACTGTGGTTTATATGAGGATAGATTTAGAACTGGAAGGGACTTTGAAGGCCATATAATCTAACCCCCTCATGTTACAGATGGAGAAAATGAGAATCAGATAGGTAGAGATTCACACAAAGTCACACAAAGCTAATAAGTGACTAAAGCTGGAATTTGGACCCAGGACCTCTGATTCAAAATCAACACAGTGTTTTCTTTCTTAAGGACACTTAAGTGGTGTATCCTAAATACAGATTCATATTTCCTAACTTATATTTCATAGGCCTAAGCCTCTTATCATAGATAGTGGAGTCTTCTGAGAGGATGAGAATCCACAGATATCATAAAGATATGATATCATCACCTGGCCACAAGAAGTTAAGACTCATCATTCTACAATGGTTGTGGAGTCCCTGCTGAAGGGAGTGCATTGACCTGACATGAGTAACTGTATAGTGTGCTACTTCCCTTAGGAATGGTTCAAGAACATGAATGAGATCTTACAGACAGCGGTCAAACTAGAAGATCATTAGACTTTCTGAGGATTTGTGGGGAGGGGGAGGCAGAGCAAAGGATTCAGGTCAGAAGTAACCTATACAGTATCTCTATTTGTTATGCCCTGATGCTCTCAGGGAAAAAGCTTCTAAGGGAGGAGCTTGAACCAAGGCCTTTACTGATAAGTTGAAATGTCTGGAAGAGGGCAACCAAGGTACTACAGAGACCCATATTAATTTTATGTGAATACTAGCAGAAAAAAAAAATGGGGGGCAGGCAAAGAATACCTTTAAGTACTTAAAAGGTGACAATATGGAAGAGAGATTAGACTCACTCTGATAGAACCCAAAAAATAAAACTTAAAGCAATGGGTAACTGTTAGAGAGAGGCAGCATTCAGCTTGATGCAGGGAAAATTTCTGAGCACTTAGAGTGGAATGGACTAGGTCTTCAGGTAGTGGGTTTATTGCTGAAAATTTTCCCTGAAAGGGCAATTTGTCACTTGTCAGAGGATCTATAAAATGGATGCTTGGCTTTTTTAGTATTTTTATTTTTATTTTTATTTTTTTTTTAAGCAATTGGGGTTAAGTAACTTGCTCAAGGTTACACGGCTAGTCATTATTTGTTTGTGGGTGCTCATTTTCTGAGGCCGGATTCGATCTCGGGTCGTCCCAACTCCGAGGCTGGCGCTCTTACTCACTGCGCCACCTAGCTGCCCCTTTTTAGTATTTTTAAATTAATTTGTAGTTTTCAACATTCATTTCAATAAGATTTTGAGTTACAAATTTTCTTCCTGTCTCTCTTCTATCCCCACCCCAAGACAGTGAAACTACTGAGAACACCTTCCCCCAAACTGTTTTCTCTTATACCCTACCTCATACACCCTCTAACTTTCTAGTAGGTCAAGATGGATTTCTAGACCCCTTCTTGTAGTTGAAAATCAAATTTTCTTGGGGCGGCTTGGTGGCGCAGTGAATAGAGCGCCGGCCCTGGAATCAGAAGGACCTGAGTTCGGAGCCGGCCTCCAACACTTAATCCGCACAAACAAAAACCTAGCCGTGTAACCTTGGGCAAGTTACTTAACCCCAATTGCCCTAAAGGGGCGGCTAGGTGGCGCAGTGAGTAAGAGCACCGGCCTCAGAGTTTGGATGACCCGAGATCAGATCCGGCCTCAGAAAATGAGCACCCACGCATAAATAATGACTAGCCGTGTAACCTTGAGCAAGTTACTTAACCCCAATTGCTTTAAAAAAAAAAAAAAAAAGAAAAGAAAATCAAATTTTCTGTTCAGCTCTGCTTTATTCATCAAGAATATTTGAAAGTACTATAATTCATTGAATTGCCATATTTTCCCTGAAGCATCATACTCAGTTTTGCTGGGTAGGTGATTCTTGGTTTTAATCCTAGCTCTTTGACTTCTGGGATATCATATTCCAAACCCTTCAATCCCTTAAGGTAGAAGCTGCCAGATCTTCTGTTATCTTGATTGTGTTTCCACAAAATTCAAATTGTTTCTTCCTGACAGTTTGTAATATTTTCTCCTTGACCTGGGAACTGTGGAATTTGGCTATGATATTCCTAGGAGTTTTCTTTTGGGGATCTTTTTCAAGAGGTATTCAGTGAATTCTTTCTATTTTGCCCTCTCATTCTAGAATATGAGGGCTATTTTCCTTGAGAATTTCTTGAAGGATGATTTCCAGCCTATTTTTTTTATCATGGCATTCAGGTAGTTCAATAATGTTTAAATTATCTCTTCTGGATTTATTTTCCAGGTTTTTCCAAAGAGATATTTCACATTGCCTTCTATTTTTTTCATTTGTTTGGATCTATTCTATAGTCTCTTGATTTCTCATAAAGTCATTAGCTTCCATTTGCTCCAATCTAATTTTGAAGGCATTATTTTCTTCAGTGATCTTTTGAAATTCCTTTTCCATTTGGGGAACTCAGCTTTTTAAGGCATTCTTTTCCACATTGGTTTTATTAGCCTCTTTTGGCATTTGCGTTAGTTTATTTTTAAGGTACTATTTTTCTACGGTAAGGTTGTTGACTTGCTTTTCATGATTTTCTTGCATCATTCTCCTTTCTCTTCCCAATTTTTCCTCCACTTCTCTTGATTTTCAAAATCCTCCTTGAGCTCCTGCATGGCTTGTAAACAGTTCATATTTTTCTTGGAAGTTTTTGATGCAGGAATTTGTTAACTTCTTCTGGTTCCATGTTTTGATCCTTTTTGTCCCCAAAAAAGGATTCTATGGTTTGATTGTGCTTCTTCTGCTTGCTCATCTTTCCAGCCAATTACTTGACTTTTGAGCTCCTTGCCATGGTAGAATTCTGCTTCCAGAGTGGAGAGAGCTGTGTCCCAAATTTCTGGGGTTTTCACAAATGTTGTCAGAGGTCCGAAGAGGGCACCATCACTACAGCAACCTCAAGCTCTGGCACACTGGTGTTTCTCACCCCAGGACCACCACCAAAGACTGGGATCCAGATCCAAGCAGGTCAAAGAAAGAGTGATTATCCTCTGAATGGTTGCTTGTTCTACCTATGATCTGCAGGCCAGGAGCTCTGGAAGCAGCTACATGGCTGCAGCTGCAGCTGCTGCAACTCTCTCACCTCTCACCAAGGGGGCAGGGGCCAGACCATGCTCTTCTGTCAGCCAGTTCCAAGAAAGTTCCCCATTGAACTTTTACTTTCTCTTTGGCATTTATGGGTTGAGAAGTCTGAAAACTGCCACAGCTACCGTTGATTCGCTCTCCTGACATCTGTTCTGGCTGGTCTATGCCACTGGTCAGGACCACCTTGGGTCTGGGACCACGCAGCTCACACAGGACTGCACACAGCTCCCCACCCAGTGTGATAGACTATTCCTGTTGGCCTCCCAGGCTGCCTTCAGCAGGAGATTTGTTTCTCTCTGTCACTTTATGGGTTTTGTATCTCTAAAATTTGTTTAGAGTCATATTTTACAGGTATTGGAGTTAATTACAGCGGGAGCTCAGACAGTTTCCTGCTTTTACTCCACCATCTTGGCTCTACCCCCAGGATGCTTGTTGAGGTATATGATGGCCTAAATGGTCTTTTAGGACATTTCATCCAGTAAGTTACTTCAATCAAATTCCAAATAGTGCCAGAGACATGTGTATACACACATAAACACATGCATATTTATATGTCTGTGTATAGACATCTTAGATCATGTATAATATATTTTACATAGGAAAGGCAATGTGTAGAAAGATGTAGTTTTTTATTATTTTTTTTGGAGGGCAGTTGGGGTTAAGTGACTTTCCCAAGGTCACATGGCTAGTGTGTGTGTGTGTGTGTGTGTGTGTGTGTGTGTGTGTGTGTGTGTTGTGTCTGAAGCCAGATCCAAACTCAGGTCCTCCTGATTCCAGGGCCAGTGTTCTACTCACTGCACCACACCTGGCCGCCCCTGATATAGTTTTAAAGTTAGGAATGCCTGAGTTCTAGTTTTGCCTCTAACACAAATTGGTTGTGCTACTTTAGCCAAGTCATTTACCTTTTCAGGCCCCCCAGGCAAATCTCTAAAACCATAAAATAAAGAGAAGATTCTAATCTGATTTGGGTAAAGGAAATTACTCAAAAAGAAATTCATACATTGATGGAATGATAGGTCTTATAAAGTTTTTGTGCATATACACACATAGCTATGTTCATATTGTTCATATACACTACATACATATGCGTATATTTGCACTTTCTAAATGGTCAGTATTATTGAATGAAAAATGACTTATAGATATGAAAATGACAAATTGATATCATGAGATTGCATAGAAGAGTGATTATTTACTGACCTCAGAGTATTCAATCTTCCCATCAACACTGTGTGTGTTTGTGGGAGAGTGCACCACAAGTTTATGGTGAAAATGATTTGTAGGTACTATACTTACTATGTTGCTCTAGTAAATGGTTTTGTTTTAAGCTAATTTCATTTACTAATTCAGTGATATGGAGGAACACGCTGGTGAAAGTTTATGAGCTAAATTGTTAGGAGTTGCAACCACATAAGGTTACCCTTAAAATATGAATTAATAGCCACCCTGGAGACCCAAGCAATGAATGAGAGGACAAGTTGTGGGAGTAGCTTAGAGGTCGGGGGAGGAGTGACACAATGACAATTCCCAGGGCCACCTGAATGGTCATGGGTAGATACCATATTTGGTATTCTTTGTCCTATCACACTGAATGTCAAGTTGATAGAAAGCTTACTTTAAAAAAAAATAACATTAATTTCCATAGCACACCAACAAAAGTTATAACTAAAGCCCAAATATAATGCTGTCCATTATGGGGAAAATAACAAAATAGTTATTGAAGAAAATACCTTAAAAGTAGTGTTTTACCAGTAAGAGTAATCTGCCCTAATAAACAGCCACCAGCATCTCCCGAGAAAATATTTTTTCTCTGTTCATTCAAGAGTCTATGGGTATGAAAGGATCATGGCTGAGTATAAGGGAAAGGCTTTCAGCCCAAGGTGAATAAATTTGAGGTAATAGTCTGAAAACATATTTGAAAAGGAACATCCAAAGCACCCGCTTGTCTTTGGGGACAAGAGAATAGTAGAGTCTGCCAAGTTTTGAAATAACTTTCCTGTGTGGTTTTTAGTTTGGAAGCAAACTCCAAGTTTGACAAATTAAACTTCCTCATATATTGGGGAAAATAGCAAGAAACTCTTGCACAGAGTTTCCTAGACACTGAAAAGCTCTTGCAAAACTATTCTCTGATGAGCTAATTTTAAATCAATTGGAAACATGTTCTTTACATTCTTTTAAAAGAAACTGATTAAAAATAGAGGGGAAGTTGCTGGCACTGAATAGTCCAGACCCTTTTGAAAATAATCCTCTAATGTCTTCTGTACCCAAATAGAGGCCAAGAGTGAAGGAAGGATAAGGAAAACAATTGTCATTCAAAATTAAATCTCAGAGTGGAATTATTCACCAAGAGATTCACCATAGAAAAATGCCAAAGTGACCAATTCAAAGAAGGTTTAGCTAACTATTCACTCTCTTTATATTTA
Source organism: Gymnobelideus leadbeateri (assembly GCA_011680675.1). Classification (NCBI taxonomy): domain Eukaryota; kingdom Metazoa; phylum Chordata; class Mammalia; order Diprotodontia; family Petauridae; genus Gymnobelideus; species Gymnobelideus leadbeateri. The sequence continues at coordinate 49,495 of WOXC01009490.1, forward strand.
TTTTTAATTATGTAGGGCAGCTAGGTGGCACTATGGACAGAATGTCTGACCTGGAGTCAGGAAGATTCATCTTGCTGAGTTTAAATCTGGACTAGTTGTGTGACCCTGGACAAGTCACTTGATTCTAACTCAGGTTCTTATCTGCAAAATGAGCTAGAGGAGTTTTCATTGGCAAGAAAACTGCAAATGGGGTAATGAATAGTCAATCGACTCAAAAACAACAATTTATCTATGCAATTTGGATAATAGAACAATAAATTGCATTGTCCCCATGAAAGAAGCAGCAGCACACTAGTGCAGACAAAATATTGCTCCTTGTTTTGAGCTGCTTGTGTGTTGGTTCCCTTATTGATTGGGAAATTTGGACAACAAAATGTCCCAAACTGCTTTAATTCTACTTTGGGGGATTAAGGAAGGATCTGAACTTGTGATTTTATTTCTACAAGTCACTCTCAAAATAAAAATCCCTCTACCACTGCAGATAAATCTGTTATAGGTTTAATGAATTATCAATCTACTCTACCCTCAATCATTTAAAAAATTAGGAAACCAAGGCACAAGGAGGTTAAATCACTCAACTAAGATCAGATAGGTAGTAAGTAACAGAGCTGGGATTTGAGTTGAGGCCCTCTGACTCTAAAGCTGCTAACTTTTCTCCTATACCACATTACTTCCAATTGATGAAAAATCATTTATTAAATGTCTAGGATATATTAGGCATTATGCTGGGCACTGGCAATACAAAGATAAAAAAAAATCCTTCCATCAAGAGTTCACATTCTGTAAAAGTAGTAGGATATCTGTTATTTATAGCATCAGAAATTTTACACAGAAGAACAAAAAATTTAAGTGACCTGACAACTGGGTACACAACCAGTAAGTGTCTGAAGTAATACTTGAACCCAGGATACTCTTCAATGTTATTTCACAACTCTTCACAACTGCTTCTGATACTGTTTTATACCATGATACATACCTCCCTTTTCTGTCACCCACAAAGATATTCAGGTCTAATTTTCCTTTATTATATATGGAGAGATAGACAATGATGGGTTGGCTTTATGTATGGACATCAGTTGGAAGTGATCCCTCCCTTCACTGAAAGGGAAATATAAAAGAATATAATATAAAAACATTTTTTAAAAATTTGAAATATAAAATTAAAATTATTTTAAAATTAAAAGATAACAAAGGAGATATAAAAGGGAGAAATAAAAAAAATATTCATTCCCTGGTACTTTCACATACTTCTTCCACAGAGCAAAGGGTACTGGTCTTGAGAGTCAGAAGACCTGGAGTCAAGCTCAGATGATGACACTCACTAGCACTGTGAACCTGGGCAATTCTTTTTTTTGTTGTTTTTATTAAACAAATGCTTTATTAACTTCTGGTTTACATCATTCATTTCCACCAGATTATGAGTTACATTTTTCCTCCATTTTTCCCTACCCACCACCCCAGAATAGCAGTCCCACTAGATATCCCCTCATACAATCTGCTCTCTCCCCTATCTTCTCCCATATCCCCTTCGACTTTGCCATTAGGGCAAGGTGAATCTCTGAGCCCCAATGCCTGGACATCTTATGAAACATTTAATTTTAAAACTTCGTTTTTCAGATCCATTCCCTTCCTCCCTTGTCACCCACTCCCTCTGAGAAGATAATCAATTCAGTATGTGTTGTACATGTATAGCTATGCAAAACATTACCATAGTAGATATTTTGTAAAAGACTGCTTATATTTCCTTCCCACCTGTCTCACCTCCCACCTGGTCCATCCCCTATTTTGATCCTGTCCCTCTTTGATAGTGGGTACTTCGAACCTCCCCTCCCTAACCCTCTCATCCCCCTACTCAGGAGAGTGAGTGAGGGTAAGATATTCCATTTAGTATGTATGTGATTCTGTCCTTGAGCCAACTTCAATGAGAATATGCTTTTGCCTTTTTGCCTTCCTGTTCTTCCCCTCCCCTGCAACTACTTCCCCTTGCCTATTCTCCATGAGATTGTTTACCCTACCCTGTCTCTCTCCATCTCCTCTTGCCACTTTCCTCTCTCACCTCTTGGCTTCACTCCTTAAGAATCATCCCTTCCTTGGGGCGGCTAGGTGGCAAAGCAAGCAGAGCACCAGCCCTGGAGCCAGAAGGACCCGAGCTCGGATCTGGCCCCAGACACCCAAAACACAAACAAAAACCCAGCCTTTCGACCCCGGGCAAGTCACCCAACCCCAATTGCCCTCCAAAAAAAAAAAAAGAATCGTCCCTTCCCATCAAATTCAACCTGTGCCCTCTATCCATGTATACCTGTGAACATATGCCATGTACCCTTCTTCAATTATTTTCATAATGAGAAAGGTTTCATCAAACACAGTTATTATTTTTCCATGTAGGAATGTAAGTAGTCCAACTTTGATAAGGTCCTTTTGATTTCTTTTCCTTGATTACCTTCTCAAGCATCTCTTGCTTCTTGTATCTGAATGTCAAATTTTCTATTCAACTCTGGTTTTTCAAGAATGCTTGAAAGTCCTCTATTCCACTGAATGACCATATTTTCCCCTGAAACAAGATACTCAGTTTCGCTAGGTAGGTGACCCTTGGCTTCAATCCCAGCTCTTTTGCCCTCTGGAATATCATATTCCATGCCCTTTGATCCCTCAGTGTAGAAGCTGCCAGGTCCTGGGCTATTCTGATTGTGTTTCCACAATATTGAAATTATTTCTTCCTGGCTGCTTGTAGTATTTTCTCCTTGATCTGGGAGTTCTGGAGCGTGGCTATAATATTCCTAGGAGTTTTCTTTTTGGGATCTTTTTCAGGAGTTGATTGGTGGATTCTTTCAACCTCTATTTCCCCCACTGGGTCTAAAACATCAGGGCAATTTGCCTTGAGAATTTCTTTAAGGATGATTTCTAGGTTCTTTCTTTGATCATGGCTTTCAGGTAGTCCAATAATTTTTAAATTATCTCTCCTGGATCTATTTTCCAGGTCAGTGGTTTTTCCCATGAGATATTCACATTGCCTTCTATTCTTTCATTTGTTTGGATCTGTTTAATAGTATCTTGATTTCTCATAAAGTCACTAGCTTCCATTTGCTCCAATCTAACTCTGAAGGAATGAATCTCCTCAGTGAGCTTTTGAGATTCTTTTTCCATCTGGCAAATTCGACTTTTTAAGGCATTCTTCTCCTCATTACCTTTCTGAGCCTCTTTTGAAATTTGAGTTAGTCTATTTTTTAAGGTGTTATTTTCCTCAGTCAGGCTGTTGACTGTCATTTCATACTTTTCTTGCATCTTTTTCATTTCTCTTCCCAAATTTTCCCCCACTTCTCTTATCTGCTTCTTAAGGTCCTCTATGGCCTGTAGCCAGCTTGTATTTTCATTTGGGGCTTTTGGTGCAGGTGTTCTGACCTCACAGTCCTCCTCCATGTTTTGAGCCTCTTTGCCCCGAAAATAGGAGTCCAATGTTGAAATTTTCTGTTTATTTTGTTTCATTTGCCTAGGCATGTTGCCACTTAATTACTTGATTTTTGGGGCTTGTTGCCACAGTAGGACTCTGCCACCAGACAGGGGAGCTTCTGCCCAAACGTGGGGTCTTCACAACTTCTGCCAGTTGGGTGGCCTCTGTAAAGCCTCCACCCACTCTGGCAAGTTGGATACCCACCCCAAACTTCCCCCCCCAGACCACAATCCAGATCCAGGCAGTTTAAAGCAAGAGCGATTAACCCCCAGACTGATTGCTGGATCTCCCTACAGTTTGCACACCAGGAGCTAGAGCCACTACTGACACTGCAAATTGGCTTCTGTGCAGCTGTTTCTTCTGCAGCTTTTCGCCCCCAGGGGAGGAAGCCACGTGTTCCCCAAATACTGGTCCCAAAGTCCATAGGGCACTAACCTCTCACTTTGTCCTAGGCATATCTGTGCTGATAATTCTGGAATCACCACAATTGCTGGTGTTCTGGGGTCCCTCCAGCTGGCTGAAGGCCCAGCCACCCTGGGGCTAAAACGGAGGACCTGGGCTGGGCTCTTCGCTGTGCTGTTGGTTCCCAGCACACTGTGCTGCCTGCTCTCAGAGAGCTGCGCTGGCCGTTCCCTACAGGGCTGCTGGGCTGTCATCAGCAGGAGGTTAGCTTCTCTGTGCCATTCTGTGGGTGCTGTGGCTCCAGAAGTTGTTCGGAGTCCCCTTTCACATTGTTTGAAATTTGTGTGGGGCAGAGCACATTGGAAATGCTGTTTCTACTCCGCCATCTTTGCTCTGCCCCTCGAACCTGGGCAATTCTTAACCTCAGCTTTCCCATCTGTAAAAAAAGAATAACTATTTTTCACTACCTACCTCACAGGTTTATTATGAGAATAATGCTTTATAAAAACCAATAGGATTAAATAAACATTACATATTATTGTTACTTTACAGTGTTACCTAGGGTTAATACTGAAACAGTGATTTCATTTTGTACTTTTCAGACCATCAATTTTTTGACCACTGTATTGGTTGTATTTGATCACTGCATATGGGGGTTGGGGTGGGGGAAGAGAAATATGGTCTAAAGTTTCTATCTTCAAGAAATTTGCAAAGAAGGACATGAGTAAGTGGTTTCTAATGGTTTTATTTTCATGCTGCCTCCTCTCTAACCCACCCTACATTAAAGTCCTATAAGAACAAAGGTCACTATGTCTATTAGTCTCATCATAAACAAGAATTCATATACATATGTGTGTATTCATACACACAAAATCACACACATTACCACTGTGTCTGTTTGCTCTATTGAAATTACTTATATTTAGTATTAGAAAGCAAGAAAATGTTCAACTAAAAATGACAAGACTTATTTTGCTTCCTTGGGGATTAAACTTAGGTGTTTTTATGCATTTTGTTATTATTATCATTATTATTTTAAATAAATAAAAGTAGCTTGGCAACTCAAGTCTCAGAAGAAGCCACAGTTTCAAAGGTGGCCAAAATGAGAGATAGTTGGTATAGTTGTTTTTTGGTGGCTTACCAATAGTAGAAGAAAGAGGAAAAATCACACACACAAAAAAATTAAAAATTTAGAATTTTGAAAACTCTATTGGGAGAAAAAGAATGATAAAAGAGAGGATGGAATGATGACTGACATCAAAGAGAGAGTAGAATTGCTCATTTATTATTTTGTTTCTGTTTTCTCTACAAAGAGAACAACTCTGGAAATGCAAAATTAAAAAAAAAAATAACCAACAGATGAGTAAGTTAAGTGAATGTGACAGGTCAAGATAAGTAAGAGGATAGTAACAGAACACTTTGATTTCCTTGATGAATTCAAGTTATCTCACCAAGATAAAATACATCCTTGGGTCCTGAAAGAAATGACCTCTATGATTGCTGAGCAATTGATGTCTGAATAATCATGAAAAATGGGAAAGATTCCACTAGTTTGGAGACGCATGAAAATAATTTCAATTCAAAAAAGAAAATAAATAAAGCATACAAATTTTAGGCCAGGTAGCTTGATTTTGATTCCCTAGAAAATTCTACAAAGGGTAATTATTGAATGATTGGCATTCAATAGAAAGGGAAGGGAATTTTTATAAAGACATTGTGGATTCATCAAGAACAAGTCATGACATAACAAATTCATTTATTTTATTGACAGTATCATTGAACTGGTGAGTTGAGACAATACTGTGTGTGTATAACTTACCTCAAATTAAGCAGTGCTTTGGATAAAGAGGTTCTTGTGGAGAAAATGCAGAGATACATTAGATTCAGAACTGGTTCATCAGCCTGGTCAGAGAAGAGTTGATAATGGTTCAATGCCAATGTGGAAAATGGATTTCAGCTCAATACTCCCAGTTATTTCAGTTTGTTCTTGTGCTATTTAACATTTTTATCAATGATTTGAAAAAAGGGGATTTATAGATTGTGTTTTCATCAAATGTTCAGATGCCACAATGTTAGAAGAGGATGCTAAAATATGGAATGACTGAGTCAGGAATAATAAAAATAATAATCATACAATTAGCTAATATTTATGTAGGGCCAGGCTCTGTGATAAGCACTTTACAATTATTATCTATTTTATCCTTACAACAACCCTGGGAGGTAGGTGTTATTATTGCTGCCATTTTACAGATAAGGAAACTGATGCACACAAAGGGTGAGTGACTTGCCCAGGATCATGCAGCTAGGAAGTGTAATGATCCAAAACCATCTTTACAGGCCAGCATATTGAGCTGAATATAACAAGGAAAAATTCATTTGGGATTAATTAAAAGTGTTGTACTTGGCTTAAGAAACATTTACGCAAGTTTCAGAAGGTTGCAGTATGATTAGATAATAATTGTTCTACAAAGAAAGTCTATGGATTTTAGTTTACTGAAACCCCAGTATGAATCATTAGGGTTATGTGACAGTCAGTCTGTCAAATTAGATGTTGACCTGATTTGAAGGGCATACTCTTCCTCACCAAAATTATTGTATTCATTTCTGGACTGTGAAGGGAGGAATGTCCAGAGGAAGGCCACTAGAATGGTGAATATTCTTTTTTTTTTTTTTAGTGTAAACAGGGTTTATTTCTTTGGGAACTAGACGATAGATGGGAACAGGGGTCAGTATTGCACATGGTGGGAAGTGGGGTAGGGTGGGGTCAGAGGTAGTACTGGCAGATGTTGGTATTAAAAATATCAGGGTCTGGGGAAGGCACTGGCTTTGGGAAGGGTAGACCCTGCTCCCTTCCCAAGGGGCCAATGGCAGCAGGTAGCAGCAGGGAAAACTGGGTCCCCAGGGTCATGTGCCCCTCCATCCCTGGGGAAAAGGGCGGCCCTTGGGGGTGAGTCTCAGCCTTCTGGAAGCCAGTGGGGCCAGTGCACTGACTTGTGGGTCTCTGGTGGGCCAGGAGATGACAGGAAGCTCATTCCCTGCTCAGCTGGACTCCAGGAAGCTTCAGGGGTCTCTGAAGCTGGGCAGCCCAGGAGGGGCTAGGGCTTTTACAGAGATTGGGTGGCAGGCCAGGGGGCATGTTTTGGGAGAGGGCTTCCAGGTGGCTAAGGGCCCGGGCCCCGTTGAACGTCACTTCGCAGCCTGTCCGGGCCAGGAGCCAGGCCTCTACAGAGTCCTGCAGCCACTTGGCCCTCTCTAGGGGAAGGGAAGAAGCAGATGAGTTGGGGAGCTGTGGGCCTTGGGCAGCAGGGGCTGGGCTCTCTGGGGGCTGCTCACCCTCAGGGGGGCCCAGAGCCCTGCGTCCCATGAAGCTGTAGGCCAGCAGGACTTCCTTGGCATGCTCCTCCTGCGCCCGGTGCACCAGGGCTGTGATCAGCTCCGAGTTGTTGGATGTGCTCCGGAAATAGAGCATATGAGCCAGCTCCAGGGCCTGCAGGTTCCGATGCTGGCTGAACATCGCTCAGCAGGAGGAGACTTGGTGAAGAAGCCCCGCTCTGAGCCCACGATAGACTTGCGTGGGAGCCGCCCCACATGCTGGCCCAGGGCGAATGGTGAATATTCTTAAGGTTTATTAAAGGAATTAAGTGCTGGGGTCAAATAGATATCAAATATACATTGAATGGATTCTAGAGACCCCAGAGACAGGAGCAATGGATAAAAGTTGCAGAGAAAAATTTAGGCTTTATTTGAAGATAGTGGGGAGGAGAGGAGGGATCTTCCTAACAATTAGACCTATCCAAAATAGGATAGGATTCCTCTAAAGAGCTGGTGGATTCCCCTTCCTTAGAAGAATTCAAGCAGGATATGCATAACCATCTGTTAGATTTGCTCTAATAGAAAATCCTATCATGTATGTGTTGGACTAGATGGTGCTGATTTCCCTTCCAGTTCTCAAGTTCTGATTCCATTAGTGGAATCTACATCACTGTAACATTAATGAATACTATGATAATAAGCACCATCCTACAATTATGCAAATTCCAGTATCTAAGAATTATTTCACTTTATGCACTGCAATTCACATTTTTTTTCTTTTAAGAAGGTTATGTATTTCAAAAGTCTAAAGAGTAAAATGTGACATCCAGCATTATATAGTAGAAAAAGCTCTTAAAAAGCAAAAGAAGTAATTCTGTGATTTATTCGTCACTACTACACAACCATTCAATAACAACTACTCTAGCTGTTTTCAATAGAGCTTACCAATGGACAGTCAGGTCCCAGTGGCAATGTGTTATTATTTCACAACCTGAAACATGCAATTGCTGACTGGGTTCTATGACAGCCCTGGGGAAAAGATGTGTAAGGAGGTTGATATAAAGGTCCATTCCTACCACCTCCCTGTGAATCAATTATGTATAAAACATAATGAATCTATTATAAGCATAGAACCTTTAGACATGGTAAGGACCTTAGTGATATTCTCATCCAATCTTTCTCAGATGAAGAAATTGGGACTGAAAGATGAAGACTGACTTTGCTGAGGTCAATTATTTCAGTAACAGCAGAACAAGGAAGCAAATTTAGATATCTTGGCTATGTATTATTCCATGTACTATTTCATATAAGGTGTCTCCAAGGGCTTAGTGCAGTTTTAAGTTTATATAGTTATATGAAAACTTGGTATTCTACATATATATTCTTACCCCCAGGCTACCACACATATATTTCCATAAAGAATAAGGTGGCACATTTGGTCCACACTATGTTGTATGCAAATGCATGAGAGAAGGGTTAGAAATATCTCTGAAGAAAAGAAAAAATCCTTACCTATTCTCTTTCCCAAATTAAAAAAAAAAATCAGAAATATATACAATTCTAATCTTAGAAAATGAGAGAGGAAAAAGAAAATTGAAGAATAAGAAAAATGTAAATAAGAAACAAAATTAATCATATTCTGCAAAAGACATGAAAGTTTGCTTAGAGAACCTGTGGAGTAATTTTTAAATTAAATTTTATGTTTATTTTTAGTTTATATCATTCATTGCCAAAAGATTTTGAGTTACCAATTTTCTCCCCTTCTTTCCCCTACCCACCACCCCAAAACAGCAATCCCAGGGAATACCCCCTACCCCAATCTGCTCTCTCCTATATCCTCCCCCATCTGCCCTCTGCCTTTCCAGTATGACAATGTGGATCTCTATGCCCCTGTGCCTGTATATCTTATTTCCCAGTTGTATGAAAAAAGCATATATATATATATATATATATATATATATATATATATATATATATATATATATATATATATATGTGTGTGTGTGTGTGTGTGTGTGTGTGTGTGTGTGTGTGTGTGTGTGTGGTGTGTATGCCTATTTTTTTCAACATGTGAATTTAAAACTTTGAATTCCAGATTGTTTCCTTCCTCCTCCTGACCAACCCTTACTGGGAAGATAAGCAATTCAATATAGGTTGTACATGTGTAGCTATGAAAAAACTTTCCATAGTGGATATATTGTGAAAGACTGATTGTATTTCCCTCCATACTATCCTACCCCCCACTTTTTCTATTCTTCACTTTGACACTGCACCTTTTCAAAAGTGTGTGCTTCCAACTTCCCTCCCACCAAACCTGCCCTTCCCTACATCATCCCTCCCCTCTCATTCCCTTCCCCCCTATTCTTTCTTAGGGTGAGATACCTTATTTCTTCTGTATGTCATTCCCTCCTTAAACCAAATTCAATGAGAGTGAGGTTCACTCATTCTCTTTTGCCTTCCTGTTCTTTTCTTCCATTGTAACAATTTTCCTTGCCTCTTTTATATGAAATAATTTACCCCATTCTGTCTCTCCCCATCTACTCTCATTATATTCTTCTCTCATCTCTCAATTTCACATATTGAGTATCATTCCTTCCTATTCAATTAGTCATTTGCCCTCTGTCTATGTATACCTGTATACATATATACACACAAACTCACATATTTATATATACACCCATATACCCTCCTATATAGACATATATATGTATACATATATACATACATATATACATTTGTATTCCCTTCAAATATTCTCATGCTGAGAAAAGTTTCATGAGTTACAATTATAGTTTTTCTTGTAGGAATGTAAATAGTTCAACTTGGATAAGTTCCTTATGACTTCTTTTCTCTGTTTACTTTCTCATGTTTCTCTTCTTGTTGTATCTGAATGTCAAATTTTCTATTCAACTCTGCTTTTTTCATCAAGAATGCTTGAAAGTCCTCTATTCCATTGAATGGCCATATTTTCCCCTGAAACGTGATACTCAGTTTTGCTGAGTAGGTGATTCTGGGTTTTGATCCCAGCTCCTCAGACCACCAGAATATCTTATTCCAAGCCTTTTGATCACTTAGAGTAGAAGCTGCTATATCCTGTGTTATCCTGATTGTGTTTCCACAATATTCAAATTGTTTCTTCTTGGCTGCTTGTAATATTTTCTCCTTGATCTGGGAACTCCTAAACCTAGCTAAAATATTCCTAGGAGTTTTCTTTTTGTGATCCTTTTCAGGAGGTGATAATTAGATTCTTTCAACCTCTATTTTGCACTCTGGTTCTAAAACATCAGGCCAATTTTCCTTGAGAATTTCTGGAAGGATGTTTTCTAGGTTTCGATTTTTTTTTTGTTTGTTTTGTTTTGTTTTTTATCATGTCTTTCAGGTAGTCCAATAAATTTTAAATTATCTCTCCTGGATCTATTTTCCAGATCACTGGTTTTTCCAATGAGATATTTCACATTGCCTTCTATTTTTTCATTTGTTTTTATCTGTTTAATAGTATCTAGATTTCTCATAAAGTCACTAGCTTCCATTTGCTCCAATCTAATTCTGAAGGAAAGATTCTCTTCAGTGAACTTTTGAGATTCTTTTTCCTTCTGGCAAATTTGGCTTTTTAAGTCATTCTCTTCATTGCCTTTTTGAGCTTCTTTTGACATTTGAATTAGTCTCTTTTTTAAGGTGTTAATTCTTCAATCAGGTTGTTGACTCTTTTTTAATGATTTTCTTGCATCATTCTCATTTCTCTTCCCATTATTTCCTCCACTTCTCCTATTTGGTTTTCAAATCCTTCTTAAGCTCCTCTATGTCCTGTAACAAGCTATTATTTTTCTTGGAAGCTTTTGGTGCAGGAGTTCTGACTTCACTGTCTTCCTCCTCTTCCATGCTTTGATCCACCCAAAATAATGTCTAATGTTAGATTGCTCTTCTTGATTTGCTTCCTTTACTTGCTCATGTTGCCACTCAATTATGTGGCTTTTGAGCTTTTTTTTGCCACAGTAGAACTTTACTACCAGAGAGAGGAGCTTTGTCCCAATAGCTGGGGTTTTTGCAGCTGCTGGAGCTATTAGTTGGGTGCCTGCTCTGAAACCTCTACATTCTCTGGCACACTGATCACCCACCCCAGGTCCTCCACCCTAGACTTCAATGCAGATCCAAGCAAATTAAAGCAAAAGGGATTATCCCTCAAACTGGACTCTTGGACCCTCTTCAATCTGCAGACCAGGAGCTCTGAAGCAGCCATGTGGCTGTGGCTGCTGTACCCACCAGCTTTTCCCTCAGGGTCCAGAGGCCAGATTGCATTCCTGGACTTGCTGTTCCCAAAGTCCACTGATCTCTCACTTTTTTGTGATAATGTGGTTGATAATTCTTGAAACCACCATAGTTGCTGGTGGTCAATTCTCCCTACATCCCTCTAGCCCTGGCTGGTTGTGGTTACCCTAAGGCTCAAACCTCAGACTCACAGGGGGCTGGGCTTGGCTTCCAGAGTGCCATGCTCACCCCTTCCTACCAGTCTACCGGCCTGTCTTCAGTGAGAGCTTAGATTTTTCTCAATCTCTTTGTGGGTTCTATTGCTCTAAAATTTGTTTAGAGTCATTTTTACATGTATTGGAGAGGTGGAAGCAGGAGCCCCAAGGAAGTCCTGTTTCTAGTTTCCCATCTTGGCTCCACCCCCTCCATGGAGTAATTTTAAAAATAATTGAAAAAATAATAATTTCAGTAAAATAGTAGTACATGGAATAAGCCTATGAAAATAATTAGCCTGTCTATATATTACTAACAAATGCAGCAAAGAGAATATAAAAAGAAATTCCATCCTTAATTCTGAATAAATAAAATGAGTCTAGTTAACAAGACAAACGGTGATTATATGAATAAAATTATAAAATATTCTCAACAGTAATAAAGATAGACCCAAAATAAATACAAAGATATTAACTTCTTGTGATTGGATAATTCTAATATAATACAAATGACAATGCAACCAAAATTAAGTTAAGTATTCAATACCATAACACTTAAACCACCAAAGGAATTACTTTGTAGAGTTAGAAAAAAATTTAATTCATTGTGAAGAACAAAAGGTTAAGGATCTCTATTTTTTGAGAAAAAGAAAAAGGATTATTAGTACAAGATTTCAAACACGTGTGTGTGTGTCTATATATATATATATATATATATATATATATATATATGCATATATATATGCATATATAGGTCATTGTGTATTTCAAGGTAATGGAAAAGCTATTAAGTATTAATACAATTGATTGGGTTAACTATTGAGACCAAATTAGAAGTGTTTTAGTTTGGGAAAAGGAATGGTAGTATGAGAAGTAGCAAAGGGTTAGGTTTCTATAGAACTGCAAGAATTGCTGACACAAGGCTCCTGATAAAAAGTACCAGGCAGTAGCCTTGGGAAGAGTTGATGCAGTAGCCTTGGGAAGAAGTTGGGTTCCTAGTTCCCAGAGAACTCCCAGATGATATTAAAAATGAAAAAATGTAGAATAAAAGGAGGTGGCAGCAGCAGGTGGATTTGACCAATCAGAAAGCAGACAGCAGCCTTGGGACACCTGGGCCCAGATAAGGACACATCTAGGTTGGACTGAAGGGGGTTTATTATTCTGGGGTTGTTAATGTGCTTGCCTAGTGGACCTCATGTATTATTTTACATGTATTATGTATGTTATCTTAACAAAATTAGAGCCTCATTAGTAATAATTAGGGTAATGAATGGAGAGGGTTTTGTGCCAATTGTTTGGCATCAATAAGAAGACTGTGATCTTGTCTTACCAACCATTGGTAAGGCAGGACAGTGGAGAAGGTGTGGAATTCCCACCTTAGGGCTTTATAATCTTGCCTTTGCCTTCTGTAGTGATTTCCCTTCTGACTTGGATTTAGGGACACTCTCTTGTGATAAAGTTTTTACTTCTTCCATGAGAAGTTCCTGAGTTATTTTGGGTGAGTGGTCTTCTGACCCATAAGGAAGGAAGGAAGGAAGGAAGGAAGGAAGGAAGGAAGGAAAAGAAAAGAAAGAAAGATGACACAGAAACTGTTTGACCTAAGAGACAATTAGAGAAAGTAAGCCTTTGGCAACTATTTTCTATCTTCTAACACAATGACAATTCTCAAAGCAAGTGCAACTGTCTAGTGCCTTGTAGTATGTTTGTTTTATATTTTATTTTTAGGTAATATTTTCTGATAAGAAATTAAGAAATATGAGGATTAAATTGATCAAGTCTTGCATGAAACTTCAAAGGTAGTCTATTATTTTGATACATATTTTATGGTCGACACAATTAGTATACACAAACCTCTCACCTAATCTTTTTCAAGGCAGTGTGCCTTGTATTGATCTGCTTCAAATATTGGATACCTGACTAGTTGGAGTGATGAGGTAATCAGCTATCACAAAGATTGATCCACAGCACAGGGTGGAAAAGCCTCTCTAGGAAAAATAGTAACTGAATTGATGATTATTTATTTTATAGCCTTTTTAATTTTAAAGAACATACATAAATATACTAATTATATTGGTAAATACATATATGAGTGGTTATAAATATATAATAATAGGGAATTAAGTAATTTTTTAAAAATTCAAGTGAGAGGCACTTGTATCATTAAAAAGAGGTACTTTAAAATCTTCTATTATAAATTCTTATATTGAAATATTTGGCTTCACTTATTTCCTTCATTTATATAGATTGTAGTACTAGTACATATACCATCCTCGTTTTTGCTCAGTATTGAATTTTATGACCTAATAAAGGAAGGGAATTTTGCTAAGCATTTTTTACTTATCCTGTTCCAATTTCATTTAATCTGAAAGTAAATTAGTCCAAGTACATCATGATTAAAGATACAATACAGTTCATCAAAATTTAAGTGTCTGGGCAGGTGCCAAAATATCATTCAGATAGAACTTCAACTTCTTAGCATACTTGTCTTAGCTTCAAGCAATCTTTCTTTCTTGTTTTTTTTTTGTTTGTTTGTTTGTTTTTGTTTTTTTACAATAGATTAGTTTACTCCAATTGTGTTTCATATAGTAAACTAGTACAGATAAATCCTCTTTAAATGCTACTGTTGCAAAGAATTCTAACAACCTAGAGTATAATATTCTCTCATGGAATCCACAAAAATAATCTCTGTTTTGATTGCTGCATCCCAGGTGCCTTGATGCACAGTAGGTACTTAATAAATTTTTATTTAATTGATTGCATTATTATTATCTTATTAAATTGATAATATATGACATATAATTCTATAGAAGTAATGTTCTCTCTGGTCTCTGCCCTTACCATAGTTTTCTTTATATCAAAGATTTCTAGTTGCAATTATTGGCATTATATGAAGGGAGAGACAAAGTGAATGGAGCTGCAGTTGAGCTATTGATCATCCCAATCTCCTATAAAGCATATTTAATCTACAAAACCATTTATCACAACAAATATATGCTGAAGGTATGGTCAGGAGAGCATCTGATCAGCCTGTTGGAGGCCTTCAATCAACCTGATGGCATTACATGGCATGGACTTGTGTTGTAAGGGAACACCTTGAATGGAGATGTATTTATGACCTAAAGCTTTGCTGGGCTGGCATAGGAGCTGTTTAATTTGTCAACAGTGACTTGAAGACTGCTATAAACATGATTGCAATCTGACTGTCAGGTATTTTGTCTCTTGTCAGAGGAACCTCCCCTTCTGTGTCTCTTAAGAATGAGGAGAAATAGCTCATTCTCTTTTTGAGGGTGGTGAGAGGACCCTTGTCCCTTGTCAGCAAGTCAGTCAGTAAATATTTTTAAATTGCCTACTATGTGCCATTTCTTGTCATAAGCCTCCTTTTTCTTGGGCTTCATCTGGAAGATTTCAGTTCACCCTTTTATGATTTAATCACCATGATGGTTTCAAAAGAGATTTCAGTTCATGGTTTACATTCTCCCATTTATGGTTGCAATAGCAACTCACCCATCTTCTACCTCTTGCTGTGAAGCAAGAAAAGATTGCAGAGTCTGGTAAGATTCTTCTATCTCCTCATGCTTTAAGTCCTATTCCCTAGAAGGTACTTTTCTATAGAAACAATAGAAGAAGTCTAGCAGACTGGACCAGACTGGACTAGGCCTGATGCCTCCTATGATATCATAACATAATTGGTGCTGCTAGCTCATGAAAAAATTATATGATGCAGCTAGGGGCCATAGCAGACAGAGGATTGGTCTTAATATTAGTAATACCCAAGTTCAGTCTTGCCTAAGACACTACTTATATCATCTTGGACAAGTCACTTTAAACTTTCTCAGCATCAGTTTCCTCATCCTTAATATGGAGTTAATAATAGCATCTACCTTGTAAGATTGTTGTGAGGATTAAATGAGAAAATATGTGTAAAGTGCTCACAAACCTTAAAGCAATATATTAACTATTATTATTATTACTAGTTTGCTATTATTATTGTTACTTTGCCCACTTGAGTCAAAAGGGAACCCTAGATCAAGCAAGAAAAAGATTTTGATGGCCCAAGATGATAGCATATGTTATTAGCAAGTGTGAGACTTGCTCCTGATATGTTCAAAGAAAAGTAGTAACATACATATATATGTATGTATGTATGTTACCACTTTTCTTTATAGAATATAATTCCTAGCAAACCTTGGGACTTGTCTACATTGACTTTTTTATCTCTAGAAGGAAATAGAGTATAAGCTCTATCTTAGGGGTGACATACTTTAATCACTTTTGTACAGGCATATACAGCAGGAATCAGAAAGCTTCCACAGTCACTAAAGTGTTGTGAGAGAAGAAAGTCTCAGGATAGGGATTGCCTGTGTGGCTCCATTCTGACCAAGTAATAGGCTTTGAGAACAAGCTATTCAAGAAAATGTGGGCTTTGACAAGTATAAAGGAATCTAGAACTACTTCTGCTCATTCCAAAGGAAACCACAGCCTTACTGCTTCAATCACACATTGATGAAAATATTATAAACGCATGGACCAGAAATCTCAGTGGAGTCAATATGTGGAATTTTTAGCAGCCACGTATAATTCTGCCAAGAATGATGATACAGGGTTTACACCATAGTTGCCAATGTTTGGGTAAGAACTATGTCTGCTCGTTGATTTATGGTTTTGAATTTTAGAAATGGAGAAGATGCAAATTCTCAAAATCAGTACATATCTAGAATTAGAGCCTAGTTTAAAAAAAAAAAAAACCCTACCAATTTGCAATGACTTCAACTCAGAAGGATGTTGAGGAAGCTAGGTGGCATAATAGATAGCACATTGAACCTGGAGTCAGGAAGAGCTACATTCAAATCTAGTTCACTATCTTCCTATCTGTGTGAAGCCAGACAAGTTACTCAACCTCTATCTGCCTTAGTTTTCTCATCTATAAAATGGGGATTATATTAGCACCTGCTTCTCAGGATTAAATGAGATAAAGCACTTTAAAAGCACTTTAAAGCACTTATAAAGCACTTTAAAAATCTTAAAAGGTTATGTGTTTTTAACACTACTTGTTATGAAAAAAATGGCTGATGCTGAATTCCATTGTCATACATACCGATAAAAGTGAAAGGACTTTACTGAGAAACTTTGATATTCAGAATACATGATTAGAAGACCAATAGAAAGCAAATTCATATCAAATAGTTGAAAAGACTATGCAAGTTAGCCATTTGTAGAATACCTTCAGAGAGTGTGTGCGTATGCAGAGGGGAAGGTGGCAATATAAAGAGCAACTCCTTATTGCTCTTAGTAAGACTGCATAATGGGCACAAGTAAAAAGTGATGGGAAATTATTAAAAGATTATGATGAGAAGAGACTGCTTACCAGTTGTAGAAAGACTGTCTGATTCTGGAAGATTACACGCCAGATAAACACTGTGTGCCATGTCACAATTAGCCTCAATAAGTTCAGATCTGGGAATGTAGACCTACATGCTTGATAAAGATAATGATTAGGCCATACCACCAACCAACTCAGGTATAGGTACAGAAAGATTAGTAGAGGGGAAGCTGGGTGTCTCAGTGAATAAAATACCTGCCCTAGAGTCAGGAGAACTTAAGTTCAAATCCAGCCTCAAACACTTAACACTTACTAGCTGTGTGACCTTGGGCAAGTCACTTAACCCTGATTGACTTGCCTCTACCCTCCAAAAATAAAATACATCAGTAGGTCACCAGAAGAAGATAAAACCATATGCTTCATCATTAGACTAACTTATGATGTTGCTGAAGAGCAAAAGAAGTAGGTTAGGGTTAGGGTTGTGCCTAGATGAAATTTGTAATGCTTATTTCTGTAATATATGTCTTCCATGTAATTGCAAATGTATAGATATCCATTGTCATATTTTGAGTCATGTTTGTATTATGTTGCTTTTTTATTAGCCTTGGTTCTAGAGTCACTTGTCTCTTAAATGTGGGCTAACGATGTAATGCTTTTCTATTTGTTTGTTGCTCTGTATGGATATTAATACTGCTGTTTATACTTTTTATTAATGATTATTTAATAATATAATATGGATATATCTTGATAGGATGTGATATGCACCACATATAATTTAGACATCATTGACAGACTAAGTGCTGATATTTATTATGATTCCATGCTGACTGTCTGTGGATCTTATGCACCTCAAGTATTTTCTAAAAGTACTGAAAATTTTTTTTGCTAAGGGGAAGGAATGCCCCTCACATCTCTAAGAGTCAGGAAGACAAGGGTGAAAGGGAATTAGAGAAACTGCATAAGATGGGAGATGCAGGCAAGATTACATTTTCATATGTTCATATGTTTACTTTTTCATATATTCATATGTTTCCATTTTCCTTCCCTTTGGAGGGGCTCCTGAACAGACATTTCATTGACTGAAAAAAGAAGTGAAGAAAGAAGACAAAGTCATATGGATGCTCCAGGATTTTCCTGCCACATATCTGAGAAGGCCATTGTTACTATGAGCAAGGGAATGCGAAGTATGAACTGATATCTCTTTAAGAAACCATTTATGAAGGCAGAACGCATATAGCTAGCCCCATGAGAGGTGCTTCTTGATGACAAAGGCCCATACCATGAATCTAATCAAATTGATGGGAGTTGTGGGGAACAATTCATCAAATTCAAGAAGGATTATTTTGGTCATGTCTAACACACACACACACACACACACACACACACACACACACACTCACCAGCTAGATAGTAGGAGAAAAAAAGTAGTAGTGAGGTTATTGGGTTGGATAGTGTTCTATGAATATGCATGAGTACTCTCCTGAGAGTTCAAAGCATTTATTTTTGCTTGTTAATTAACATGTTTAGTGAATCCCCTGTGACAAAATTATAGGAGGCCAAGGATAAAAACTAGATAGGATAAGCAGGCATGGATAGGGTGAAATCTGCTTCACTGGAGGAAAGATTCAAATTTATTCTGGCTTATGCATTTGCTACTTATATGGTACTAGGCAAGACTTAGCCTGTTTGAGAGTTTTTCATATATAAAATTTGGAAGTTGTTCTCATTGGCTTCTAACTACAAATTTAGAATCTTATGAGATCACATATTCATTTGAGTAATTCAAGTGATGAATTCACAACAAGCTTTATTTCTCTTTCATTTTGGGAATATAATTTCTACCATACCTTTTTTATTTTAATTATATTACAAAAGTACAGTATAGGTGTCTTATGACATTAATTATAAAAGATTTTACCTGTTATGCAGATAGAGCTCTGAAGGATATTTTGAGTAACGGGAAGAATGCAATTCCTTGAGATTAAGTGGGTTTAAAATATGGCTTAACATTGCCATTTGTGGACAATTGTAGAGAATCTCATACGGCTCTGTACCTTGGTGCATGTTTGCTATCTTTACAGAAAACTTTATTATCTGTCCAGATAGAGATGCTGGTCCTATTTCTTCTCCCTCACAACTCTGAGAGCATAATAGCTTTACTAAAACCTCACTTCCTGGATCTCACCTTCCACACCCACTAAAACTATTCCTCACACATGACATTTCATTTTTAGTCACTATGACTTTGCATAAGTTGTAGCACATGCTTGAAATCCTTTCCATACCTCCATCCTTTAGAATTCCTAAAATTCTTCAAGATTCAGCTCAAATACCACCTTGTACATGAAGCCTTTCATGACACTTCTGTCTGCTAGGGTCTCACCTCAAAAGTATCTCGAATATATGCTGTATATACTTATTGGGTTTTACGTCTCTGTGTCCACAGTGCTTCCTGCTACAGAATTTGAGATCTTCAAATACAGGGGCTTTTATGTCATTTTTGTCTTTCTATCATCAACATGTAGCATAACAACCTTATTAACTTGGCCTCAGAGAGCCTTTCCATATCTAGATCTGTGTTTCTGTGAACCTTTAAGTCTGTTTTTTAGTCCTTATACCTAGCACATAATCTGGCACATAACAGATACAATAAATGCTTATTGATTGACTGATTGATGATCTTGTATCCTATCCAATAGAAAGAAAAGTGGTTCTAGAGTCAGAATATCAGGATTCAAATCCCACATCTTACACCATCTATATGTGACTTTAGGCATTTTGCTTAATCTCCCTGGAAATTAGATAAAACAGCCTCTGAGTTTCCTCTAAGATCTAGATCTATGATCCTGTGAACCTTTGAGACTAAGTCTTAAGCCATTGTACCTAGTTACTAACCTTCTGGACCCGTCTTAAAACTGCTTCTTACAAGTAGAACAGAATATTAGAGGAGTCTCTATCTTTAGTACTCTAGGTATATTTTCAGTCAAAAGATAAGGTGCTGGAGATACAAATGATTCAAATCCAAAAAGGTAAACATTACATTGTATCAAATTGATGTTTAATATTTCTTATTTTCAATGCTTTAATATATTGTCTCTGAGTCTCTAGGAGTGTGAACTCCTGTTATAGAGAAGAAATCGATCAATCACTTTACCTTTAATTGTTTGTCACAAATTAGGGAGTTTTATCATCTCCTATGATTTCTTATTCTCTATCCTTGTCAAAATAATTTAACTGTAATAAATAACATAAACACCTCAAATATACATTTTGTGTTGAGAGAGAGAGACAGAGAGAGAGAGAGAGAGAGAGAGACAGAGAGAGAGAGACAGAGAGAGAGAGACAGAGAGAGAGAAGAGAAGAGAAGAGAAGAGAAGAGAAGAGAAGAGAAGAGAAGAGAAGAGAAGAGAAGAGAAGAGAAGAGAGGAGGGAGGGAGAGAGAGAGAGAGAAAGGTTAGATAATGGATGGAAGATAGAGAGATTGGCAACAGATGATAGAGATTGATGATAAGGAGTGATAGAGATAGATAAGATTCAGATAATAGATGATAGAGAGATAGATAAATGAGAAAGAAATATGGTCCTTTAATATCTGAGAATCCAAAAGTTAAGTACCCAGTTAATATTACATGTTAAGTAACATTAGCATCTGAAGTAGTTTACATTTCCTAAAATAACTAGAGATATTATATATTCTCTAGTTTTGCAGGCACAAAACTAAAAATCAGGAAATAAAAGAGAAAAAAATACTATCATCTATCAGAGTCATTCTCCACTGTTTTTTCAACCACTCATGCTCCACAAAAAAGGCCCAAGAAAGATGTTGCTTACTGAGACAATAAGATGCTTAACCAAAATTCCTATTTCTTCCTCTCTCTACAAAACTTTTACTTGCTAAATAACTGAATGGATGGATAAATAAGAAACTCAGTGAAAGGATAAATGAATGAAAGACAGGCCTGAAAATGTTCCACAGCACCAAAGATCAGTTTTTAATCTTCTTTACTATGGACTAGAAAATTTTA
The DNA here is from genome assembly GCA_011680675.1 of Gymnobelideus leadbeateri. Classification (NCBI taxonomy): domain Eukaryota; kingdom Metazoa; phylum Chordata; class Mammalia; order Diprotodontia; family Petauridae; genus Gymnobelideus; species Gymnobelideus leadbeateri. The sequence goes on from WOXC01009490.1 coordinate 70,459, forward strand.
ACAGTAAATTAGGGATTCTTTCATCCTTTTAAATTATATTCCCAGTGCCTATAGCAGTACCAGGAATATAGTAGGAGCTAAGTAAATGCTTGTTATTTGATCATTACAGATGGAAGGTCCATTTCTATAATGTTTGCAGTTGTTAGTATGGAATTTGTTGTTCAGTCATTTCAGTTGTGTCCCACTCTTCACGACTCCATTTGGAGTTTTAGCAAAGATACTAGAGTGGGGGCGGCTATGTGGCGCAGCGAATAGAGCGCTGGCCCTGGAATCAGAAGGACCTGAGTTCAGAGCCGGCCTCCGACACTTAATCCACACAAACAAAAACCTAGCTGTGTAACCTTGGGCAAGTTACTTAACCCCAATTGCCCTAAAGGGGCGGCTAGGAGGCGCAGTGAGTAAGAGCGCCGGCCTCGGAGTTGGGATGACCCGAGATCAGATTCGGCCTCAGAAAATGAGCACCCACGCATAAATAATAATGACTAGCCGTGTAACCTTGAGCAAGTTACTTAACCCCAATTGCTTTAAAAAAAAAAAGATACTAGAGTGGTTTGCCATTTCCTTCTCCATTTCATTTTATATATGAGGGAACTGAGGCAAGCAGGGTTAAGTTACTTGTCCAGCGTCACATAGCTAGTACGCGTTTGAGGCTAGATTTGAATTCAAAAAGATGAGTCTTCCAAGGCAGTACTCTGTCTGCTGTACAACCTAGCTGCCCTTTTTATGAAATAATTTACTTAATCCTGCCTTGAGCTAAAAGGCTAAAACAGTAATTTTGTTTCTTTTATTTTTAGGGCTCTTTCCAGCCTTGTGATTCTGTCTTAATAATCTCAGATAAATTGATGCTTATCTCTGATAGCAGAATTTTTCAGACTGCATAATCCTTATCAAATGCGGTAAAACAAAAGAGGAAGCAAGGAGAACTACAAAAAAACATCTCCTATGCTGACCCACAGTAAGATATTTTTCAATCTTTGTTTTTTTTTTTTTTTTTGGCCTTTATTAATTTGTTTGTTTACTTTGAGTTTTAAAAGATTCGGTTCCACAATTCCTTGAGTTTCAAATTTTCTCTCCATCCCCCTCCCCCCCCCATGGTGGCATACAATCAAGTAGAGGATCTGCAAATGCTTTCACATTAGACATTAGTCAGGTTATAAAGAAGGATTGTATCAGATGGAATGAACAATGGGAAAGAGGAAACAAAACCAAATAAGAAAAAGAAAAAGAGCAGGTAGTTTGTTTCAATCTGGATTCAAATTCAGTTCTTTCTCTGGATGTAGACATCTCTCTCTCTCCATCATAAGTATTTTGGGGTTGACTTATAACCCTGCATTGCTGAGAAGAGTCCAGTCTATCAAAGTTGGTCATCACACATACGTTGTGGCTGTAATTGTGTACAAATTTTTCCTGGTTCTACTCTTTTCACTCAGCATCAGTTCGTATAAGCCTCTCCAGGTAAATATGAAGTCCATCTGCTCCTCGTTTCTTATTGCACAATAGTATTCCATTACATATATATATATATATATATATATATATATATATATATATACCACAACTTGTTCAGCCATTCCCCAATTGATGGGCACCCCCTTAATTTCCAATTCTTTGCAACCACAAAAAAGAGATGTTATAAGTATTTTTATACGTAAGGGTCTTCCTTCCCCTTCTATGATCTCTTTGGGATATAACCCTAGAAGTGGTATTGCTGGGTCAAAGGGTATGAAATTATTTATAGCCCTTTGGGCATAATTCCATATTCCTCTCCAGAATGGTTGGATCAGTTCACAACTCCAACAATGCATTAGTGTTCCAATTTGTCCATATCCTCTCCAGCATTTATCATTTTCCTGTTTTGTCATCTTAGCCAATCTGACTGGTGAGATGTGGTACCTCAGAGTTGTTTTGATTTGCATTTCTCTAATCAATAGTGATTTAGAGCATCTTTTCATATGCTTATAGATATCTTTAATTTCTTCCTCTGAAAACTGCCTGTTTATATCCTTTGACCATTTATCAATTGGGGAATGACTTGTATTCTTATAGATTTGACTCAATTCTCTGTAATATTTTAGAAATTAGGCCTTTATGAGAGGCATAGGTTGTAAAAATTCTTTCCCAATTTTCCACTTCCCTCCAAATCTTGGTTACACTGCCTTTGTTTGTATGGAAGCTTTTTAATTTAATGTAATTAAAATTATCCATTTTGCATTGTATAATGCTCTCTAATTCTTGTTTGGTCATAAAGTCTTCCCCTCTCCACAAATCTGGCAGGTATTTTCAACTATTCCTTGCTTTCCTAGATTGCTTACAATAATCAGCCTTTATACTTAGATCATGCACCCATTTAGACTCGATTTTGGTATATGATGTTAGATTCTGGTCTATGCCCAGTTCCTGCCATACTATGTTCCAGTTTTCCCAACAGTTTTTGTCAAATAGAGAGTTCTTATCCCCAAAACTGGGTTCTTTGGTTTTATCAAACAATAGATTATGTTAGTCATTGACTTCCGAGGCTTATGTGCCCAAACTATTCCATTGATCCACTACTCTATTCCTTAGCCAGTACCAAGTAATTTTGAGGACTGCTGCTTATAATACAAATTAAAATCTGTTATAGCTAGACCACCTTCCCTAGCATTTCTTTTCATTAATTCCCTTGATATTCTGGACCTTTTGTTCTTCCAAATGAATTTTGTTACTATTTTTTCTAGTTCTATAAAGAAGTTTTTTTGGTAAATTGATTGGTATGACACTAAATATATAATTTAATCAGGTAAAATTGTCATTTTTATCATATTAGCTCGATTCTTTGTTTTTTACTTATGACACTCAGCAACAGACTTTAAAAATATGTGTCCTCTTCACTGCATGCAGCTTGTGGGGGCAGAGGAGAATGCAGATGCAAGAGTTATGTCTGGGGTATTGCCAGAGTTGCATTGATTTTGTACTTAAAGGTTATTTCCTATGTGAAGCATTTAATTCTTTGTTGCTCAGGTATTGAAAGGGATGTTGTCAAGTTTAAAAAGACAGTAAATCATAGTTCTCTTCCTTTGTAAAGTATTATTGAAATTGGCTTGAGATCAATAAGGTATTATTTCTTTTGTTAACACAATTCTTTATGTAAGACTGACATAGGGCTCTTCAGGTGATTAGGAAATCTGCTGTATAATAATATGAATAGTTCACTGTACTGCAAGGTGAAAAAATGCATAGGAAAAAAATAACTTGTATCTTTTGAAAAAAAGATTTATCTGCAAAACTCTGAGACTTTTTTTAACATGAAAGTTTTTCAAAGAAACTCATGAAAAGTCATTGATCACTTTTATCACTGTCTAGTTCCACAAATCTTTTCAAACTCATTTCACATTATTTTTCTTCATTTTTTCCATACCTCTCATGAATTAGGCTATTTGATGTTGCTTGAACCTGGAATTCTATTTCTCATCTTCCTGTAATACAGATAAGGGAATCTGAAGACATTCTCTGACCCTAGAGAAGGTTACATACATACATATAAAATGTGTATATATATGTGTGTTAGTGTATGTATGTATGTATGTGTATGTATACGTGTGTGTGTGTGTGTGTGTGTGTGTGTACCTCTGAGGTGAAGTTTTGCTTTGGAGCTCACTTTTGGGAAGAGTTGTGTGACTTGGCCAGATGAGACTCTGGCCAGCCATTGAGCCCCACGGTTTTGAAAACCAAGATGGTGCTTCTCTCTCTGGGAACTTACTATGTAGGTATGTGATGGTCAGACAGCTAGAAGCCCTGTCTACTGGTCTCTTGAATTGTGTTATTCTGTCTGTAGTTTTTTGTCTGCTTGTTAATTTCTGTTTGTATTTTCTGAAGCTCAAGGTGCTGACTTCTTCCCCTGAACTAAGCGAGTTAGGTAGAGAGATAGATAGATAGAGAGATAGATAGATATATAGATAGATAGATAGATAGATAGATAGATAGATAGATAGATAGATTGAAGTAATATTAACTTCTTTTGAGTTGCTTTCCTTTAGAAAAGCAGATCAAAGAACCTGTGCTAGCAACTATCCAGGGTATGCTAGGGTGCTTGCTGTTAACTACTTCTTCAGGGGCAGCTAGGTGGCGCAGTGAATAAAGCACTGGCCCTGGAGTAAGGAGGACCTGAGTTCAAATCAGGCCTCAGACACTTAACACAAAAAAAGACTAGCTGTATGGCCTTGGGCAAGTTGCTTAACCCCAATTGCCCTCCAAAAAAAGCAAAAAAAAGGGAATTGAGTAGAACCAGAGTACATTGTACATAGTAACAGCAACACTGTAAAGATGATCAACATTGAAAACTCCTTCTTCAATGAAAAAAGTGGGCTGGTGCAGCAGAAAGAGCACTCAGGCCAGAAGTCTGAAGACCTTCGACCTTATACACTTAACAAACTTTCTAAAATTGCACAAGTCACACATGCAGATATAGATATAAATATGGTCCTTTAATATCTAAAAGAATCTGAATGCTAAGCACCAGTTAATATTCCACATTAAGTACAATTAATATCTAAAGTAGGCGTTTTCCTTAAAGAACGATGGGTAAAGCACATTCTACAGTTGTATAGGCTGCAAAACTGGAAATAAGAACATAAAAAAGTACTATCATCTCTGTTTGCTTTAGTTTTCTCATCTGTAAAACATAGATAATAATGGCACCTACTTCTTAGGGTTGTGAGAATAAAATGACATAACATTCGTAACCTGCTTAGCACATGCCTGACACACAGTGGGCAATAAATAAATGCTGTTATTAATAGTATCAATATCACGACTATCATCACCATTGTTATTACCACTACTTTTTAGAATATGGAGCTTCCTCCAAAGAATCATGTCCAAATGGCACCTCCTTCAGAAAGTCTTAACTGATCTTACCAGTTCCTGGTTCTAAAATTAGAATGTATATATTCTTGTGTGTGTGAAAGCCCTAAATGTCTTTACAGCAAACAGCTCTCTATATTCTTTCCTGGAGCTCTAAAAGGCTACTGAAAAGATTCTTAAATTTTCAGTATGAGCATTTGCACTTCAGAATTTGGCACGAAAAAGTACTTGATTTATTGATTGTCTAGACTTAAGAAAGAAAGAAATGATACAAATTAAACTTAAGAGCATATGCCCAGGGGTGGCTAGGTGGTGCAGTGAATAGAGTACCAGCCCTGGAGTCAGGAGGAACTGAGGTCAAATCTGGCCTCAGACACATAACACTTACTAGCCATTTGACCTAGGGCAAGTCACTTAACCCGAATTGCCCTGCCCTACCCCCTCCAAAAAGCAGGAAAAAAAAGCACACATGCCCACTGTTTTTTTTGAGAGTTTAGTTGTTAAACTATTATCAGCACATTCCATCCTTTGTAACCAGAAAGAGGTAGACTCCAAAACATCCCATCTTTACCTTCTGGGCTAGTTTTTGGTGGAGCTTTATCCTTTAATTCTCCCCCTTAATTTCTCCTTTCTTCTGCTGACATAGGAGGGAAGGGAGGCTGTCAGCTTTCACGTCTTAATACATTAGATATTACAAAATAGGCTCCATGTATGGGGAAAAAAAGAGATCCTGAACTCTATTTTAAGAGTCTTTTTCTTTTTTTTTTTAAACAAATGCTTTATTAACTTCTGTTTTGCATCATTCATTTCCGCCAGATTTTGAGTGACAATCATTTCCCCCCCATTATTCCCCTACCCAACCTCCCAGAATAGCAGTCCCACAAGATATCGCTTCCTCCAATCTGCTCTCTCCCATACCTTCTCCCATACCCCCTTCGACTTTTCCATTAGAGGAAGGTGAATCTTTGCGTCCCAATGCCTGCACATCTTATCTCCCAATTATAAGCAAAAGAGTATTAATAATAGTATTTATATATATTTGAAACATTTAATCTTAAGACCTCGAATTTCAGATCCATTTCCTTCCTCCCTTGTCACCCATTCCCTCTGGGGAGATAATTCAGTATATGTTGTACATGTCTAGCTATGCAAAACATTATCATACTAGATATATTGTACAGGGCTGCTTATAATTCCCTCCCACTCATCCCACCCCCCACCTGGTCCATTCCCCATATGATCCTGTTCCTCTTCTATAGTGGGTACTTCCAACCTCCCCTCTCCCCAAGGATGCCCCCCCCCATCAATCATCCCTCCTCTCATCCCCCTTCCCCCTATTCTGCTGCAGGTTGAGATATCCCATTTAGTATGTATGTCATTCTCTCCCTGAACCAAATTCAATGAGAATGTGGATTTGCCTTTTATTTTCGCTTCCTATTCTCCCCCTCCCTTGCAACCACTTCCCCTTGCTTCTTCTACATGAGATAGTTTACCCTACCCTGTCTTTCCCCATCACCTCTTGCCACTTTCCTCTCTCACCTCATAATTTCATCCCTTGAGTATTCTCCTTTCCCAACAAATTCAACCTATGCCCTCTATCCATATACACACACATTCACATATGTATTCATGTGACCACACACCCTTCTTCCATTATTTTCATGGTGGGAAAGATATCATCACTCACAGTTATTGTTTTTCCATATAAGAATGTAAATAGTTCAATGTTGATAAGTTCCTTTTGATTTCTTTTCCCTGATTACCTTCTCAGGCATCTCTTGCTTCTTGTGTCTGGATGTCAAATTTTCTATTCAATTCTGGTTTTTTCATCAAGAATGCTTGAAAGTCCTCTATTCCACTGAATGACCATATTTTCCCCCGACAGTTTTGCTGGATAGGTGACCCTTGGGTTCATTCTCAGTTCTTTTGCCCTCTGGAATATCATTCCATGCCCTTCCATCCCTCAGTGTAGAAGCTGCCAGGTCCTGGGCTATTCTGATTGTGTTTCCACAATATTGAAATTGTTTCTTCCTGGCTGCTTGTAGTATTTTCTCCTTGATCTGGGCATTCTGGAACCTGGCTATAATATTCCTGGGAGTTTTCTTTTTGGGATCTTTTTCAGGAGGTGATTGGTGGATTCTTTCAACCTCTATTTTGCCCTCTGGATCTAAAACATCAGAGCAGTTTTCCTTGAGAATTTCTTGAAGGGTGATTTCTAGGTTCTTTCTTTGATCATGGCTTTCAGGTAGTCCAATAATTTTTTAAATTGTCTCTCCTGGATCTATTTTCCAGGTCAGTGGTTTTTCCCATGAGATATTTCATATTGCCTTCTAATCTTTCATTTGTTTGGATCTGCTTAACAGCATCTTGATTTCTCATAAAGTCATTGGCTTCCATTTGCTCCAGTCTAACTCTGAAGGAATGAATCTCCTCAGTGAACTTTTGAGATTCTTTTTCCATCTGGCAAATTTGACTTTTAAGGCATTCTTCTCCTCATTGCCCTTTTGGGCCTCCTTTGCCATTTGAGTTAGTCTGTTTTTTAAGGTGTTGTTTTCCTCAGTCAGGCTGTTGACCCTCATTTCATACTTTTCCTGCATCCTTCTCATTTCTCTTTCCAATTTTTTCCTCCACTTCTCTTATTTGATTTTTAAAGTCCTTCTTAAGGTCCTCTATGGCCTGCAACCCACTCATGGTTTCCCCTGGGGCTTTTGGAGCAGGACTTCTGACCTCACAGTCCTTTTCCCGCTCTATGCCCCCAAAATAGGAATCTAGGGTTGCATTTTTCTGTTTCCTTTGCCTTGGCATGTTGCCACTTAATTGCTTGACTTTTGGGCTTGTTGCCACACTATGGCTTTAAGGGCAGATAGAGGAATTTTTCTCCCGAACATGTGGGGGGCAACTTCCGTTTCTGGCAAGCTGTAAACCCACCCACGACTTCCACCCTAGATCACAATCCAGATCCAGGGAGGTTAAAGCAAGAGCAATTACCCCCCCCCCCCAAGACTGATCGCTGGATCTCCCTACAATAAATTGCAGGCTGGGAGCTGGAACTGCCTCTGAAAACTACAAAATGGCTTGTCTCCTCAGTGGCTTCTAGCCCCCAGGGGAGGGAGCCGATGCATTCCCGCAAATACAGGTCCCAAAGTCCATAGGACACTAACCTCTTACTTTGTCCTAGGCATGTCTATGTTGATAATTCTGGAGTCGCCACAGCTGCTGGTGTTCTGGGGTTCCTCCAGCCTGCTGCTGACCCTGCCACCCTAGGGATAAAACCTCGGCTCACGGGGACCTGGGCCCCGCTTGGCTCCGCTTCCTGTGCTCTGCGAGTTGCCCGCTGCCGGCTCCCAGAAGGCTGCGCTGGTCCTTCCTGCAGGGCTGCTGGGATGTCTTCAGTGGGAGGTTAGCTTCTCTGTGTTGTTCTGTGGGTGCTGGGGCTCCAGAAGTTGTTCAGAGTCCCCTTTTTTTATTTATTTTTTTTTTTAAAGCAATTGGGGTTAAGTAACTTGCTCAAGGTTACACGGCTAGTCATTATTTATGCGTGGGTGCTCATTTTCTGAGGCCGGATCTGATCTCGGGTCATCCAAACTCCGAGGCCGGCGCTCTTACTCACTGCGCCACCTAGCCGCCCCTTTAGGGCAAGTGGGGTTAAGTAACTTGCCCAAGGTTACACGGCTAGGTTTTTGTTTGTGCGGATTAAGTGTCGGAGGCCGGCTCCGAACTCAGGTCCTTCTGATTCCAGGGCCGGTGCTCTATTCACTGAGCCACCTAGCCGCCCCTTAGAGTCCCCCTTTTACATAGTTTGGGGGGAATCTGGGGCAGAGTGGCTTGGATGAGCTGTTTCTACTCTGCCATCTTGGCTCCGCCCCGAGTCTTTTTCTTGATTAGTGAGATCTATTGGGTTGACAGTAAAAATGTGCAGAGACAATCAAGAGTAAATGACAACAACAAAAGTCAAATGAAATACAATCAGAGGACAAATAATAAAGGTTGTCTTGGTACAGCAAATAGGTGAAGAGAAGAAGAGAGATGAAGAAATAAGCTGTTTTGGGAGTTTTTATTAGATTTAGTTTTTATTAGTTTTTTTAGACTCTGTTTTTCAGAGTCTCGATGAACATAGTCACTGTTCTTTTGTCATACAGTGGGAGCTCAAGGTCATCGGGAAGCTTTTTCCATCTGTTCAGTCCCAAATACCCCTATAAGCTTTTTTGGCACTATCCTGGCCTTTGTCTCAAGTTTACTCCTTTCCATTTTGTCTATTTCCCTCAAACTTTCTTCTCAGCTTATTAAACTCTCCTTAATCTTGCTGCACTGGCTAGAAGCTCAGCAAAAAAAGAAAGAAAGAAATTAAAATAAAAAAACTAAAATTCAAATACATGACAATGGAGCAAGATCTACTTGGTCTTTCAAACCAGAGAATAGAGAAATGGACTTAAGACTGAATACATGTTACCTATATAAATGTATCTCTCTCTTCTACCATACCCAGGCTTCTGACCTCCAGAAGAATATAAGCTCCTCAAGTACAGGGATATTCTTTTTAAATTTGTCTTTGTATCCTCAATATCTACCAGGATTTCTGATATATAATGGGTGCTTAATAACTGTTGTTGAATTGAATTTGCTTGAATCAAAGAAATAAACCAATAACAGAACTCATAGAGTTGTGTATATATGCACATTAACCCAGAGTCAGTCTTATATGATAGCTCATTAATTCAAGCAACGAAGGCCAATAAAATGTTTACATCCTTACTCTTTCCATATGAGGTACATATACTTATTGCATATAAGCCCATGTCAAAGTAGACAGAAAAATTTGGGATTTTGGATCAGTTTTCCCAGTTACTCTATATTAAGAACTTAAGCAAGTTGTAACTCAATCTTGTGCGAAAGGAATACTGTAACCACTTAACAGCTACTATACTCAAGGACCCACTATGAGAATTCTCCAAGAATATTTAATAACTTATTAAAGTCAACATAGGATTGTAATTGTGGGTTTATTTAGATTTCTAAGATGCAGAATATCATTACCTGTCTTTAAACTAATTTTTGTCATTGTGGAAAATGGACACACTCAACTTCCATGTGAGAGCTAAAGTAACCAGTAGTTATGGGAATGGGAATTTAAGATCTTCCCTGGCCCTAGGCCCTTTGATAGCCTTAAGTGACTCTGAGACCTTCCTTGATTTGAAAATATACTCTGCCCCTTAATAGGCTGAATGTGGTCACATGGAGCTTGTGGAGGGTGACTTGGTTTTCAGGAATGCCCACACCTTGGCGCTGTGTGATTGGGCAATGGGTCAAGAGGGTTGTGACATTCTCTGAGCCAGGAGAAGGCTATATAAACCCTAATGGGAGGCTTTTCTTTGGGGTTCACTTTGAGAAGTGTTGTGTGATTTGACCAGATGAGACTTTGGCCAGCCGTCCAGCCTGCTGGCATTGAAAACCCAGATGTTTATGCTTCCTTCTCTGGTAACTGACTAGGTATGGATGTAATGGTCAGACAGCTGGAAGCCTGTCTGCTGATTTGTTTATCTGTCTTCTGGTAACTTCTACTTGTAACTTGTTTGTATTCTCTGAATTTCAGGGTGCTGACCTTTTCCCCCTGAACTAGGTAAATAATGTATGTTTGATTAAAGCAAGATTGTTAACTCATTTTGAGTTGCTTTTCTTTAGAAAGGCAGATCTAAGAACCTGTGTTGGCAGCCACCCTGGGGATGCTGGGGTGCTTGCTGCTACACCAGTCCATTCATTATATACCTAAATCCTTCCTAATTGGGAATGGACATTGAGGATTTTGGATGGATCATGCTGTTATTGGGAAGTAGAACAATATATTTTCCCAGTTTATTTTCTTGTCCATGAAACAGAACCCTTTTCGTTTTTACCCCTGGACTTTTTCTATTAAGTACAAATTGACAGTAGCAATTGTACAGATGTCCTTCACGGCAAATGAGACCTTGAGATCATTAAAAGCCTCTATGACAATTCAGCAATTGTATTATTTTCCTTTATCTTTGGTTTGCATAAGCAGAATGATTTATTATTTTGCTGCTTGTTATACAGTATTCAGTTTCACTTCAAAGTTTTTGGAAACTAGCCCAGTATGCTGAAATGATATATAAACCATTAAAAATTAAACATAGAGGAAAAAATATTTCAAAGGGTTAAGATTAATTTCTTACATATACACATCACTACATATCTTTCATGATACTTAAACTATGTAGTCAATGTTAAAATATTATTATTATATAACATACTATTATTATATATAATTTTGAAAATAAATAAACTAAACATTAAAATTAATTGGTGTTGGAGCACCCAGGATTCATCTGTAAAGGATGTTCTTAATATTCACCACTTGTGTTGAATTAGCATACATCCATGGTGTTGGCTCACTTGTTCTGTTTGGCCAGAAAATACTCTGGAATTGACCCCGGGTATATGATATTTGCTTTCTTTACCTTGCCTTGATTATGATTTGATGTACTTGATTAGCAGTAGACAGCTAAGGGGCATTGAAAATGAACAATAAGTTTTCTGGCTTGGCTTTTTAGGTGGCTTTAAGTCTGCACAGTTTTAAATGCAGATGAGAAAATGATAGAAACATCAATCTGCCCTAAGCACATTTCTGCCAAAGTGATGATAACAAACTAATGAAAGAAGAAAGAGACTTATGCATGGTGTGATTGAAAGAAAAGTAAAACAATGTTGAACATGAACGTGCCCTGAGTAGTTATGTGGCACTACATGACATGTTCTGAAGGGTAACAATGGCATAGATGATAATGAACCAACAAGAGAAAAGGAAGTAAGAAGAAAAAAATCTTTCATAAAATGAATGGATGATTTTGAAATAACAGTAACTCTTTGATTTCTCAAAAATACATCTATCAAACATCTACATGAGAAAGACCAAACTGACTTGATAATGTGAAATCAAGTGGAGTAGGACTGATTCAATGGATCATGCATAGGTATGTCCCTGGTACTTCTGGAGAACGACATGTTCTATGGCCCCTTCTATGACCAGCAGCTCTTAGTGCTTGTGAGAATCTATCTCAACACAAAAAAATTTAAAAGCAGCATAACAAAATAAATTTTAAAACTAACAAAATTAAACAGATGGTGAAAAAACAAAGGGATGAAATAATACACTTTCCATCTCAGAGGAAACCACTTCCCAAATGAACTCCCATATGGCTTTGCCAATAGGTATCTAGGGACCAGAGTTTGATTGTAAATCATCCCTTCACCTTCTGCAGAGGAATCAAACTGTCCTAGGTGAAAACTCCTCCGATGTGTCCCTTGAAGAACATCCTACTAAGTACCAAAATAAAGCAATTCATACATTTCTCCAACATTTCTAGTTTGGAGGACATTTCAGATAATGATTCAAACACAAATTATCTTCAGAGGCACCTAAAAGGAGATAGCATACTTTATATTTGGCCAGTGAATCCCTAAAAAACCAAAGGGCATTCAAAATAGATGTTTGAACTCATAATATTGGACAAGCAGTCTAGTTCGAAAAGAAGTAGAAAAAACTGAGATGAATCCCAAATATGTGTGGTTTTCCTTAAAAGGGATCAAACACTTGGGGTTGATTTCAATCAACTTCTCAAAATACTGGAAGACATCCATTACTAAATATTTGAGGGAACTGATAAGCAGAAACACTCAAATTGTAGCCCTTGCAACTTCAGGTATCTGACCAAAACTGAATGATGTCTGTACAGTCAGAAACCTCCAGTTAACACTGCATGACTGTCTCTCTACTATGGGCTAGGCAATGCTTCCAAACATCCACGTGGAAAAAGTGGTAAGGGAGCTACAGCTCCCAAAGTGGTTTTTATTATTATTTTGTTTGTTTGTTTAGTTCATAGTTTCTTGAGGGTATCTCAGTTGGTCTCAGGGACTTCTGTAAAGGTTACATATACTTTTGAGGTTTATAGAAAATAATTCTAATTCTTGCTCTTTCCCTCTTGCTCTTTCCCCCCCATCTCTTCTATCCTTTCCATCTCCTATCCTCATCCACCTTCTCCTCTACCTCTAATTCCTCTTTCTCCTCCTGCTCTTCCTTCTCTTCTTCTACTTTCTCCTTCTTCTCTCTTTGTCTCTACATCTCTCACTTTCTCCTCTTTCTCTTTTTCCTCTCTGGCCTCATCTTTCTCTGTTTGTCTGATTCTGTCTTTGCCTATCTCTATCTGTCTTATTCTGTGTCTCAGTCTTGACTCTGTCTCGGTATCTCTCTGCCTCTGTCTCTCTGTCTCTGTCTCTCTCTCTCCCCTCCCCCCTCCCACAGTGCCTTCCAACTTTGAAATGGAATATTTCTCTTTAAAATTGCATATACAATAATCAAGCAGAAAGCAGTATTGATGTGAATGAGGATTTATATTCACAAATCTTAGATTACATAGACAATGAAAGTTAAACCATTTAGGGAAATAGCCTCACATTCCCTCCCTCATCCCACAGACAAACATTTGCAAAATCATCTAGCTTTCATGGAGGACAGGGAAAAGGAACAGGAAGTATAAGAGTTTGTTATTGACAGTAGGATAATTTGCTTTTCTCTAGGTGGAAAGAGAAGGATCAGGAGGGATGTCTTAGATAAACTGAGGCCTCTTTTCACCTCTGACCACAGGTCACTGCCCCTGCTTCTCCTGGATCATGAATTGATCAATAGGGTAGTTCCTATTCTGTCTTTATCTCACAATCCCCTTTAAGGCAACCAGGAGTCAACCATTGGCATTTGGTTGGTCTGTAGAACATGTATAAAAACCCACCCTTCACGAGTTTGGTGTTCCTTGGGTCTGGAATAATTCCTACTGCCTTCTATGACATGTTTTACATGCAGGGATGGTAGAGTTTAGTTAAGATATTTTTAATTAAAAATATGGGAGACTTGGATATGTTTGTAAGAATACCAGAAGGAAACAGTAGATAGGGAAATTGACAATTACAAAGGGTCAAAAATTTATTTGGCCTACTGTATCAACAATACAATATTCACAATGTCTACAGTAACTATAAATATGCTGATATGGTTATTAATCACAAAATATACCAGGATCTCTACATGGGGGATAAAGCCAGAACATATATTCAAATACCAGAAAACTGAGTGCCAAAACCAGAAGTCAAAGCCATGACAGTAGTTATGAAGTTGGCACATGTAGTTAATGTAGTAAACACCCAAATTCTCAAGCCTTCAAAATAGAATAGGCTACCTCAGGCAAAGGTCCTCCTTTCCTCACTCACCACATCTGCTTAGCATCCATGAAGCTTGCTCCCAGCAGCTCTGGTCCCCCGCAGTTCCTGTTCCTGGCAGTCCTCAGCAGGAGTCCTTAGCATAAATTCAGGCTGGCTCAAAGCAGTATATTGCTCTGCTACTGCCCCCATGCTACCAGTCACCACACACACTCTAGCTTGGCTTCTGCTTTCTCTTGCCCCACCCTTTCCTGATAGTTCAGCAAATTCAAGGGGCATGGAAGATCTTTAAATCCATAATCCTTATACCTACTGCCTTTTTTTTTATTTTTGCTTTTTGGAGGGAGGGGGCGTAGGGCAATTGGGGTTAAGTGACTTGCCGAAGGTCACATGGTTAGTTTTTGTGTTAACTGTCTGAGGCCAGGTTTGAACTCAGGTCCTCCTGACTCCAGGGCTGGTGCTCTATTCACTGCACCACCTAGCCATCCCCTACTGCCTTCTTAAAAAAAATCACCCTCTTGGAAATCTGCTTTCTTTTACTTTTTAATGTTTTTTTTTAATTTGAATCATTTTTTAAAAATATAAAATATGTTTAAATGACACTTTTTAAATTTAATAATTTATTGTAAATTTGTGGGGGGGTTTCCATATTTTCAATAATTTTGATGATGCAATATCACATCATGTAACCCTATGGTATCATATTGCAAACAAATCATTACACATATTCCTGCTGATGCATACTGGACTTCCTGACACACTCAGCTACCAACATTTGCTAGTTAAGACCTTTCAATGAACTGGACCACTGATTGATTATAATTTGCATTTTGTGTGTTTATTTAAAAAATAATGCAATCATTTTGACTTTAACTCAGTTGGTTGCTGTCTTTCATTTTCAAAGAAGACCAAAATGACATCTCTATGCAAGAGTCAAGTTACAATGCATCAGACTGAGACTGATCAGACCAATAAGAAATCAGAATTTTCTAACACAGGTTGGACATAAATACTCTATGTGAGCACTTGGGATGAATTCTCTAATTTTGCACAGCTCATGTTTCTTTTGAGCTATTTCAATTCTGCTTTGCCCATAGAACACAGTACCTTCACCGATATGGGCATGTCATGTTGACTGGCCCTATGCCAGTGTCTCCCATGTCACACAATCAATTTCAAAATTCTTAAGAGACACCTTGAGAGTGTCCTTGCATTAATTCTTCTGACCATCATATTAACGCTTGCCCTCTGTGAACTATCCATAAAATAGTCCTTTTGGTAAGCATTCATTTTGCATTAGAACAACGTGGCCAGCTCACAGAGTTTTATTCTCAGCAATAGAATTTGAATATTTGGCAGTTTAGTTCAAGAAAAGACCTCAATTTCTGGTTCAAATGGAAGTAATTCAGTTCCCCATCACAGCATTGGTAGACTGTCCAGGTTTCCCAGGCATACTATAATGAGGTCAGTACAATGGCTCTGTAGACCTTCAGTTTGGCAGTCAGTCTAATACCTCTTCTCTCCCATACTTTCCCTTCAGAGTCCTCAAAACACTGAGCTAGCTCTTGGCAGTGTGTGTGTCAACTTCATTATCAATGTTTAAATCCCTGGAAAGTACACTACCAAGGTAAGTGAACTTATCTACAGCATTCAGAACTTCTTCATTTGCTGTATCCACAGTATGGATGCTGTGGTGCTGGCTGATGGAGTACCTGTGCTTTGTTGGTGTTAATTATTAGGCCAAAGTTAGCACAAGCAACAGAGAATCTATTCATACTTTGTTGCATCTCAGCTTCTGAGGCTCCATTGGGTGCACAATCATCCCCAAACAGAAAATCGTGTATCAACACTCCCTCCACTTTGGTCTTGATTTGTAGCCTTTTCAAGTTGAAGAATTTACCATCGGTGTGGTAGCTTACCTTGATGCAGTGTTTATCCTCGTTGAAAGCATTTGATAATATGGCTGAAATCATCATGCAAAAAAACCATGGAAGCAAATACACAACTGTTATTCATTCCATTGGTAACTGGAAAAGCATGAGAATGCAGTCCAGAGCCCAGGAAAGCTTACCATCATGAAATTGACATACAATGCTGATGAACTTATCCAGGAAACCAAATTTTGACACAATTTTCCTTAAGTCCTCATAACTGACAGTATCAAAGGCCTGGGTTAGATGTACAAACTTTGTGTACAGACCTCTGTTCTGCTCCTGGCATTTCTCCTGAAGTTGTCAGGCAATAAACACCACCATATCAAATCCTCCTTGGCTTTTCCTGAAGCCACACTGGCTCTCATGTAGATGACAATCTTCCAGGTGAAGGATTAACCTATTGAGGAGAACTCTGGCAAGAATCTTGCCAGTAATGACCAAGAGAGAGACCTCTCTGTGACCAACACAGGAAAATTTATTTTTTACCTTTATAAGATGGACAACTAAGGCATCCTTAAACTTCCAGGAGATAACCTCCTCTTGCCATATATCATGGAAAAATTCAGTCAGCTTTTGTATGAGCAAGGGACCCTCTAGCTTGTAAATCCTGGCTGGAATATAATCACTAACAGGTATTTTGACACACAAAAGAAACCTAATTGCATTCAAAACCTTCAATTGGAACTTTGATAATATGGCTGAAACTTCAGTTGGAACTTCCATTTAGGGAGGGATTGACTTTAACCTAAGGTGGTTTCAGTGTTAATCGATAATGGTCTGTTGAGAATCTCTCTAGGATCATGTCCTTATCACTAATCAATGTGATTTCATCAGCACCAAGTAGCTGAGATGCGAATAGGTCTTTGGCCCATAAATACCCTTCAGGGCATCATAAAAGTGTTTTGGATTGTTACTATCAATGTAAAACTGAATTTGATCAGCCTTCTTACTGAGCCAAGAATCCTGCATCTCTTTAAGCTTTGCTTGTACTTTACTTTTGATGGAATTAAATGCTGTTTTCTTAAAGACAGATGAACTATCCTGCTGGCAAACCTCATGGAGTTCTCATTTTTCATTTAACAGCTTCTGAATTTTCAACAAACTAATCTTGATCTTTGTGAGTGTTCTGACCTAGATAAACAAATGCAGTGCTATATATACACCAGGTCACTGAAAGCTGCCCATTCTTTTTTCCCTTCACTATTCTCAACTGTGTATTGGCTCAACTTTCCCTCCAAGTTAGCAACAGACTGTTTCCTCTTAGAGAAAAGCTTTAATCTGTTGACATTAATTCTTTGGGTAATCGTTTTGTCTTGAGGATGCCACTTTTATTGAATGCAAATATTAAGTTAGGAGAGGATAACTCTATGATCAGTCCTGCACTCTGTACCACATATTGCTTCATCACTCACATCCTGTCTGTCTCTTCTTCTTACCATCACATTGTCTAGGAAATGCTTTAAATGTTTGCTGCCAGGGAGCATGTGTGATGTTTTATTGCATTTAAGTAAACATATATTGGTGATGAGAAGGTGATGAGACGCACGTCTTCAGTAGTAGGCGGCCATTGCTGCTACTGTATCCATCTTCATTCTTCCCTAGGACTCCCTACCAAGTTTGATAGTTTTAATGTACTCTAGCATCTTAAAGTCACCCAGAATTATAAGCTTGCCCTCTTTTTGCACACTGTTGATAAGATCTTCATAAAATTGTTCGTTGACCTCATCAGGATTTGTCATTGTGGGAGCATAAGCACTAATGATGGTGGCATGTGTTTTCCTGTAAGTGACAATCTCATTGTCACGAACTTGTTGTTCACTCCTTTCGGTAGGCATAGAAGCTTGGTGACCAGATTAGTTTGGATTGCAAAACCTACACCAACTTCACAGTGCTCCCTTTCACTGTGGACACTCCAGACAAATTTGTATACAGCTCCAACTTCAGTAAGGCAGTCTTCATTTTCCAGTCTTGTTTTACTCAAGGCTGTTATATGGATATGATACTTGCTGAGTTTTGTTGCAAAAAGAACTATTTGTCTTTCAGGTCTACTGAGTTTTGTGTTGTCTTTAAATGTATGCACATTCCATTTGCTGATGGTGAGTGTAATTAACTTTGCAGACATTTTTGTACATTTTTTTTGTGTATTTCAACTACAGGGTTGGATCCCCACCTACCACGGTAATCAGGCCAGGGTTGTGTAAGCAGACAATTTTTAGGTCTCCTTTTCTTTTTTTTCAAATGCTTTATTAACTTCTGGTTTACAACATTCATTTCTGCCAGATTTTGAGTTACAAATTTTCTCCCCGTTTTTCCCCTACCCATGTCCCCAAAATAGTGGTCCCACAGGATATGCCTTCCTCCAATCTGCTGTCTCCCATATCTTCCCCATAACCCCTTCAATTTTTCCAGTAGGACATGGTGAATCTCTATGCCCCAGTGCCTGTATATCTTATTTCCCAGTTACATGTAAAGTAGTATTAATGATATATATATATTCTAAACATTTGGTTTTAAAACTTTGAATTCCATATTCATCCCCTTCCTCCCTTGTCAGCCACCCTTACTGGGAAGATAAGCAATTCAATAGTTGTTAGGTCTCCTTTTCTATCCCCTTCCTCACACAAGATGATGAGCAGCCTTAAAAGGCTGCTTATACACCCAGTGGTCTGCCAAATCCTGTTGCTGCTACCACTGAGATGACCCTGTGGCCTGGGCCACCCGTGTGCAGGATTATAGATAATGCTCCCAGTGTACCCAAACCTGTTGCTTCATCACTTGTCTGTCACTACAGAACTTTGAGATAGTTAAAATGGTATGGGTGATATCTTTTGAATCATGCATAAATTGGATTTGTGCCACAGAGTTGTATGAAATCTCTCTTCCAGAGTCATTACAGTCCAGTGAAAGGACAGAATCAAGATAATGGGTGATGGTTCAAGAAGTAGTAGATAACTTTGGCATCACTGATATCTAACAAAGCTCTAAATACTCCACAGCACCAGTTTTAGCTGCATTCAAGGCCATTGGAACACATTATTCTCATCCACCAATTCCACCAGGGACAATCTTCACATGTTTATAGTAGACACCCTCCCCCAACTCCCCAACAGGTTTGACACCCCTTGGTTTCCCTCAACCTGGTTTAGCCCATCAGCTGAAATGATTTTCCAGGGTGTGGCCAATGCACACGATGCAGCTTCTGGGAATCACAGGTGAGAGTTAGGTGGAACAGGTAGACACCAAAGGTGGAAAGCTCTGTTACACAACAGATAAGATATGTACAAATGGTTTTTCAAAATGTTCTTATATTGTCTTCTTTCCTTATGCCCCTTCTTTTTATTCAATGCCCCCCTCCAGTGCACCCAATGCTACTAGCACCATGCTGGATCATTTCTGCACTGCCTGCAGGTGACATCACCCACTTAGGGAACTTCTGGTCAGTTAGAATCAGACATAAGTATGAGGGCAATGTACTGGAGAGGAAAGGAGGAAAAAACATCAAGGGCAAATATCAGTGGATTAACAAGGAAAAGGTCAGTACTTCATTAGATCCTCAAGCAAAGGAGAGTATGGGGGTTAATGTCAAGGGATTTTGATATATAAAGTATGGAAAGCTGAGGAGAGTAGATATCTCATGATGTTAAGTCTTCATTTTCTCAGTAAAGAATTAAAATGAGGGGCAGCTAAATGGCGCAGTGAGTAAGAGCACCGGCCTCAGAATTGGGATGACCCGAGATCGGATCCGGCCTCAGAAAATGAGCGCCCACACATAAATAATGACTGGTCATGTAACCTTGAGCAAGTTACTTAACCCCAATTGCTCAAAAAAAAAAAAAAGAATTAAAATGAGAGCCGCTCTACTAATTTTGAGAGAGTGGGTAGGGGGAGGAACTAGGGATTTCCAGGAGATTGAAATCGTTTTCTCCATAATTATCTCTTTGCAGCCAGTTGGAAGTATTGTACCATTCTATAAAGGTGTTTTCAAAAATGCTTGTAAAAGAGAGCTGATGAAGAAAGGAGAAAGTCAGTGGTCATAATATAAATCATTAATTATGACCAGATGGTATTTATGCCAGGAATGCAGGTCTGGTTCAATGTTAGGAAACCTATCAGCGTAATTGACCATATCAATAACAAAACCAACAGAAATACTATGATTGTCTCAATAGATGTAGAAATAACTTTTGACAAAATGCAAGATCCATTCCCATTTAAAACACTAGAAAGCCTAGGAATAAATCGAGTTTTCCTTAAAATGAAAAGCAGTATTTAAAACCATCAGCAAGCATTTTATGTAATGGGGATAAGCTAAGTCTTTCCCAGTAATATCAAGGATAAAACAAGGATGCCCATTATAACTACTATTATTTCAATATCATACTAGAAATATTAGCTTTATCAATAAGAGAAGAAAAAGAAACTGGAGGAATTAGTATATGAAAAGAGGAAGCAAAGCTATCACTCTTTGCAGATGATATGGTGATATATTTAGAGAATCCTAGAGAATCGACCAAAAAAACTACTTAAAATAATTAACTTTATCAAAGTTGTAGGATAAATCATCATCATAAATCAACAGCATTTCTAAATATTGCCAACAAAGTACAACAGCAAGAGACAGAAAGAGAAATTCCATTTAAAAAAAAAAACAACTGGATACACTGTACCTACTGAGACAAAACTATGAACATAATTACAAAACATTTTTCACACAAGTAAAGTCAAATCTAAACAATCGGGAAAAAAAGGCAATTTCTTATGGGTATACTGAGCTACTATAAAAATGAAATTCTGCCTAAATTAGTTTGCTTATTCAGCATCATACCAATAGAAGTACAAAAATATGTTATAGAACTTGAAAAAATAATAAGAAAATTCATCTGGAAGAACAAAAAGGTAAGAGTATCTATAGAATAAATTTTAAAAATTCAGAGAAGGTGGCCTAATTGAACCAGATTACAAAGACTGTTTGATACTGGCTAAGAAATAGAGTGGTAGATTAGTATAATAGATTAACTACATAGTAGTCAAAGAATGTAGTAATCTAAAGTTTGATAAAACCAAGGATTCCATATTCTGTATTAGAACTCACTATTTGACAAAAAATGTAGGGAAAACTAGAAAATAGCACATCAGATACTAAGCATTGACTTTTATCTCACACCCTATACCAAGAAAATGTCAAAATGGGCACATTGTTTAGACATAAAGGGTGATACCATAAGCAAATTAGGAGAGCAAGATAAAGCTAACCTCTCAAATCTATGGATAAAGAAAGAATTTATGACCAAACAATAGACTGATAATATTATAAAATATAAAATGGATAATTTTGATTACATTAAATTAAAAAATTTTTGCACAAACAAAACCAATGCAACCAAAATTAGAAAGCAAAAAGATGATAAACAACTCCTATAGCCAATATTTCTGATAAAGGCCTCATTCTCAAATATATAGAAAACTGAGTCAAATATATAAGGATAGAAGTCAAATTGATATTTGGTCAAAGAATATGAACAGTTTCCAGATAGAAAAATTTAAGCTATCATTAGTGATGTGAAAAGAAATTCCAAATCACTATCGATTAAAAAATGCAAATTAGTACAATTCTGAGGTACCACATCACATCTATCAAAATGGCTAACATGACAAAATAGGAAAATGATAAATATTGGAGAAGATGTGGTAAAATTGTACACTAATGCATTATTGGTGGAGTTGTGAACTGATAAAACCATTCTGGAGAGCAATTTGGAACTATGCCCAAAGAACAATCAAACTTTGTATACCTTGTCCAATTAATTCTCTAATGGGAGATTCCTAGAGGAATAGGATACAAGGAACTATCTCTCCTTCAGTTCCAATTAGTGTTCTTTTAAATTTGAAAAAACAAATGAATGTGAAGCAGTGTGTTGTACTAGATTTGGAATCAAGAAATGAAGAGTTGGATACTGTCTCAGAAATCTATGAGTGTATGATCATAGGCCAATCATACAACTCTCCGGAGTAGTCTCTCTCTATATAAAATAGAGACAATAACCATTCTTGCATTGCATGACTCCCAGGATAACTGCAAGGAAAGGAGTTAATAAATCTTAAAGTTTACATGTGAATTATAACTATTAGCCCTTTCTATTACCTATACAAAGTTTATTTTGGAAGTAGTTACACTTTTTCAAGGTACATATTTCTATAGTAGGTCTCCAGAGATCCTATTGAATAATTATAAGACTTCTGAAGCAAAATTAAACAAAGTCCTTTAATGAATGTAGGTATATATTTTAATTGAATTTCTCTGACAGGGTGATTAAACAGGGGCACTTACAAGAGAGAAAACCCACATTTTCTTCCTGGATACAGATACCATAAGCTATTCCATCAAGTGGAAAAATGAGATATGCATTACTGTTTCAGAGGTAATATCTTTTTGGTAAAAATTTAAATTATCACCATCTCATGTAGCAACTCTTCTGGGGCTTTTTAGATATTATAAGTTTATTGAAATGAGGAAAGTAATATAGAAAAGTGTTAGAAATATAAAAGCCCTAGTGTAATAAGTATTCACAAGTTCATTTACCCACAGGTGAGAACTTGTCCGAGAACAATCTCTCCTTTGGTGAGGGAAAGAAAACAAGGAAGAAGGTTTTATATGTGGAGCCAAAGCTTCTTCTAGCTGTGCAGGGTTTTAACTTAAATAGCTATTAAGGTGCAGATTCACTCTACACCCTGCTGAGCACAGGCAGTCTTATGTGTTAACAGATTTGTAGGTTGAAAATGGAGAAGGCAAAACCTGGCCATAATCCAACAGTTCCTTAAAAATTGCAAGTTTAAGTTATTCTTTAGCTAAATGGAATAGCAGTTTCGAACAGTATATTCCAAACCCCACACCCAAAGCTCATAGGACATTGTAAGCTTGTGCCTATATTGTCAATAATGCAGTCTTTCAATCCAATTCAATAGACATGTATTGAGCAACTACTGTGTGTCAGGCACTCAGCTATGGTAGTGTTGGACAAAATATGAATAAGAAAAGAAGTCTGCCCTTAAAAAAAAACCTATAGTCTTGTCAGAGCCATACCTGGAACAGAGCAAACAGAGCTGTGTATCAAGCTGTTGAAATTCAGATGATCCTGAAAATTTTTATCATCCTTTCAAAGTTTGATTAACCAAATTTATCCCCCATTTAAATCAGGCTTTGGGTATGAAGGTGGAGTATTAAGAATAGGATTATGGGAGCATGGTAATTAGAAATGAAAAAATCATAGAGACCATCTAGGCTAAAGTATCTTAACTTGGAGTCCACAGACCCATTGGGGGTATAGAAATAAATTTAAGGGGGTCCATGAACTCAGAAGAGAAAAAATACAACTTTATTTCAATGTAATCAGATTCCTTTGTAATTCTATATATTTTATATTGTGCATTTAGAAACATTGCTCAGAGAAGGGGTCCATAAGCTTGGCCAGACTCGCAAAAGGGTCCAAGGCACACAAACACAAAAATGTTAAGAATGCCTGATCCAGGCCTATCCCCTCATCTCAAAGATGAGGAAACTGAGCCACAGAAATGTTATGTGAGTTTCCTGAGATCACAAAGTAACAGAAGAAGGGTTTGAAAACAGATCTTATAACAGCATGGAGAGCCAAAAGCTAAGATGAGATTTTGTTCAAAATTCAGATCATCATTGATCTATTTGTTCATTAAATAACAGAATACCAATATTAGAGAGCCAACGTTAAAAAGAGGTGCTTGTGGAGAGAAAATTAAAGTACAATTTGACATAATAGGTAGTAAATTTATGTGCTACTTTTGATTAGAGAAATACAAATCAAAACAACTCTGAGGTACCACATCTCTCCAGTCAGATTGGCTAAGATGACAAAACAGGAAAATGACAAATGCTGGAGAGGATGTGGGCAAATTGGAACATTAATGCATTGCTGGTGGAGTTGGGAACTGATCCAACCATTCTGGAGATCAATCTGGAATTATGCCCAAAGGGCTATAAATAATTTCATACCCTTTGACCCAGCAATACCACTTCTAGGGTTATATCTCAAAGAGATCATAGAAGTGGGAGGAAGACCCATATTACAAAAATATTTATGGCATCTCTTTTTGTGGTTGCAAAGAATTGGAAATTAAAGGGGTGCCCATCAATTGGGGAATGGCTAAACAAGTTGTGGTATATGCATGTAATGGAATACTATTGTGCTATAAGAAACGAGGAGGAGACGATTTTCATATTTACCTGGAGAGGCTTATACAAACTGATGCTGAGTGATAAGAGTAGAACCAGGAGAAATTTATATACAACCACAGACACAACATATGTGTGATGACCAAATATGACAGACTGGACTCTTTTCAGCAATGCAGTGATATAAGTCAATGCCGAAAGACTCATGAAGGATAGAGATGCCTACATCCAGAGAAATAACTAGAAAGAACTGAGCTTGAATCCTGATGGAAGCAAACTAAGTGATCTTTCTCTTTTCATTGTTTGGTTCTATTTCTTCTTTACCATTTTTCATCCCATCTAGTACAATTCACCTTTGTAACTTGACTAATGTCTAATGTGAAAGCATTTGCAGATCCTGTACTGGACTATATGCTGTCATGAGGGGTGAGGGCAGGGAGGGAATGGAAATTTGAAACCCAAGGAACTATGGAATTGAATCTTGTAAACCAAAAATAAACAAATTAAAAAATTAAAAATAAACTGTGAACTTAAATCAAAAATATTTTGTGTTCTAACTGCTCCATTAACCAACCATTCCTCCATTCCTCTCTATTCCATGAGACAACAATATTGAAATCAAGCCAGTAAATAACACTATAATGGCCTCTATGTGTTCAAGTGAAAGGAAGAGTCAATCAATGTGGTAAACTTCATCGTGGTCTTATTTCAAGAAATTGCCATAGCCATCCCAACTTTCAGCAACCACCATCTAATCAGGTAGCAGCCATCAACATTAAGACAAGACCCTACACCAGCAAAAAAGATTAGGAATTGCTGAAGGCTCAGGATATGGCTAGCATTTTTTATCAATAACAATTTTAGCAATAACAATAGTATTTTCTAATTAAAGTAAGACTTTCTTAGACATAATACTATAGCGTACTTAATAGACTAAAGTATAGTTTAAACATAACTTTCATATGTCCTGGGGGAAAAAAAAGTATGGGACTTGCTTTATTGTGATATTCAATTTATTGAGGTGGTCTGGAATCATATCCTTGATATCTGAAATATCCCTGTATATTAGCAGAATATGACAATTTAATACAAAATCTTGATTGATATAAATCAATTGCTATAACAAGGATGCCAAATGTTAACAAAACATTCAAATAAACAATCATCTGACTTATTTACAAACAGAAATGAAATGGCAACAATAGTTTAGAATATGAACTAATCTGTAAAATATTACACAGAAGGATGGTGGAAGAATATGAATAACATAATTACACTCAAAAAAGAGAATCAGTGCAGGGTAAGACCAGTTAAATGAGAGTTTGTTATGAAGTATAATTTATAAAAATTACCCTAAGGGCATTTAAAGAAGATAATGGAAAGATTACAACATAGGGAAAAGAAAAACAGAAAAAAAGATCTGCATTTTTAATAAAACTTCTTTTTTTCACAATCAAGGACAGAAAAACAACCCTTCATTTGTATTCTAACACCATATCCTCAGCTGTGCTTATAAAGGAAATAGAAATGGAACTAAAAAGAACAAAAGTAAGAAAAGTGGTTGGATCTGCTCTAGAAGCAAAGCAATTGTAAAAGCCTTAAGGGATTGAATACAAAGTGTTAGAAGAAGGGGGAAGATAAAAAATGAGGAGCAGATGGACTTCATATTTACCTGGAGAGGCTTATACGAATTGATATTGAGTGAGAAGAGTAGAGCCAGAAGCAATTTGTACACAATTACAGACACAACCTATGTGTGATGAAAAACTTCGATAGACTGGATTCTTCTCAGCAATGCAGGGTTATAAGTCAACCCTAAAAGTCTCACGATGGAGAGAGATATCTATATACAGAGAAAGAACTGAGTTTGAATCCAGATTGAAGCAAACTACCTGCCCTTTTTCTTTTTCTTGTTTGGTTTTGTTTTCTCTTTCCCATTGTTCATTCCATCTGATTCAATCCTTCTTTATAACCTGACTAATGTCTAATGTGAAAGCATATGCAGATCCTACACTTGATTGTATGCCGACATGGGGGGTGGAGAGAGAAAATTTGAAACTCAAGGAACTGTGGAACTGAATCTTGTAAACTAAAAGTAAACAAATTAATAAAGACCAAAAATTAAAAAAATAAAAAAGAAGGGAGAAGATAACAAAGATGTGGAAAAAGTCTCAACTTTTAGTACAACAAACAAAAGGTAACTGAAAAAACTAATTACTAATATATACATATATATACATATATATATATATATAAATGTATGAATGTATGCATGTATTCACTATTCTACACACGCTGAGAAATACTGATATGATAGCTTTCACTGAATCCAATTTTAGCATCTTTCACATTTAGACAATAAAATTCTATTTATTTTAAAAATAAAAAGGTTTAAAAAAGAAATATTGGGATTTTTACCATAGACTTGATGAGATGCTTAAGATTTTTATAGGAGTTGCTGAATTTTGTTTTTTAAAACGTCTTGCTGGCACACTGGAGGTGGGGCACATTCACTCAAAACAACCCACTAATTTCCACCAATAAGTTTATTTTTTTCTCTAGTCAGAAGAAAATTAATTTGAAGCAAAAGTATTTAAGCCAAGATCATTAATGAAATCCCAAACATAGGAAATAATCTCCCACAAATGTACATATCATCCCAGGAGAGAATAATAATGTACAGAGATCATAAGGGTTATACCTATAGGAAATAAGTGTAATGGGATATTTTTTTACCTCTAATCCTTTGAATCCCCTTGATTTTCCTTCAGTAATATCATTGGGTTTCTCTCACTAGGCCTGATCCTCACAGACTATGGCATCTCTACTGGGTCCCTACTCTTCTGGGCTAACTGGATTTTGCTCCTTGAAATGTGCAACCTCTCTTTCAGACATCATAAGACTCTTTCCTGGGTGCAGCACCTATGCTCTAAATGGCTCTTTTAGCCTTTCCACTAAGACTCCACTGTTTTAACATCTCTCTGCTAGTTGTGTCTTCCTGCTACTATTTAATGAACTCATTTTTTTTTCCAAGATCAGCAAGACTGGGGGTGGTGGGAAACCTGTGGCCCCTTGATAAAAGGACTTGTTCTGTAAAACTGAACTCAGTCAAAAGAAGACTGCATCCAAGAACCTAGAAAGCCACATGTGGCCTCGAGGCTTCACTAGACAATTTCTACTTCACTCTGCTAAAATGTAGTGGTTAAAACCTCTCCCTGATACAGGAAGGCTGACAGCTCTCTAGTCACAACCACCATCTGCAGCAAACAGTGGACAGATTTAATGCTTCTAGGCTGATTGGTTCCTTATTTTCTGATTCATTTGTCTAAACCTAGATGAAAGCCTTCTGTTAAAGATACTTATGTAACTTAAATTCATACAATAATTTGCAAAACTATCCCTCTATATTTTTTAGAAAATCAGGATATTTTCCCTTTTTCAGTTCTTTCTTAACTGTTTGGTTCCATTTTTATCTTAATCTAAGCATCATTCTCTTTAAAAAAGAAAATGGTAGCAAGAACATAATGCCTCCTCTAGAACTACAAACTCAAGATAATTGGGGGAATAGTAAGATAACATTTAGTACTAATAAATAAATTCAAATCACAAAGCCTAAATAAATTGAGAAATACAAAGGGAACTGGGAGATATGACTTCTAAGATAGGGCTGATGATTTGAAATATACTGGAGAGATGCTAAAGAACTGGAAAAGGGAAAATATTCTGATTTTCTAAAAGTATAGAGGGATAGTTTTGCAAATTATGGTTCAATGAACTTGATTTCTAGCATAGATTATATTATTAAAGGAATAGACTGTATGAATTTAAAAAGGCAAGTAGTAGCAATCAATAAAAGTCAGTGTGGCTTCATTAAGAGCAGGTTATTCCAGACTAATGTCATTTCCATTTTTGAAAAGGCTATTAAACTAGTGTTGGAGGAAGGAGAGTTAATATGTTGACTAGAAGTGTCAGGATCCAAAAACAAGTTCTCAACAGGCTAAAATGATAAGCCAGGGGCGGAGGCAAGATGTCAGAGTAAAAACAGGAACTCACTTGAGCTCTTCCCGAAACTCCTCCAACTACCTGTAAAAAATGACTCTAAACAAATTCTAGAGTTGCAGAACCCACAAAATGACAGAGTGAAACAAATATCCAGCCCAAGACAGACTGGAAGATCAACAGGAAGGAATTATCACACCAAGATGGTAGTGGGGTACAGTCCAGCATGGGCCACAACAACATAGATAGGGCCAGAGCAGGCATCAGGTTACTAAATCACTTGCAACCGTATAGTTTCCAGACTTTTAGACCCAGCAACACCAAAGACAGCATAGAAGGTCAGTGAGAAAGCTCTGTTGGATTTGGGTAAGAGAGGAGCATGTTCCAGGCCCAGATGTGGGGCAATGGCATTGGCGGTAGCAGCAGCAACAACAGCTGCTTCCAGAATTCTGGGTCCACAGAAAGGGTGGGGATTGAGTGACTGATCAGGGGGTGATTGCAGGGATCACTTTGCTGGTGCTGAGGCAGGATTCTCTTGCTTTGCCCATACTTGGATCTGTGTTGCAGTCCAGGGTGGCAGTCCTGGAGTGAGGAGGAGGGTTGGCTGTTGCTACAACACAATATTCACAGCACCATCAGTGACTATGAATATGCCAGCATAGTCCTGAATTGCAAAATATAGCAGACTCTCCATATAGAAGACAGAAGGAAAACATTTATTCAGACACCAAAAAGCCAAATCCCAACACCACAAAACTGAATTCATCATAGCAACAAGGACATCTATACACAATAAAACTTTCCCACAAACAAGCACTCACAAGCCTAGCTATCTCCTTGCCTGTGTCCTCTTTTTTTACTCTGTTCTAACTGCTCTGACTCCCAGCTTCCTCTCAGCTCTTCTCCATCCTTTCAGCAAACTTCTCCCACCATAGACACCATGTGATTACATTTGGCCTTTTAAGGGCCAGGGAAGATCTTCAAATTCCCTTAGACCTATTAAGAAGCAGGGAATATCTTTAAATTCCCATTACTATTATACTGGCCTGGTGGACCTTGTGGTACAGAAGAGAAGTAATCCTCCTTACACTTCCAAGGCAGGAAAGAATGCTTGTGGTCAGTCATAGAACAAAGCACAGGCAAGGAAAGGAGTACACAGTTCTCCTTTGATCACCCCACCTTGGAAGAATTTATAGCACCTTAGAAACATCTCTGAAATCAGCTAAACAAAAGCCCTGAAGTTTGGGAAAGGACATCTGTAATGGTAATGGAAATTTGAAGATTTTCCCTGCCCCTTAATAAGCCTAAGTTGAATTTGAGGACCTTTCCTGATTTGAAAATATACTCTGCCCCCAATACGCTATATGTGCTCACCTGGAGCTGGTTTTTCAGGAAGGCACAGCTTTTGTTACTTTGTAGTCAATTGAATCATGAGGGTTGTGATGTTCTTTGACACTGGTGAAGGCTATATCCACCTCTGAGGCAAGGTTTTTCTTTGGGGGCCCACTTTGGGATGTGTTGTGTGATTTGGCCAGATGAGACTTGGGCAGCCATTGAGCCCCACATCTTTGAAAACCTAGATGTTGATGCTTCTCTCTCTGGTGACTAACTGTATGTATGTAATGGTCAGACAGCTAGAAACCCTGTCTATTAAATTGGCTATTTTCTCTGTCTGTATTTTTTGATCTGCTTGTAACTTCTGTTCGTATTCTCTGAAATTCAGGGTGCTGACGTTTTCCCCTGAACTAGGTAAATGATATATGTTTGATTGATTGAAGTAAGACTGTTGACACTTTTTGAGTTGCTTTCCTTTAGAAAAGCAGATAAAAGAGCCATGCTAGCAGCCATCCTGGGTATGCTAGGGTGCTTGTTGCTACAGTACCCTAAGCAGCGTCACACCATAACAAAGAATTAGAAGCTCAAGTACTTGGCTGGGAAAATGAGCAAACAGCAAAAAACCACTCAGACTAAAGAATATTAATTTGCTGACAAATATCAAAACATACAACCAGAAGAAGACAACAGTCAAAGCTCCTGTATCAAAAGCCTTCAAGAAAAATATCAATTGGTCACTGTGATGGTAATGGGAATTTGAAGATTCCCCCCTGTCCCTTAATAGGCCTAAGGGAATTTGAAGATCTTTCCTGCCCCTTAATAGACCAAATGTAATCACATGGAGCCTGTGGTAGGAGGACTTTGCTGAAATGGTGGAACAGAGCTGAGAGGAAGTTGGGAGTCAGAGCAATTAGTGCAGAGGGTGAGAGAGGATACAAGCAAGGAGAGAGTTAGACTTGTGAGTGTTTGTGGGAAGGTTTTGGTATGGTGCTGCTCTCCAAAGTGTTATTGTGTATTATTCTTTATTATGTATTATGTATTATGTATCAATATGTATAATTTTATTATGTATTGTATTCTTTGTTGCTATAATGAATTTGGTTTTCTGGTGTTGAGATTTGGCTTTTTGGTGTCTGGATACATGTTTTGTTTTGGTCTTCCATATGGAGAGTATGTTATATTTTGTGATTCAGGACTATGTCAGCATATTCATAGTCATCATTGGTGCTATGAATATTATGTTAACCCTACAGTCAGAGGCCATGGAAGAACTCAAAAAGGATTTTGAAAATCAAGTAGGAGAAGTAGAGGAAAATTTGCAAGAGAAATAAAAATAATGTAAGAAAATCACAGAAAAACCATTCAACTGTTTGCTAAATGAGACCCCCTAAAAATACTGAAAAAAATGACACTTTAAAAAATAGACTAACCCAAATGACAAAAAAGGTGCAAAAAGTAAATGAGGAGAATGACTTAAAAAGTAGAGTTGATCAATTGGAAAAGGACATCCAAAACTCACTGAAGAAAATGATGCCTTCAGAATTATGATGGAACAAATAAAAGCGAATGACTTTATGAGAAATTAAGGAATTATAAGAAAAAAAAAGAAAAATAGAAGACAATATGAAATATTTCACTAGAAAAACCACTATCCTAGAAATGAGATCTAGGAGAGATAATTTAAAAATTGTTGGACCACCTGAAAGCCATGATAAAAAAAAAAGAGCCTAGACATCATCTCTCAAGAAATTATCACAGAAAACTGCCCTGATTTCTAGAATAAGAAGGAAAAATAGAAATGGAAAGAATCCACCAATTGCCTCATAAAAGAGATACCAAAAGGAAAACTACTAGAGATATTGTAGCCAAATTTCAAAGTTCCCAGGTCAAGGAGAAAATATGACAAGCAACCAAAAAGAAACAATTTGAGTTTATATATATATATATACACATACACACTCACATATATATGTATGTATGTGTGTGTATGTATGTACATGTATGTATATATTATGTGTGTATGTGTATATATACATACACATAATATATACATACATGTACATACATACACACATATACATACATATATGTATGTATGTGTGTGTGTATATATATATGTGTGTGTATATATATATATATATATATATGGGAACAGAGAGAGAGAGAGAGAGAACACAGGCTGAGGTGAATATAAAAGGATAACACCTAAAAAATAAAATTAAGGTATGAGAGTGGATTATACTGGGAGAAGGAGAAAGGGAGAGGTGGAATGGGATAAATTATCTCACATAAAAAAGGTAAGAAAAATCTTTTACAATGAAGGGGAAGAGGGGGGAGGTGAGAAGAAATGAGTGATCCTTATTCCCATTAGAACTGGCTTCAGAAAAGAATAACATAAACACTCAATCGGGTATCTTACTCTACAGGAAAGTAGGGAGATGGGGAAAAGGGGGGAATGATAGAAGGGATGGCAGATTAGGGGAGTGGGTAATGGGAAACAAACACTTTGGAAAAGAGACAGGGTCAAAAGAGAGAATAGAATAAATGGGGGCAGAATAAGAAATATAATAAGTCTTTCACGACATGACTATTCTGGGAGTGTTTTGCATAAATACACATATATAACCTATATCAAATTGCTTCCATCTCAATGAGGGTGCATGGGGATGGAGGAAGGGAAACAGGAACTCAAAATTTTAAAAACAAATGTTAATTTTTTATGTGCAACTAGGAAATAATATGTATAGACAATGGGGTATAGAAATCCAACTTGCCCTATGAGAAAGTGAGGGGAAGGAGGACGGGGAGGGGAGGGTGAAAGAGGGGAGTGCAGACTCAATCAGAATGCATGTCATCTTGGGGTGGAGAAGTGGGGAGAAAATCTGGAACTCAAAATCTTTTGGAAATGAATGTTGGAAATGAATGAATAGACTAAAGTAAATAAATTAATAAAAATAATAAAATAAAATGATAAGCTAAACTGACCAAAAAGAAATTTAATAGTCAAAAGTTTATGGTTCTTCAATTTTATTAAAAAATGTAACTGTACAAGTACAGCACAGGGGAGGTAAGACTGGCATTTTTTTCAGACACTTTATTATTTCCAGAGCAAAACCAATGGAGAGATGTAGTGAAAACCTTTAGACTTTTTCCATGTGAAAAATCTGAATCATCAGAGTGACATGTCAGCCCCAGAAGCTAGTTTTCTTATGTTGCATCAGTAGAGGCATAGGTGTCTAGAATAGGGGAGATGAAAGTAACACTGTGCTCAGCCCCCATCTGTCCATAAGTCACTTAATAAGCATTTATTAGGTACTTACAATGTATCACCAATACCTGGGATATTGTGCACTGATGTTGGCACTATATTTCAGAAACATGAGCATGCCAAATGATGTAAAGACAGGAAGGCAGCAGAAGGAATGTGCATGCAGCTTTTGTACAGGCTGGGCAGAGTTGCCCCAACAGATGCCAGGAGAATGTGTGTGAGGAGAATGGAACAAGGTTAGATGAGGAGTCTTCTAATGTAGAAGTTCACCCCATACAAAGAAGAAAACAGAAGAACCACCAGGGCCAAACAGAGTCCAAGGAGATAGTTGATGATTTCATTCAACAGGAGATTACTGATATTTTGAGTAGATTCAATAAGAGATTCTTTAGTGTCTTGGATAGTAAGAATCACTGATGAAGACACCAGAGGAATAACACTATACAGTGTGGATTGTATAAGTATCAGTCAGAATCCTTAGGTACACCAAGCTTTTAGGGATCACCATATGCAAGGAGGCCTCGACAGAACTAATTTGTTAGCTTTAGCTGCAGAGGTATGTGGAAAGCAATATCCTACCAACTCTATGTGGCCTGGTGGAGACAGACCTTGGTACTCACTTAGAGATTGTATGAGAAAGCTAAAGGAGGATGTATTGAAAACTGCTATGATGGTTGGAGATGCAAATGTATATCATGATTACCCCTCCCCCAGGAGTTCCTCATAGAAATATTATAGTGAAGACGGCTCTTCCTTCTCATATGCACCTAATTCTGACTCTATTAATTGGGGAAATAGGGCCCTCTCTTTTGGAGGTGCTGGATAAGACTTCACAATTAAGTGACCTAGGGGAATGGGAAAAAGATAAATTTCTTCAGAAAAGAGCCAGAGGATTCAAAGACAAAATAGATCAATAAGAAGGGAACTGTTTTTTATCCTACTGAGAGCAGGGGTGGCTTTTAGAAGAATAGATGGTATTCCAACTGAAGAGCTGCGCAAGATGTACCAAGAAAATATACTTAACATTAGGATGAATAGGGAAGCAGGAACCACCCCTTCAGGTACTCCTGAATCTGAATCATTGTGTTCAAGTTTGCCCCACCTTCAGGAAGAATGGGAAACAGGGCAGACCCCAGCCCAGATTAAAGAAATGAACCAAGGAGATTAGAGACCCCATATTGGTTTAACAATATATTGGAAGAATGGATCAAGTACTGTAACAATTGTTTATTCCAGAGAAGATGATTTCAAAATTGTACCCTTATTGTACCTCATATAGTCTACTGTGAGTGAGGCTACAATAGTCTGGTTATTGTCTCTTTGCTTCTTCTTGGCTTTTTGTCTGTTCACCTTGTTTGCTAGATTTTTTCCGCAGGCTTGGTATCCTCCACGTGTATATGCCTGATAGCTTAAGCTGGATGTCACCCCCTGTCCACAAGTGTGATGTGTCACCCTGGGACCTAGCATCAAACACATTAAGAACTGACCTCTCAAATGGGACCCCTTGGGACAGGGACAGCTCTACATCTGATATCAGCAGCAAGTAGCTATGGAAGAAGAGACCTTTGCCCATACCCCAAGATTTGGGGGCCCCATTTATTTGGGGGGGAATGATGGGGAGCATGTTCTCAAGTCCCACCCTAAAATATTGTTTTCTGTATTTATTGTGTGCTATCCTTGTTATATTGTTGTAAAATTCTGGTGACACCAATTACTCCTAAGACTCTTATTAACCTATGTAATGGAATGTGTTGTTACTGTATTTTTGCCAAGTAAGGGACATGAAATATCTTGGGGCTGAATGGAAGGTTATGAGATTTAAAGATCTTCGATGCCCCGTTGGACTTGCTGACATAGAAGAAAGAGGTGGGGCAAGAAGAAGCAGAAACCAAGCTAGAGTGTGTGCAATGACTGACTGGTGGCAGCAGTGGCCAGCATGGGCAGTGGTAGCCACCAAGGTGGGAGGTGGAGGCACAAACTCCTTTGTTGAACCAGTCAGGACTCTGCTAAGGACCCCTGCTGATGACTGCCAGGGACAGGAACTGCAGGGGGCCAGAGTTGCTGGGAGCATGCTTCCTGGACCCTGAGCAGTTGCTGTGAGTGGGGAGAGGAGGACATTTGTGTGTTCTGTTTTGAAGGCTTGAGAATGTGGGTGTTTATTACATTAACCACGTGTGCCAATTTCATAACTACTGTGATGACCTTGACTTTCTGGTTTTAGGACTTAGTTTTCTGGATTTGAATAAATGTTCTAGCTTTATTCCCCATGTAGAGAGCCTGGTATATTTTGTGTTTATTATATATATTATATGTAATATTATTTATTATATATTATATGTAATAACCATACCAGCATATTTATAGTTACCATAAGCATTGTAAATACTGCATTGTTGATACAATGATTTGTATTGACCTCTTGGACATTGTTTGTGGGTCTCTGTTGATTTCACTGGAAGATAGTGAATTGAGGATGGTGCTGGCAATTGTATGAATATTACTGTGACTCTGTTAAGCTTTGTCTTTCCAGAAACAGCAACCATGAAGAACTTTAGATCGACTGGACATGTGAGCTTCAAATATGGAATGGGAACTGGACAAGGAGCTGGACAAGGAACTGGGAGCTACCTGCCTTTTAACCCAGGTGACAGTTGTGTAGATTTGGGTAGGAGCTGGGACCATGGAACAGGAATGATGGAAGCTGAAAGGGAACCTCAAATCAAGACGAAAAGATTTCTTCTTGGGTACCTGATGCTGACTGAGATTATGATTTACTATGACTTGGGGTGAAGAACTTTGACCTTTACACTTTGTGTCTATTAAGGATTGGACAAACCTCCTTAAGGATCATAAAATTAAGGACTTACTAAATGATTGAGTTACTAAAAAACTGTATTTTGTTTAAAACTATGTGGCCACTTTAGTGATAACTTGTTATGTCATAATATTGAGAATACTGTATTTTGATTTCTGTGAATGATTTGTCTTAGTTTGTTACTGAATAAATAGAGAGTCCACTATACTGTGTAATCAGAAACTTGAAGCTGTATACAGCAGCAATCCTCTGGAAAGCTGCTCATGCTTGATTTTACAACAGGTCCCTACACTCTGGAAGCAGAGTTCTATGGTGGCAAAGAGCTCAAAAGTCAAGTAAGTGTCTGGCAAGATGAAAAAACAGGAGAAGTGCAATCAGACTGTAGAATTCTTTCAGGGGGACAAAAAGGATGAAAACATGGAACTAGAAGAAGACAACAAAGTCAAAACTCTTGCATCAAAAGCTTGCAAGAAAGATATGAATTGGTTACAGGCCAGGGAGGGGCTCAAGAAGGATTTTGAAAATCAAGTAAGAAAAGTGGAGAAAAAAATTGGGAAGAGAAATGAGAATGATGCAAAAAAATCATGAAAAGTGAGTCAACAGCCTGACTGAAGAAAATAATTGTAACTCATGAGAATTTTCTCAGTATGAGGATAGTTGAAAGGAATATGTGTGTATACACATATGTATGTATACACACATATATGTATGTATAGGAAGGTGTATGTGTGGATAAGTACATATGTGAGTGAGTGTATACATGTGCACATGTGTACATAGAGGGCACAGGATTAGTTGAATATGAAGTGATGATACCTAAAAAAATAAAATAAAGTGGTGAGAGAGGAATATAATGAGAGAAGGAGAAAGGCAAAGCTAGAATAGGGTAAATTATCTTATATAAAAAAGGCAAGAGAACTGTTGCAATGGAGGTGAAGAGCAGGAAGGTAAAAGGGTAGGGTAAACCTTATTCTCATCAAATTTGGCTTAAGGAGGGAATGATATAAACACTCAGTTGGGTATCTTACCATCCAGGAAAGCAGGGAGGAGGCAATAAGAGCAGGGATGATAGAAGGGAGGGCAGATTGGGGGAAAGGGTAGTTAGAAGCACATACTTTTGAAAAGGGACAGGATCAAAGTATAAGTAGGGAGCAGGATAGGATAGAGGGAAATATAGTTAGTATTTCACAATATAACTACTATGGAAACATTTTGCATAACTATACATTCACAACCTATATTGAATTGCTTATCTTCCCAGTGGGGGTGGGTGAGGAGGGAAAAAGGGAAAGGATCTGGAAATCAAAGTTTTAAAAACAAATGTTAAAAATTGTTTTTTACATGCAACTTGGAAATAATATATACAGGCACTGGGGTATAAAAATCCATCTTGCCCTATTAGAAAGGCAGGGATGGGGGGAGCATATAAGTGAGAGCAAATTGGGGGATGGGGCATTCAGTAGGCTTACCATCTTGGGGTGGTGGAAGGGAAAAATGGGGAGAAAATTCATAACTCAAAATCTTGGGGAAATTAATGTTGAAAACTAAAAAGAAGCAAAATATTTTTAAAAGAAAACAAAAAATGTCCCACTCTCAAGGAAAGAATGTTCTTATAGGAGGAGACAACACATATTGGAAATTCTAGTGGCAAGTAAGGTAGAAAAGTTGTCCTTAAGGAACAGGAACAAAACCAATGATAATGAATTTTCTTTAATGCTTTTTCCATTGATAAAGTCTTATCAGTTTCTGATGCTGAACCTTTTGACAATTCCAAGGACATTGGAAGTAAGAACTCTCTTTTTCAGGTCTTTAGTATCTGTGACTACTGAACAAGCAGGTGTCAGGTCACATCTCCATAAGAAATGACATCTTTGATGATGACTTCAGGGACTGATATTTACTCTTTAAGGGGCTATTAGGATCGGTATGGGTTATTTCCATCTCGGTCTAAGGAGAAGTGGTCATCAAAGTAGTGACAGTGATTTTACCTGTCACCTCTTGTCTCTCCTTTAGGATGCCTTGCTGCTTCAGCAAGGCTAGCTTGTCTGCTATTGACAGTTGGCAGGTATAGCTGTCCTGTTCTACACAGGGCTTATTTACAACACAAAAAAGCTATTTCATATTGAGTAGCTAGCTTTCCTTCTTCATCTTTTACAATCACATATATTCATACATATTCACATAGAATATGTCTATGGTAGAATACTTCAGAAGAGTATTTTCCATAAGAAAGAAGTTTCTGAGAGAAAGCTCCATTAACTTGGTCTAGTTGGGGAATAGAAAAATAAAATTGAAAATGAATTAGGGAAGCAGATTCTAAAAGAATCTCTCTGGAACCCTTTTAATGAAGTTTTTAGCTATTGTGTAGAACACATTTGTGATACACCTGCAGTGAGATCAAGAGATGTAAGTCATGGTTTTGAAAAGGAATGTTATGACAAGAATTACATTTCCTCATTCCTTCCTTATTTCCTTATTTTCTTCCTTCCTTCCTTCCTTCAACAACAACAAAAATATTGGTTAATGCTTATTTTGTACATGGTTTTACTCAAAATACAAGATGCAGATGCCATGGCCTTAAAAATAAAGCCTAATTATGGAGATGACAAGTATGTAGATAATTATAACAAAGGGCATATGAGTACTACAGTAGTTCTAAAGAGATAAGTATGGATGGAATTAAATGAGGCCAATTGGTGTGGGGGATAGAGTTCTTAATTTGGGGTCAGAATATCTGGCTTCAGATCCTGCCTCAGATCCTTTCTGACTATAACTGTGGACAAGAATATTGTATCTCAGTTTCCTTACTACAAAATGAAAGACTTGAATTTTGAGACTTCTAAGACCCCCTTCAATTCTCAAGCTGTGATCTTATGAGCGTGCTATATCATATTTTAGTTCTCTGATGAATGAATAGCTAATTTAATATGAAGTGAAACTCACACACATCACCTAAATTGCGATTAAAACATATTTGGGAAAACTATGTGATGCAACAATTGGAGTGCCAGTCCTGAAGTCAGAAAGATTTATCTTCCTGAGTTCAAATCTGGCCTCATACACTTACTAGCTGTATGACCATGGGTAAGTCACTTAACCCAGTTTGCCTCATTTTCCACATCTTTAAAATGAGCTGGAGAAGGAAATGGCAAGCCACTCCAATCTCTTAGACAAAAAAAAAAAAAAAAAACAAACACAAAAGGGGTCATGAAGAGTTGGACATTACTGAGAACATATGAATAACAACAACAAAACATACACACACATATTGTGATTATGGTATATAGTTTGGTCCTTCCCCAAAATAAAATGCCAGGTATTTCTGAAGTATGTATATATTAAAATCATGTCAAATAATGAGAATGTATTTGTTTTGGTATTGAGAATCTTGAATCAAATTGAATATTCCTGACTGTTGTTTTAAAAAATGATTTAAATTGATGTGATTTAAATCAAATACACCCTACATGAAGTTTGAACAAACCCATAAACCTCCTGGGAAGTCTTGCAGGTTTCAAATTAATTTCCTGTTGGAATTCTGACACACGTAATCAGATAACCTCCATTTACCAGGGTCTAGGTCAATACTGAGGGAAAAAATTGCTGAAAACTGGAAACAGGTTCAACAAAATTTTCCTTGAGTTCATTCCTAGG
Source organism: Gymnobelideus leadbeateri (assembly GCA_011680675.1). Lineage (NCBI taxonomy): Eukaryota > Metazoa > Chordata > Mammalia > Diprotodontia > Petauridae > Gymnobelideus > Gymnobelideus leadbeateri. Next base: position 109,728 of record WOXC01009490.1, read on the forward strand.
TTCGCTCACCTTTGGGGAAACTTTTGGCTTCAATATATATATATATATATATATATATATATATATATATATATATACACACACACATACATACATATAATGCCACAGTAAACAACAAAAGTCATGTCCTTAGCTATTCCAAGGGTCCTCTATGTATCCCTTACTTAAAATAGGACTTTCAATTCGAGAATGTGGTGTTTACTTTAAGGTTTGTATGTTTGATGTAAATTTTAATTAAAAGCCTCTTGTTATTTCCATAGAATCTTCTAAAAATCTGGATTGTAACTAGAACTAACAAAGAAAAAAAGAGAATAATCTTAATGGGAACTGTAAGAACAGCCTGACAGTTGTTCAACATTTTTAAGCTGACTATGTCCAGATTTTTTGATTCTCAGGACTGAGTGGCAGTATGTTGTATGAGTACATGAACAGAGAAAAGGAAGATTACCTTTACTTCAATAGATGCCTGGGTTGTAGAATACTATTGGCTAATTTCATTGCATCATTAGCTTAGTTCATTTCACAGGATCACATTTTCCTCACTATTCATTCTCCTGTTTTTCAAGTATACAAAAATATTAAATCTGCTTTACAGTTGAAGGAAGGGATTAAATGCAGTCTTGGCTTTTGAGAAAGAATTATTGAAGAAAAAAAATTCAGTTCAAATGTTCAAGTGTACAGTAAAATAAGAAAGGAACAAATACTATTGATGGTTGGTTAAGAGTATAAGCAGTAATATGCCATAATAGGATTTGTTCTCTGACCTTGATAGTTGAATTTCAGAGATATTCAAAGTGGCTGCCAAATTCAAGGAGGAAATAAGAAAAGGCCCCTTTCTACCTCTTGTCTCTAAACATATCTGGCTTTTCTCACTAGGAGAGTGAAACAGTTGTATCTTTTGGACTTATCTCTATGTCAAAAGAAGAGAAAGAATGTTCTCCAATTCATTCTTTACCTCATCAGTGCAAAAGGATTATTCAGATTACCTACTCTTCAAGAATACAGCAAAAGGAAATTATAACTAAAGTAGTTTTGTCCCCAGAAGACATCAGTTTTTCATCCCAGATATTTTCTAAGCTTATGATAGAAAGCACAAGCAATACTTGAAATTATGGCCAAGTAGATAAAATTATCATTGGAGTATGCCAGAAGTGAGTTCCAGGAGATGGAAGGAGTATGACATGAGATCTAAAATAATATGTGTGTTAATTATTCAACAAGAATATCAGATACAATAATAGTTGACAAAGCTGGAGTGTAACCCTGAATGTATAAGGTTTAGCTGAATGGTGGTGAGAGAATGAGCAAAAGAGGGGTGTGGGAATTGAGAGAATAAGACACAATGTGAATATCTTAAAGTGGTCAACCAAAGGGCAATTGCAAGAATCTCTTTTCTGACACTGAGCAGGATTCTTTTTCTTTGCCCTGCGTGGATTGTGGGGCATTGTCTTTGGTGGCAGTCCTGGGGTGAGAAACACTGGCGTGGCAGTTGTGGACAGGGAGTCCTCCTCACAGTTCTGAGACAGGTGCCTAGAAGTAGCTCCAACAACAACTGTGCAAAACCCCAGAAATTTGGGACACAGCATGCTCCACTCTGAAAACAGAATCCTACCTGAGCAAAGAACTCAAAAGTTAAGTAATTGACTGGGGAAATTAGCAAACAGAGGGAAAAATGTCAGACTATAGAATCTTTCTTTGGTTACAAAGAAGATCAAAAAACATACAACCAGAGGAAGACAACAAAGTAAAACTCCTACATCAAAAGGCTCCAAGAAAAAATATGAATTGGTCACAGGCAATAAGGAGCTCCAGAAGGACTTTAGAAATCAAGTAAGAGAAGCAGAGGAAAAATTAGAAAGAGAAATGATAGTGATGCAAGAAAATCATGAAAAACAAGTCAGCAGTTTCCTAAAGGAGGCCCCAAAAAATTCTGAAGAAAATAATACCTTAAAAATAGACTAATTCAAATGTCAAAAGAGGCCCAAAAAGCAAATGAGGAGAAGAATGCCTTAAAAAGCAGAATTGACCATATGGAAAAGGGGGTTCAAAAGCCAATGAAGAAAATAATTCCTTCAAAATTAGAATGGGGTAAATAGAAGCTAATGACTTCATGAGAAATAAAGATATTAAAAAACAGATCCAAAAGATTGAAAAAATGTAAGACAATGTGAAATATCTCAACGGAAAAATAACTGATCTAGAAAATAGATTGAGGAGAGACAATTTAAAGATTATTGGACTACCTGAAACCCATGATCAATAAAAGATCCTACATATCATCTTTCAAGAAATTATCAAGGAAAACTGCCCTGATATTCCAGAACCAGAGGGAAAATAGAAATTGAAAGAATTTACTGATCACCTCCTGAAAAAAATTACCAAAAAGAAAACTCCTAGGAAAATAGAATAAATGGGGAATAGGATAGGATGGAGGGAAATATAGTTAGTCTTTCACAATATGACTACCATGGAAATGTTTTGCATAAGTTCACACGTGTAACCTATCTCGAGTTGCTTGTCTTCTCAATGGGGGGTGGGTGAGGAAGGAAAAAGGGAGAAATTTTTGAAGTCAAAGTTTTAAAAACAATAGCTAAAAATTGTTTTTATATGTAACTGGGAAAATAAGATATAAAGCCAATGGGATATAAAAATCCATCTTGCCCTACGAGAAAGTAAGGGGGGATGGGGCAGAAAAGGAGGGATATAAGAGAGGGCAGACTGAGGGAAGGGGGTAATCAGTATGCTTGCCATCTTGGTGTGGAGAGTAGGGGAGAGATGGGTAGAAAGTTTGGAACACAAAATCTTTTGGAAATGAATGTTAAAAACTAAAAATAAATAAGTTCTGGAGGAAAAAGTGAAAGAGGGAGGGAGCAAGAATTTATGAGACACCTACAATGAGTCAGATACTGTGCTAAGCATTTTAAAAATATTATCTTGCCTTTCCGCGCTGCCCAGAAGAGGGTTCCATACGGCGTTGTTCTCAGTTTCCGTCGTAACTTTAAAGGGAAACTTTCACAATGTCCGGAGCCCTGGATGTCCTGCAGATGAAGGAGGAGGATGTCCTCAAGTTCCTGGCTGCAGGAACCCATCTGGGCGGCACCAATCTGGACTTCCAGATGGAACAATATATTTACAAGAGAAAGAGTGATGGCATCTACATCATTAATCTGAAGAGAACTTGGGAAAAACTTCTGCTGGCAGCACGTGCCATTGTAGCCATTGAAAACCCAGCTGATGTTAGTGTCATCTCATCCAGGAACACTGGCCAGAGAGCTGTTCTGAAATTCGCTGCTGCCACTGGCGCCACACCTATTGCTGGACGTTTCACACCGGGCACCTTCACCAACCAGATCCAGGCAGCTTTCAGGGAGCCTCGCCTCTTGGTGGTCACTGATCCTCGGGCAGATCACCAGCCTCTGACTGAAGCATCGTATGTTAACCTCCCAACCATTGCCCTGTGCAACACAGACTCCCCACTTCGCTATGTGGACATTGCCATTCCATGTAACAACAAGGGAGCTCACTCTGTGGGTCTGATGTGGTGGATGCTGGCCCGTGAAGTTCTGCGGATGCATGGTACCATCTCCCGGGAACACCCATGGGAGGTTATGCCTGATCTTTACTTCTACAAGGATCCAGAGGAGATTGAAAAGGAAGAGCAGGCCGCAGCTGAGAAGGCAGTGACAAAGGAGGAGTTTCAGGGTGAATGGACTGCACCCGCCCCAGAATTCACTGCAACTCAACCAGAGGTGGCTGATCGGTCCGAGGGAGTACAGGTGCCATCTGTGCCCATTCAGCAGTTCCCCACCGAAGATTGGAGTGCTCAGCCAGCTACTGAGGACTGGTCTGCGGCTCCTACTGCTCAGGCCACTGAGTGGGTAGGAACTACTACAGAGTGGTCTTAAAACCCAGATGCTCTAATAGTGTTGGAAAAATGCTGATTGAAAATAAAACATTGAATTCTTAAAAAAAAAAAATATTATCTTGGGGCATCTAGGTGGTGCAGTGAATAGAACACTGGCCTTGATGTCAGCAGGACCTGAGTTCAAATCCGGTCTCAGACACTTGACACTTAACTAGCTGTTTGACCTTGGGCATGTCACTTAAACCCAATTGTCTTGTCTTCCCCCCTCCAAAAAAAATATTATCTCATTTGATAATTAGCAACAATTCTATGTGCTGTTATTATCTCCATTTCACAGTTGAGGAAAATTTCTAAAGTTGTATTTCAACTTATGTATACCCCAAGGTTTTCTGCATGGTGCCTCCGTGGCACTGCCAGTTGCAAAACAATGGGAAACATTGCTGTATGTCTATATCACCCACCTTTGCAGAGCTATATTTCCTTTGTTAAAAAATAAATCATAAAAATATTTTTTAACTTGAACAGCACTATGGAGCAGTTTGGTGGCACAGTAGATAGAACACTGGGTCTGAAGTCAGGAAGACCTGAGTTCAAAACCAACCTCAGTCTCTTCCTAACTGTGTGACCCCGGGCAACTCAACTAAACTAAGTTTGCCACAGTTTCATCATTTCTAAAATAGGAGATCAAAATAGTACATACCTGGTAGGGTTGTTATAAAGATCAAAGAAGATAATATTTGTAAAGTGCTTAGCACTGTGTCTGGAGCATAGTAGGTACTATATATAGTACTACATTTATTCTCTTCAATTTCCACTATAAAAGTCTTTTTTATCTAGTAAAATGTAGGATAATTTTTAGTAGATGTCTAGTACTTGTGGAACTATTATGATAGAGTCCCAAAATCTTCTTTTTTTTTTCTTCAAATGCTTTATTAACTTCTGGTTTACATCATTCATTTCCGCCAGATTTTGAGTTACAATTCTTTCCCTGTTTTTCACCTAACTAACAACCCCAGAATAACAGTCCCACAGAATATCTCCTCCTCCAATCTGCTCTCTCCCATGTCTTCTCCCATACCCACTTCGACTATTCCAGTAGGGCATGGTAAATCTCTATGTGCCAATGCCTGTATATATTATTTCTCAATTATATATAAAATATTACTAATAATAGTATTTATATATTTTAAACATTTGATTTTAAAACTTTGAATTCCAGATTCATTCCCTTCCTCCCTTGTGACCCATGCTTTCTGGGAATATAAGCAATTCAGTATATGTTGTACATGTGTAGCTATGCAAAACATTACCATAGTAGATATATTATAAAAGACTGACTATATTTCCCTCCCTCCTATCCTACCTTCCACTTATTCTGTTCTCTACTTTGACCCTATACTTTTTCAAAAGTAGGTGCTTCCAACTTCCCTTCCGCCCCACCCCCCAGCCTACCCTCCCGTCCACCGTCCCCCCTCTAATCCACTTTCCCCCTACTCTCCTGTAGGGTGAGATATCCTATTTAATATGTATGTCATTCTCTCCCTGAGTCAAATTCAATGAGAATAAGGTTTTGCATTTTTGTCTTCCTGTTCTTCCCCTCCATTGTAACCATTTTTTTGCCTCTTCTATATGAGATAGTTTACCCCATTCTGTATCTCCCCATCTCCTCTCATTATATTCTTCTCTCACTTCTTAATTTCACCTTTTAAGTATCATCCCTTCCTATTAACTTGGACCTGTGCTCTCTGTCCATGTATACCTGTAAACATATATACACACATTCACATATGTATTCACATACCCATATACACTTCTTCAACTATTTTCCTAACTGAGAAAAGTTTCATCAATTCCAATTATCATTTTTCCATGTAGGAGTGTAAATACTTCAACTTTGATAAGTTCCTTATGATTTCTTTTCCTTGTTTACCTTCTCAAGCTTCTCTTGCTTCTTGTATCTGAATGTCAAAGTTTCTATTCAACTCTGGTTTTTTCATCAAGAATACTTAAAAGTCCTCTATTCCACTGAATGACCATATTTTCCCCTGAAACATGATACTCAGTTTTGCTGAGTAGGTGATTCTTGGTTTTAATCCCAGCTCCTTTGACCTCCGGAATATCAAATTCCAAGCCCTTCGATCCCTCAGGGTAAAAGCTGCCAGATCTTGTGCTTTCCTAATAGTGTTTCCACAATATTCAAATTGTTTCTTCCTGGCTGCTTGTAATATTCTCTCCTTCAAACTGTTAATTCTGGAACCTGACCATAATATTCCTAGGAGTTTTCTTTTGGGGATCTTTTTCAAGAGGTGATAAGTGGATTCTTTCAGCCTCTATTTTGCTCTCTGGTTCTAAGACATCAGGGCAATTTTCCTGGAGAATTTCTTGAAGGATGCTTTCTAGGCTCTTTCTTTAATCATGGCTTTCAGTTAGACCAATAATTTTTAAATTATCTCTTCTGGATCTAGTTTCCAGGTCAGTGGTTTTTCCCATGAGATATTTCACATTGCCTTCTATTCTTTCATTTGTTTGGATCTCTTTAACAGCATCTTGATTTCTCACAAAGTCACTAGCTTCCATTTGCTCCAGTCTAATTCAGAAGGAATGATTCTCCTCAGTGAGCTTTTGTGATTCTTTTTTCATCTGGCAAATTTGGCTCTTTAAGGTATTCTTCTCCTCATTGCCTTTTTGAGCCTCTTTTGCCATTTGAGTTAGTCTATTTTTTAAGGTGCTATTTTCCTCAGTCAGGCTGTTGAGTCTCATTTCATAATTTTCTTGCATTGTTCTCATTTCTCTTCCCAATTTTTCCTCCACTTCTCTTATTTGCTTCTTAAGGTCCTCTATGGCCTGTAACCAGCTCATATTTTTCTTGGGAAATTTTTGTGTAGGATTTCTGACTTCACTGTCTTCTTCCTGTTCCGTGCTTTGATCCTTTTTGTCACTAAAGTAGAAGTGTAAAGTTGGGGTACTCTGTTTATTTGGCTTCCTTTGCCTATTAATGTTGCCACTCAGTCACTTGACCCCTGGGCTTTTTTACCACAGTAGAACTCTGCCACCAGCCAGGGCAGATTCTGTCCCAAATGCTGGGGTTTTCTCAGCTACTGAAGGTATTAGTTGGCTGCCCTCTCTGAAGCCTCCACATACTCTAGCAAGCTGGTTATACACCCCAGGACATCCACTCCAGACCATAGTCTAGATCCACAAAGGTTAAAGCAAGAGTGATTACCCCGTAGACTGATAACCTGGTCCCCCCACAGTCTGCAGGCCAGGAGCTGAAACTTCAATGTGGAGCCAGCTGTGCCGGGGCATCTCAGTGGCTTCTCTACCGGGGGCAAAAGCCACATACTCCCAACTACTGGTCCCAAAGCCCATACTGCACTGACCTCTCACTTTTTGCTTAGCATCTATGTGTTGATAATTCTGGTAACACCACAGCTACTAGTGTTCTGGAGTCCCTCCAGCCTGCTGCTGGTCAGGCCCATCCTAGGGTTAAAAGCTCTGGCTCTCGCAGGCCTGGGCTTGGCTCCCAAAGTGCTGCTCTGGCCGCTCCCTGCAGGGATGCTGGGCTGTCCTCAGTGGGAGGTGTCATTTTGTGTGTTCTGTAGCTCCAATGTTTGTTCAGCATCCCCTTTTACTTTTAAGTAAGTTGGAAGTGGTGGGAGCGAAAGTCCTATTTCTACTCCACCATCTTAATTCTGCCCCCACCCAAATCTTCTAATGAAATAATAATACTTTGTAGAAAAGTTTGTCATTATCTTTTTTAATGTTTTTTCTTAATTAACACTTTTCCCCCATAACCTTCTGCCTGTTATAACTTTTAAAATGCTCATAAATATGCCTAGTTAAGCAAAACAAATTCCAAAATTCCAACATAGACCATGTCCAAAATTTTATCTCTCATTCTATATCTTGAGTCAATCATTTCTTTTTTTTCTAATTATCTTGTTTCAGTATCAGTCCTCTGGAATCATGGTAGGTTAGTCATTGCTTTGATCGGGATTCTTGTCTTTCAAAGTTATTTGTCTTTACAATGTTCCTGTTATAGTATAAGTTGTTCAAATGGTTATATTTATTTCACTTCCCATTAGCTCCTAAAAATCTCAGGATTTTTGAAACTGTCTGAAATAGCAAGCACAGAAGTGGTTCACACCTTGTTTCAGCTATTGAATTAACACCTTGTTTCAGTCTGGTAAGAAACAGAATGTGTGAACTCCACAATTTGTGAACTCCTGGGGAGGAGCTAATGACTATATAAGGAGAGCCTCAGGGATAGAGACCCCAGAAACTAAAAGAAGACTCTTTTGGTGTCAGAGTCAAGGAGACTACTTGTGCTATCCTGGCATTCTGTTTGCCTGCTCTGTCTGTGTTGATATTTGCTTATGATACTTTGTACAGAAGTCCTGGGACCTTCCTGGAAGCCCTGAAAGAGGATTTTCTGGTTGTATGTTTATACAAGTCCTGGAGGAGGGTTTTGGAAGTCCTGGGACTTTACTGATGATTTGTGTTGACCTTTTGGACCTTGTTTGATTGTCAGTGTTGATTTCCATGTTGATGAGTTGTTTTGAATTCTCAGACCTTGTTGGTGGGTCTGACTTGATTTCACAGGCAGATAGTGAATTGATGATGGTGCCAGCAATGTGTATGAATATTATTGTGCCCCTGTTAAGCTTTGTCTTCCTAGAAATAGGAACTGTGAAGGACTTGAGGTGGACTGTGTGTGGGACAAGAAGACCCCTGCCCAAAACAAAATAAGAAGAAATATATCCAAGTAGAGACAGGAAGGATTGATTCAATTTATTTCTTCTTGGAAGAAGGGTGGTCTCACTACTAGAGGCAGTCTAGTAGGAGAGGCAAAATACAAAATGCAAAGCTTGGTTATATAACCAAGAGACCACCCCTCCTCCCCCCACTTTGTCCTGTCCTGTTCCCATTAATCAGGAACTAAGGCACATAATCTAACCACAAAAGAATCTGATGACATTTGCAGATGAAAACATCAGTAATATCAAAAAGCAGAAGGTACATATCTAGTGGACATGAAAACAGACAAAATATATCATCAGTATAATTAACTACCTTAATATAATCAAAACATGGATATGAAAGCAGACAATATCCCATAAATAATGGAAGTGTTAGGAACTTTTGGGTCATGGTGACCCTCCTACTGGTGACAGGAAGATAGGAAATATCCTATGCATCATGGGGATTTTGGAGCACAATGACCAGTCTGTAGGTCACATTAATCTTTCTAAATCTCTGTTTGTGCTAGTCAATGGGAAACTAAGTCCATGGCCAAGTTTAAGGAACATGTACTTTCTCTTCCCACATATTAGCTAAGCTCAGCAAAACCTGCAGCTCAAGGCCAGGGGAATAGACCAAGGATCTCAGGCTGCTAAGTCCTAAGTCTGTGGTACTTTATTACAATTCTATTCAGATTTCTGTAATGTTACCTGAGAAGCTTTCACTTTTGTCCCATTCAACTGGATACTGTGAATTTCAATATGGAGCAGGAACTAGACAAAGAACTGGACAAGGAGCTGGACAAAGAACTAGGAGCTGCCTGCCTTTGAACCCAGGTGATAGTTGGAGCTGGGAACATGAAAGAGGAATCATGGAAGCTGAGAGCCCAGCCTCAAGTCAAGTTGAATGAAGACTTTACTTGGATACTGTGTACTGACTGAGAAGACTGTAATTTACTTGTGACCAAGGGGTGGATGGCCGGTGTATTTTCCACTACCCCTAAGAGGGTATTGAGTAGTGACTAATGACTGAGTAGTGACTGATGATTAAATAGTGACTGATTTGTAACTTAGTGTGCCCCATGAGTGGAAAACTTTGTTGTATTTTGTGACCCTAAAGGAGGCCTCATTAAGGATGATTGAATAATTGCATTGATTGAATGATTGAGTTACTAAGTGATTGACTCAATGATTATACTTTGTTCAAAACTGTGAGCACTGTGGTGAAAAATTATGTGGCTATTTTCTGTGTTAAGTTGTTGTGAATGCTGTATTTTGATTATCTGTGATAAGTTGTAACATTGTGAATGCTGTACCTTGATTTACTGTGAATGTTTTGCTTTGCTTTGTTATTGAATAGAGTGTTCATTATGCTGTGTAATCAGAACCTTAAAAGCTGTTCACAATAGCATTCTTCTGGAAAGCTGCTTGTGCTTGGCTTTACACTGTCCTCTTAACATTTCTTATAATCTCATAATTTTACATTATAACCATATACCATAATTTATTCAATCATTCCTCATTTAATGCCTCCTGCTGTTAGTTTCCAGTTCTTTCTTACTATAGGAAGACTTGTTATTTATACAAAAGAGTATCTTCTTCTTTCTTTTAGTTCTTTGGGGTATAATTCTACTAGTCATATGGCTGACTTTGGTGACTTAGGGAACATACTTCAAATTGATTTCCAGAATGTCTACAGCAATTCATAGCTCCAATAACAGTGAATTAATGCCCCTGTTTTCCTGAAGCCCATATAGCTTTGTCAATTTCCCCTTCTTTTTTGTCATCTTTGCCAATCTGGTGGATAAAAAGGGGAAACTGAATTGCTATTTATTTGCATTTCTCTGATTATTAGTGATTTGGAACTTTAAAAAATATTGTTCTTGATAGCTTGAATTTACTTTGAAAATCTACCTATTCTTGTCCTTTAATCATTTATCAATTAGGGAATGAATCTTTTTCTTATACATTTTAGTCAGTTCCTAATATATCTTAACAACTATTAAAATGTTTCCAAATACCAGAAGGTAACATTATGATTCACATATTGATGCTATGCTGCAAGAAAAGTGACATTAACATAAAAATTTACATGTATCCTGAAATGTTCCACTAATAAAATATACTTTTCTGATAGCAAAATAACCTAAGTTCTTCCTAAGCTTGATATGGTTAGCTTCAGAATAAGTGATAGAAAAGTTATAGTAACAACAACAAAGGAAACATTTAAATATGAAATACTAATAAGTATAAGGTTGGAAATGTATAAGGAACAAGAGAAAATCAAGCTGTATGAATAGATGAAATATCAAAATTATGTTATAAGGATATGAGTTGGATATTTCTCATATCCAGATCAGTTTGCCAGAACCTTAAACTCAAAATGATAGCCATTTATTTAAAAATTGTTTTAAAGAGGGTGAAACATTTATGAAATTCTACTTCAATGACCTTTTATCTCTTGTAATAATTTTGGATATGGTCTACATTTTCTTGCTTGTATATGTTGTATCTCCTTCCCTATCCCCTACCCCAATAGAAAAGAAATTCTTTAAGAGAAAGAACAGTTTCTTTTTTATCTTTATGCCCCCATTGCCTAGGAAAATGCTTTTTATGTAGCATTAGGTTAGTAAATGTTTGGTAAATTATATTAATTGACTTCTAATGCATTTGTGTTTTCTTCAAATTGTACCTACATAGTGTTCTGGTGCAACAAACTAATGGACCCTAATTTGCACCCATGAAAGTAAGAACTCAGTTAAAAATAAAACTAAATATATTCGTATGTATGTATATGTAAGCAAATATATACATATACATACATGGATATTATTTTGTCCTTCATTCTCAAAACAGATCAATGACATCACAGGGTGATATCTTAACTCATGCATGACTTGTATTTCAGTGAGGCAAAATTGTAGAATTGTCAGTCTCACTCACTTTTCCAGAGTCATCAAAGTCCAATAGCAAGACTGGATATATATACATACATACTTACATACATACACACACATATGTATGTATGTATGTATGTATATGTATACATATGTGTATGTGTATATATACATATATGTATGTGTATATGTATATACATATATTTAGTTAGTATATGCATATGTATACATACAATATTTATAATACTATATATACAACATATTTCTATACATACACATATATACACCCACATACACACATATATGTGGATATGTATATATGTATGTATGTATGTGTGTATATGTGTAATTTATACATACACACATATAATCCTAAATAAAATTAAGTAAAGGAAATCAAGTACTAAACATAAGAAATTTAATACTTTGATATACTTTGTCCTTTCATTCTCTTCTTTTTATTTGATTTGTAGGAGACTCAGTGACTACAGGAAAAATACATGTTACATATGTATTTGCTCTGATAGCTAGTGATTCTGGAGAATATTAAAAGGCTAGAAAAGAAGGAAATGAGCCCTTCTTGGTAAATCTTGTGGGGTGGGGAAAACAAACATCAAAAAATTTTGTCATCTGGAAATTGGATTTACCTCATGGGAACATTATGTCAATCACTTAAGCATTATTAATTGCCTTGAAGGTAGAAATCATAATATAAATGACAAGTCATTGAGCAATGGGTATTATAATTTGCTTAAAATGAATTCAGAATCTTTGTTTTAAGGTGTGCTTATGGTGTTCAACAGTTTTTCCACAATGTTTCAACAGTTTGATTTCGATGCTTCAGTCTTTTCATTTTTCATTAGATTATTTTTGCCTACTCTTCCCTAACCTACCAAAAGATGTAATGAAGTCAAATGTCTGAGAGTGGGGTGGAGAGGACTAGAACTTGTCCAAAAACAAGTTCTGGAATTTTTGTTTTCTTTATTCTCAGAGCAAAAATATCCATGAGTCCAACAAAACTGGGTTCTTGGTGTCCTTAGAAGTGAAATCATTTTTTTAAACTAAGCCATTAAAAAAAAGTTTTTGGTGACTTAAATTCCCTTTAAGATGCTTTATACTTTGGGAGAGCTTGAATAGACTCATATCTTTTTCATTTTAGCTTAGATTCTGTGCTTGTTAAAGTTTAAAAAAAAGGTTTCTTTCCTATGAAGATCTTCTTTGTCTCTTATTTTTTAGAGGGAAAATATTTTCTGACAGTTTGGCATTATTACAGCTTCTCTTTCTCCCTTTAAGTTTCAAAGCATATAATAAAAATTTACCATAAATCTGAGGCTTATCTTTGCTTCTTGGTTGTGATCCAGTAAATTCTCCTCATCATAACGTGCTCATCTGTCATGTTTAACTGAAGACCCTTGTCATATATGGCTGAAAGAAAATTAAATCATTGCCTCTTGTCCTGCATCTTTCATTTTAAGCCTTTGTTACCTTAAAAAGAAAGAATTTACAGAAAGAAACCAAACAATTTTCCTCAGCTTTATAAGATACCCAAGGTTTTCTCTTTCTAAATAGGGTCATTTTTCTAGAGTGTTTTCCTTGTATTCTTTCTATATTCTGGTTCTTTCATCAATTTATTTTCTGTTCTGTTTATAAGAAGTGTAAGTGGAGCCATGGAATCTTCAGAAATATTGATAATCAAGAAACATAAAGATAGTTAACAAGTTGGATCTCAGGAAAAAATGAGCGGGTAAGTTGAATAAAGGAAATCAGCTGATCATTCCCCTTTAGAAATATTCAGGCAGGGGTGGAGCCAAGATGGTCGAACTGAAGCAGTAACTTTTCTAAGCTCCTCTGATAATCCTGCCACTAACCTTTAAAAAGTGAATCTGAATGGATTTTAGAGTGTCAGAATCCACTGGGAGATGGAGGGTGGCAGAGCTCAGCCCAGAAAAGTGCCCACGTGGGTCGGGACAGGGGGAGCATGGAAGACAGAGGGGCTGCACCACCTCAGACTAGACAGCAGACTACAGCAGAGAGAGAAGGCGCCCCAGACAGCAGACTCACCCATCCCAAGAGCTATTCACAGCCCTCTCACCAGCACCTCACCAAGGGAAAGGAAGATCCATAGGAGCTGGGTAAGATAGAGCGCAGGGCCCACAGCAGAGACAGCAGTTTCTTCTGAGGTTATCAGCCCATAGACTGGAAGTTTAAAAATCACCTGCATGATTTTCCAGGAGCCAGGATGGCAAAGTAAACTCTAGCTGCTCAGATTCCCCCTCCCTGACCTAGAAAACCCAGAGATAAATGGCCCACCTAGAATAAAATCCCAAAATAGTGGAAATAGCCTAAGGCTTAGGAGCCCCAGAGAAAGGGTGTAACTGAGGCAGTAAGGAGTCTGAAGTGAAGGGTGGGAGGGGTCCCAAAAAGCCCAACCTCATCTGACTAGCTAGAACTCCCAAAACCCAGGGGTTGGAGCCAGCAAGGGCTAACAGCAGAAGCCCAGGTGGGCACTACCAGGGGAATCTGAACACATCAGCGCTGCCTGCCCCTAACTGCTAAGCCTGCCTGAGCTGTAGTCCAGGGGCATAGAGGCAGAAATCTGAAGCAGCCAGACCACCCCTCTCCCACAGGTTACTCTGTGAATCTCAGGGTAACTCAGAGGAAAGACTGAGAATCCTGGCCTTAGCCTCAGTCTAGACACAGAGTCTACAGCACACAAAGTCAACAACCAGGCCCTTAGCTCCCAGCCTGAGAAACTAGGAAAGAGGAAATTACAATGGGGAGGAAAGAAGCTGAGAAGGAGAAAGGGAAGGCAAGAAAATCAATCAGAGTTTATTATAATGAGCAAGAACAAGCAAATACAGAGGACAACATGGACTCTATACTCACACCTGAGACCACAGAAGGAAATATAAACTGGTCTCAAACCCAAAAAGCATTCTTGGAGGAGCTCAAAAAAGATTTTATAACACAAATTAGAGAGGTAGAAGATAAATAAAATCAACAGTGACCAAATTAGAAAAAAAAATCTCATTGAAGAAAACAAATCCTTAAAAAGTAAAATTTGTGACCTAACTGGAAAAATCACTTCCCTAAAAAAGAAACTTCAAAAACTAATGAAATAACATAATTCAATACAAATTAGAATCAGTAAAATTGAAGCTCAGGACTCTATGATGCACCAAGAGTAAATCAAGCAAAACATGAAGATTAAAAAATTAGAATAAAGTGTACTGGAGAAACACCTGACCTGGAGAACGAATCTAGGAGAGATAACCCAAGAATTATTGGTCTACCAGAAAGCCATGAGGAAAAAAAGCAGTCTGGAAAACATCCTCCAAGAGATTTTCAAAGAAAACTGTCCTGTGGTTCTAGAATCAGAAGGTAAAATAGTTATCAAAAGAATTCACTGGACACCTCCTGAAAGAGATCCCAACTTGAAAATTCCAAGAAATATAGTAGCCAAATTCCAGAATTACAGGGTTAAGGAGAAAATACTGTAAGCAGCCAAAAAGAAACAATTCAAATATTGTGGAACTACAGTCAGGATTGCATAGGACCTAGTAGCTTCTTTTTTTTTTTAAAGCAATTGGGGTTAAGTAACTTGCTCAAGGTTACATGGCTAGTCATTATTTATGTGTGGGTGCTCATTTTCTGAGGCCAGTTTCGATCCCAGTTCATCCCAACTCTGAGGTCGGCACTCTTACTCACTGTGCCACCTAGCTGCCTCCCTAGTAGCTTCTACATTAAAAGATCAGAGGAATTGGAATTTGATATGTTGTAAGACAAAAGAGCTAGGATTACAACCAAGGATCAACTACCTGGCAAAACTGAGCATAATCTTTCAGGCAAGGAAATGGTCATTTAATGAAATAAGGGACATCCAGACTTTCCTGATGAGAAAGCCAGAGCTCAATGGAAAATTTGATCTCCAACTACAAGACTCAAGAAAGACATAAAAACATAAACAAGAAAAACACACACTAACACACACATGCACACTCATGCACACATGCACATAACTTGGGAGGCAATAAAAACAAACTGTTTACATCCGTAAATGAGAAGCTTATACGTGTCAATATTGAAATTTATATGATTATCAGACCTTTAAAAAAGATAGGGGCAGCTAGGTGGCACAGTGAATAGAGCACCTTCCCTGGAGTCAGGAGGACCTGAGTTCAAATCTAGCCTCAGACACTTGACACACTTACTAGCCATGTGACCTTGGGCAAGTCACTTAAGCCCAATTGCCCTGCAAAAAAAATTAAAAATGAAAATGAAAGAGATATACATAGATAGAGGGTGTAGGTATAAATGAGCTAATGTGATGATTTTAAAAATGGTATTAGGGGGTTCAAAGTCACAGTAATGGGATAGAAGGAAAGGATGAAGCAGAAAAAGGTAAATTATGCCATACAAAGAGGCATTAAGACATAATATCGTAGAGGGGAAGGAGAGAGGGAGATGAACATCATTTGAACATTATTCTCATTGATTCTGCTTCAAAGAGGGATCATCATAGTCAATTAAGTTTAGGATTCTAACATGAAAAGATAGAAAAACTCATTATAATAGTGGGAAAGGAGGGAGGGAGAGGAGCAAGGCATGAAATTTACTCTCATTTGTTTGGGGTCAAAGAGGGAAGAACACCCTGATAAGTATAAAAATCCATTGTGCCCTATAGGCAGTAGGAGGGGTAGGAGGGGATAAAAAGAGGGGGTTAGAGGGGATTGAAGTAGTAGCAAGAGGAAAGGGTAGGTAAAGAAAGGGGGGGTCACAGGGAGGGAATACTGAGGGAGGAACTGGTCAAAAGTAAAACCCTGAAGGAGGGGAAGGGAGAAGGAAGAAACAAAAACATAAACAGGGGAGGGAAAAGGATGGAGGGAAAGAAACAGATAGTCATCGTTACTGTGAATGTGAAGGGGATAAACTCCCTCATGAAGTGGAGGGTGATAGCAAAAAGATTGATTAAAAACCATAATCCTACAATATTCTGTCTACAAGAAACACATTTGAAACAAGGGAATAAGCAGAGGTTAAGGGTAAAAGGATGGAATAGAATATACTATGCTTCAGCTAAAGTAAAAAAAAAAAGCAGGGGTAGCTATCCTTATCTCAGATAAAGCAAAACCAAAAATAGATCTAATTAAAAGACATAAGGAGGGAAACTATACCCTGCTAAAAGGCAGCATAGAGAATGAAGCAATACCATTACTTAACATACATGCACCAAGTGGTATAGCATCTAAATTATTACAGGAGAAGTTATGGGAATTAGAGGAAGAAATACATAACAAAACTATACTAGTGGGGGGCCTTAATCTCCCCCTCTCTGAACTTGATAAATCTAATCTCAAAATAAATAAGAAATAAGTTAAGGAAGTGAATAGAATTTTAGGAAGGCTAGATATGATAGATCTCTAGAGAAAAGTGAATGGGGTTAAAAAGGAACACCTTCTTCTCAGCAGCACATGGCACATACACAAAAATTGACCATGTATTAGGGCACTAAAACCTCACAATTCAGTGCAGGAAGGCATAAATATTAAATACATCATTCTCAGACCATGATGCAATAAAAACCATATGCAATAAAGGGCCATGGAAAAATAGATTAAAAACTAATTGGAAAGTAAACAATTTAATCCTAAAGAACGAGTGGGTCCAACAAGAAATAAAACAATCAATAACTTCATTCAAGAGAATGACAATAATGAGACAACATACCAAAATTTGTGGGATGCAGAAAAGGCAGTTCTTAGGGGAAATTTTATATCCCTGAGTGCATACATGAATAAATTAGAGAAAAGGGAGGTCAATTAATTGGGTATGCAATTGAAAAATCTAGAAAAAGAACAATTGAAAATCCCCAATTAAATACTAAATTAGAAATAATGGAAACCAAAGGAGAGGGTGATAAAACTTAAATTAAGAAAACTATTGAATTAATAAATAAAACAGAGCTGGTTTTATGAAAAAACAGTAAAATTGATAGACCCTTAGTCAATATGATAAAAAAGAAAGAAAATAAATTAGGAGTATCAAAAATTAAAAGGGTGAATCTACCTCCAATGAAGAGGAAATTAAAACAATAATTAGGAAATTTTGCCATACCGTATGCACAAAAAAATTGACAATCTTAGTGAAATGGATGAATATTTACAAAAATATATTTTGCCCAGCTTAACTGAAGAGAAAGTAAATTACTTAAATAACCCCACCTCAGTAAAATAAATTGAACAAGCCATCAGTGAACTCCCTAGGATAAAAGCTCCAGGGCCAGATGGATATACTAGTGAATTCTATCAAACATTTAAAGAAAAATTGATTCCAATACTCAACAAACTATTTGGGAAAATTAGTGAAGAAGGAGTCCTACAAAATTCATTTTATGATACAAATATGGTACTGATACCTAAATCAGGAAAAGATAAAACAGAAAAAGAAATTTATAGACCAATTTCCCTCATGAATATAGATGCAAAAATTTTAAATACAATATTACCAAAAAGACTACAGCAACTTATAATAAGAATAAAACAGTTTGATCAAGTAGGATTTATTCTAGGAATGCAAGGATAGTTTAATATCAGGAAAACCATCAGTATAATTGATCATATCAACAATAAAATTAGCAGAAACCACATGATTATCTTAATAGATGCAGAAAAGACTTTTGAGAAAATACAACATCCATTCCTATTAAAAACAGGTATAAATAAAAATAGGTATAAATGGAGCTTTCCTTAAAATAATAGGTAGCATCTATTTAAAGCCATCAGCAAGTATTATATGTAATGAGGATAAGCTAGAAACATTTCCAATAAGATCAGAGGTGAAAAAGGGCGTCCACTATCACCCCTCTTATTGTGGTACTGAAAATGTTAGCATAGCAATTAGAGAAGAAAAAGAAATAAAAGGAATCAAATTAGGCAAAGAAGAGACCAAGCTATAACTCTTTGCTGATGATATCATGACATACTTAGAGAATCCTAGGGAATCAAGTAAAAAACTACTTGAGACAATGAATAAATTTGGCAAAGTTGAAGAATATAAAATAAACTCACATAAATCCTTGGCATTCCTGTATATTTCTAATGAAATCCACCAACTAGAGATAGAAAGAGAAATCCCATTTAAAATTACTGTAGTCATTATAAAAATATTTGGGAATCTACCTGCCGAAAGAAATCCAGGACCTACATGAACACAATTACAAAATTCTTTTCACACAAATAAAGTCAGATTTAACTAACTGGAAAAACATCAATTGCTCATGGCTGGGTCAAGCTAATATAATTAAAATGACAATTTGACCTAAATTAAACTACATATTTAGTGTCATACCAACCAGTTTACCAAAAAAAAAATACTTTATAGAACTAGAAAAAATAATAACAAAATCATTTAGAATAACAAAAGGTCTAGAATATCAAGGGAATTAATGAAAAGAAATGCTAAGGAAGGTGGTCTAGCTATACCAGATTTCAATCTGTATTATAAAGCAGCAGTCATCAAAAGTACTTGGTACTGGCTGAGGAATAGAGCAGTGGATCAATGGAATAGACTGGGAACACAAGATTCAGCAGCCAATAATTATAGAAATCTACTGTTTGATAAACCCAAAGACCCCGGTTTTGGGGATAAGAGCTCTCTATTTGACAAAAACTGCTGGGAAAACTGGAATATAGTATTGCAGAAACTGGGCATAGACCAGTATCTAACATCATATACCAAAATCAAGTCTAAATAGGTGCATTGATCTAGGTATAAAGGATGATACTGTAAGCAATCTGGGAAAGCAAGGAATAGCTTACCTGTCAGATTTATGGAGAGGGGAAGACTTTATGACCAAACAAGAATTAGAAAGCATTATAAAATGCAAAATGAATAATTTTGATTACATGAAATTGAAAAGCTTCTGTACAAAAAAAGCCAATGTAAACAAGATTAAGAGGGAAGTGGAAAATTGGAAAAGAATTTTTACAACCAATAACTCTGATAAAGGTCTCATTTCTAAAATATACAGAGAATTGATTCAAATCTATAAGAATACAAGTCGGGGGCTCACTTTGAGAAGTGTTTTGTGATTTGACCAGATGAGACTCTGGGAAGCCATTGTTGAGAGCCCCCCGGCTTTGAGGGCCCAGATGTTGGTGTTTCCCTCTCTGGTGACTGTGATTTGGTATTGATATAGTGGTTGGACAGTTTGGAAGCCTGTCTGTTTGATCTGTAAGTTCTGTAACTCTGAAGTTTGGGGTGCTGACCTTTTTCCCCTGAACTAGTTGTGGTAGCTGTGATTCTGTGGAGCCATGGAGCAGGAGAGAACGGCCTGCATGCTGACTTCACTGAGCTGAGAGCAGGAATGGTGAGCTGCCTGCATGGAGACCTGTGGAGAAGCCTGGAGCTGCTGCCTTCTGCTGGAGGAGAAGGAACCCAGGAGTTTGGAGTTCAGCCACAGGACAAGATAAGGACTGTGTGGCAAAGCAGGGGCACTGAATGCGTTTCCTTGCTGCATCCCACAGTTTGGGACCCAGGGGGAATGGGCTTGTGACTATGGTGGTTGGGGTGAAGTGCCATGGACCCCAAGGACCCCACTTTGGTTTTGTTGCCTAGTTCCCTCTCTGGATTTGGAAGCAGGGGCTGGAGCAGTGTTAGGAAGGACACCCCCCTCCTCCCAAGAGAACTTTATGTGATAATGCTTTGTATTTTGTGAATTGATGTGATAATGCTTTGTATTTTGTGTTTAAGGCCCAGTGGCCACTTTGGTAACTTTAGATGTACCTTGAAAATATGACTTAAGAAATGGTTAGTGGCTAATTGAAATGTAAATTGCCTATGCTATGGGCATACATAGTAAGACTTTACTGAATAAGTGACTAATTGTACTTTGAGATATTGTTACAGATAAGAGACTAATTGAGTTAATCAAGACTTTGGCCCTGAGTGGAAGACTTGTACTTTGAAAACTGATGTAACTGATTGAGTTAACTTAAGAGTGACTATTTTTTTATTTTACTGATAAGTGACTGAGTTAACATTTGCCCCATGAGTGGAAGACTTGTATTATTGTATTTTGAGATTATATTACGATTTTCTTATGTACCTGGAAAATGTGACCTAAGAGATGTTTAGTGCTAATTCAAATGTAAATTGTGTATGCTATGGGCATGAAAGATCTTGGGGCAGAATGTAATGGAAATGCAAATTTAAAGATCTTCCCTGCCCCTAGCTTAAGTGCACCTGGAGCCTGTGGTGGGAGGCTTGTTTTTCAGGAAAGCCCACACCTTGATACTTTGTGATTGGGCAGTGGGTCAAGGAGGTTGTTACAATCTCTGAGCCAGGAGAAGGCTATATAAACTCTGATGAGAGGTTTTGCTTTGGGGCTCACTTTGAGAATTGTTTTGTGATTTGACCAGATGAGACTCTGGGAAGCCGTTGTTGAGAGCCCCCTGGATTTGAGGGCCCAGATGTTGGTGCTTCCCTCTCTGGTGACTGTGATTTGGTATTGATATAATGGTTGGACAGTTTGGAAGCCTGTCTCTTTGATCTGTAAGTTCTGTAACTCTGAAGTTTGGGGTGCTGACCTTTTTTCCCTGAACTAGGTAATATATGTTTGTTTGATTAAAGTAAGCTTGTAAACCCCCCCCCAAAAAAAGAATACAAGTCATTCCCCAATTGATAAATGGTGAAAGTATATGAACAGGCAGTTTTCAGAGGAAGAAATTAAATATATCTATAAGCATATGAAAAACTGCTCTAAATCACTATTGATTAGAGAAATGCAATCAAAACAACTCTGAGGTACCACATCTAACCAGTCAGATTGGCTAAGAAGACAAAACAGGAAAATGACAAATGCTGGAGAGGATGTGGACAAATTGGAACACTAATGCATTGTTGGTGGAGTTGTGAACTGATTGAACCATTCTGGAGAGCAATCTGGAGCTATTCCCAAAGGGCTATAAGTAAGTTCATACCCTTTGCCTCAGCAATACCACTTCTAGGATTGTATCACAAAGAGATCATAGAAGTGGGAGGAAGACCCTTGGTACAAAAATATTTATAACAACTCTTTTTGTGATGGCAAAGAATTGGAAATTAAGGGGATGCCCATCAATTGAGAAATGGCTAAACAAGTTGTGGCTTATTAATGTAATGGAATACTATTGTGCTATAAGAAATTGGGAGTAGATGGACTTCATATTTACCTGGAGAGGTTTATACAAACTGATGCTGAGTGAGAAGAGCACAACCAGGAGAAATTTGAACACAATTACAGACACAACGTATTGTGACAACCAGATTTGATAGACTGGACTATTCCCAGCAATGCAGGGTTATAAGTCAACTCCAAAAGACTCATGATGGAAAGAGATGTCTACATTCAGAGAAAGAACTAGAAAGAACAGAGTCTGAATGCAGATTGAAGCAAACTACCTGATCTTTTTCTTTTTCTTGTTTGTTTTTTTTCCTCTTTCCCATTGTTCATTACATCTGATACAAGCCTTCTTTATAACCTGACTAATGTCTAATGTGAAACTATTTGCAGGTCCTATACTTGATTGTATGCTGCCATGGGGTGGGGGCGGGAGGGGAGGGAGGAGGAGAAAATGTGAAAATCAAGGAATTGTGGATGAATCCTGTAAACTAAAAGTAAACAAACAAATTAATAAAGACAAAAAAATTAAAAAAGAAAGAAGATACATGATCCTTAAAGTCCAACAAATCAGCATTTTTAAAGTGCCCACTGTGTGTCAGTTACTGAATTAGGCTCCAGAGATACAAATATAAATGCAAGAGTCTTTGCTTTCAAGGAATTTACATTCTACTAGATGTGAGGTATGTGAATACAACATATTTAAAGGATAGGAAAACACAGGATATATACTATTTAAGTTATGTTTGGTGATCTATGTGATGTTTTGTCCATGTAGGTTATATTCATCCATGTGAGTTGGTCCAAATGTGCCTTTCAGGGAGGCAAGAACAGACATCTTTGCAGTCTTCTCCCCCGATTCTTCCCTAATGGAGACTTTGATTCCTGACAAGTAAAGAATGAGTTTAGGGGGCATAGAACTATATCTATCTGTAGCCCTAAATGTTGTTACTCTGAGGGAAATAGTTTTTAAGTTCAAGCTGTATTCCTAGTTGCTGTCACTTAATGGGGAAAGAGTGTCACAAGTTATATTCACAGCTTAACTCTGTTCTCACAAAATGCTGGCTCCATAATGAATACACCTAGCAAATAGCAAACACTTTCCTCCATACCATAAACAAACAGGAATCAGAGAAAGTATTATTGTTTAGGAATTTTTTACTCCCGTCTGACTCTTTTTGACCCCATTTGTGATTTCTTGGCAAAGATGTTGGAAGGGTTTGCCATTTCCTTCTCCAGCTCATTTTGCAGATGAGGAAACTGGATCAGACAATGGATGAGTGACTTGCTCAGGGTCACACAACTAGTAAGTCTCTTAGGCAACATCATCCGAATTTAGGTCTTTCTGACTACAGGTCCAGTGCTCTGTGCACTACAGCACCACCTAGCTGCTTTGTTGTTGTTGTCCAGTCATTTCTGTTGTGTCCAATTCTTTGTGACCCCATCTGGGGTTTTCTTGACACAGATTTTGGAGTGGTTTGTCATTTCCTTTTCCAGCTTATTTTACAGATGAGGAAACTGTGGCAAACAGGGTTAAGTGACTTGCCCGGGGTCACACAGCTAATAAGTGTATGAAGCCAGATTTGAACTCAGTAAGATTAGTCTTCCTGATTTCAGACCAGGCACTCTATTTACTGTGCCACCTAACTGCTTCGGAAAGGTTTAGTTGTAAAGAAATGGCAACTAATTGGATGTGGAAGATGAACCAGTTGAGGATAGTTGAACAAACCTGAGTGACTAGAAGAATGATGGTGACCAATCAAAATAAGGAAGTTAGGAGGAAGAATAGGTAAGGAGTGTGGTCTGGGGTTGGCAAAACAATAGTTCAGTCATACTGAATTTGAGATGACATCCAGGTGGAGATGTCAAACAGACATGTAGGATTGGAGCCTTGGAGAGAGATCAAGTATTTGAGCCTCAGGATAAGTTCCAGTTTGAATTAAGTGGGGGGGAAGGGGAAACTGAAAGTATGTCATTGTTCTTAATGATGAGAAAAATGGCAAAGTGCTTGGAAAGATGCTCACACTTGCCAAGCACGTGGAATGGCTGGTGGGATTGCTCAGTCTGTTACTACTAGGTTTCATTTACCTTTCTCCCTCCAATCCAATAGCACAGACAAAGGAGCTCTGTGCTATGGAGAGTCAAAAAGTTTTTTAGAAAAGTGGTCCGAGGAATGGAGAATTCAAATGAATTTTTAAAATATTCATTAAATATTCATTCTATGAACAAGCACTGGAGATACTAAGACAAAAATGAAATGATCCCTCTACAATCTTCAAGAAGCTTTCATTCTAAAGAAGGACCTGTTGTCCAATAAAAAGATAAAGCTCTATTTACAAAACACTTTATTAATTTTTGCAAAGTGCTTTATATATATTAAGTCATTTGTTCCTCACAACCTTGTAAGATAGGTACTATTATTATTCCCATTCTACAGATAAGGAAGCTGAGACAGAGGTTAAGTCACTTGACAAGAGTCACATAGTTAATCAGAGTCTGAAGCAGGATTTGGAAGATTAGAAAAGTTTCAGGAGGAAGTTTATATATATTAGAATATTATATATATATATATACATATATATAATATTATATATATACATATATATATAATAGATAGAAAGTTTTGTTATTAAGTTAAAGCTGAACATTAAGTAAGTGCTGTTGATTTTGACCACAAAATAAATAGTAACTTTGACTGATATTGCATGTTTTCCCAGAGTAGTAAATCTGGGGAATTATCTCTGAAGAAGTCCAGAAAGGAGGGTGGGGAACATACGTAAGCCACATGTACAGTTGATGTTCAAACATATGGAGAATGCCTGTGGACTAACCACACTCAGAAGGTGCATTGTAAACTGAATGTATAGATCTTGTTACATAGCATTCTGAGCAAAGATACACTCTTGCAAAGTCTCAATGGCTGTCTGCTTTTTTTGATGAAGATGAGAACTAACAGCATCTGTGATCCACATGAATGTAGCAACCCACATAAAAGGGACCGTGCTGTCCTTTATTTCCCATGGGTGGCTTTTTACTGATACTAAATAATGAAATGAAAAAATGTTATAACTGTAAAGATGTTTAATCTAAAGATCATCTAGTTCAACCTATCTAATTCTTTTTACAAAGAGGGGAAAAACTAATACAGGGTAAGGGACTTCCCCTTGAGACCATTATATGCTCAATTCTGGGGTTACATGAAAAGGATAAAAGTGGGTTATACTCAATAATAAGCACATTTATTTGACACAAGTTCTACATCCCAGTTGGGACAGCCAGATGGTGTAATGAATGAAGCACTGGGCCTGGAATTAGAAAAACCACAGTTCAAATCTGGCCTTACATACTTTTTAGCTATGTGACCCTGGACAAGTCATTTAAACTCTGTTTGCTTCAGTATTTTTATTTGTAAAATGAGAAAAAATAGCACCTAACAGGATTGTTACAAGGATCAAATGAAAAAGAAAATATTTGTAAAGCTTCTAGCACATAGTAAGAGCCACGTAAATGTTAGCTCTGATTTTTATGGGAAATGTCTATCATCCAAACTCAGTTTGAGGACAAGGAGGATGAATTTTAAAACCTTTTAATCAGAACCAAACGGACTGTGTAAAACACTCTTTGCGTGTTAGCATCTCTTAGAAAATAATATAGGAAATATAGCTAGGTACCGATTAGTGGAAAATGATTTCCCTGAAGGGGTTACGTTATTTTAACGTGCAAATCCAAATACATGTGACCACTTCAGGTGATTAATTTTTAACAGTAATCAAGACCTAGTTGTAATCTATTATGAAATCTGCTGTAATGAAGGAAGAGCACCAAAGGTTGGAGGGCATTTACTCATACACAATTAGACCTCCCTTTCCCAGTCATAGGAGATTTCTTCCTTTACCATCTCTTCTTCTTTTCTTCTCCTCCTCCTTCAAACAGGCCTGCACTTGAGTACTAGAGCTTCATGGGAACTGTAGTGATTTCCTTCAAACATACCCTTGTTACATTTGCATTCTCGTAGCTTATTGATGGGAGATCCTGCACCTAACCCAGAGAACCAACTTCTGACATAGTGTGCTCTCCACATCCACACCACATTATTCTTTGCCTCTACCTGCCTTAATAATAACTCCTCAAGACCAGCCTCAGATAAAATTTGAAATGGGTGAAATTTTCATCTTGACCCTTCAGTCTTGTTCTCTACCTTCTCACCAGCATTTGTTGACTTCTTAATGCTCCAACTACCCAGAAATACTTATTAAGTTACTCAACTCAAAACTGTATTCTGACTCTCTCTGTTCCTTCATATCAAAACTCACTTTCTGTGTGCCTCATTCTTAAGACTTTACAGAGAGTAGGTATTCAATGAATATTTTTGTCCAAATACATCAATATAGGGAGTTGCTCTCAGAAACTATCACACTGAGAAAGGAAATTCTAGATTCATCAACTAAGGTATTGATCCTATATAGTACTAAGATCTTGATTGCTGATAATAACATTATCATTTCCTTTAGTGACATTTATATATTTCTGGGAATATTGCTTCAAGTAACACAAGGGAATAAATAAATCTCTAATAGTGGAATTTCTAAGGTCACAAGATAGCTGGAGGAAGAGCAATTTTTGAGCAAATTTAACTCAAATTTGAAAAATCCTATTTGTTTCTGTATTTTTTCTTAAAATCTAATAGGTTTTTTAATGTAACATAAAAAACTGTTGCTGGGTCAACAGGGGCTGGGGCACCACTCCTTTTACCATTTCTCTCTACTCCAGTCACATACATGTGGTTTGGGCTTGTGCTCAACCCTGGGGAAGTCTGGTCTCTAATATAAAAGTTTTTGTTGTTCATTAGGTGACTACCTCAGTACTCCAAGGAAAACTTGCTTAGAGCTTAGGTTATGGATCATGTCTAGGGCTTCCCTTAAAAGGGAAGCAGAAAGGTACTCAATATATAATATGAATCAGACATGGAACAGGTATTTATTTCCTGTATGCAAAAGGAATGATAAACATAAGTATACACAAACTTAAAACAGGATTTAGTTACTTAACTTGTTACAGTCTTCTGGGAAACTGAAACTTAAACCTCATCAAAACAAAGAAAAAGTCCGTGAGATTGAGGCATTTTATATTTCAACTCAGCTGTAAACCATTCAAGCAGTTCCTAATCTATGTCTGCTGGTAAAATGGCCAGGCTTGAACCAATACTTATTTTGGTATTCATTTTCTGCAAGAATATTGGAGTAGTTGCCACAGACTTCTCCCTGGGGTGCCAGTCAGCTCTGATTCAATGAGGCTTAGGACCTTCACATCCCTTAGATCCATAAGATTGCTTCCAAGTCTGAACATCTCCACCTTGAAAAAGATTTCTAATGATCTGCTCATGAAAAGAAAAACAAAATGGAAAAGAGAATCAAGTCCCCAGGCATAAACTTGGTTAGTTGAGCCAGTGCCCCAAGTTGTAGTGGTGATGGGAAAAATCATAACCCATCTTCTCTATTCATCTATGGGTCATCTAGAGACAACATACTACTCATCATACAAGAGTCAAAGCAAGAGAGGCAGAACTAGAAGATGTATTTCTTTTTTAAAAATCCACTGAGTATGCAGAAATTGGGCATAGACCAACCTTTCATACCCTATGCCAAGATAAGGTCAAAATGGGCACATGATTTAGACATAAATAAATTATGGGAGCAAGGAATAGTTTACCTGTCAGATATATGGAGAACAGAATTTGTTAACAAAGAGAACATTATGAAATGCAAATTGGTTAATTTTGATTACATTAAATTCAAAAGGGTTTGCACAAACAATGGAACCAAGGGAAGCAGAAATCTGTGGAACAATTTTTACAGCTAGTGTTTCTGATAAAGGCCTCATTTCTCAAATATAGAGAGAATTGGATCAAATTTATAAGAATACAAGTGATTCACCAATTGATCGATTGTCAAAGGATACAAATAAGCAATTTTCAGATGAAGAAATTAAAGAAATTAAAAATAAAGAAATGAAAGAAATTAAAATCCATAAGCATATGAAAAATGCTCTAAATCATTGATTAGAAAAATACAAATTAGAACAACTCTGAAGTACTTATTAGATTGGCTAATATGACAGAAATAAAAATGATAAATGTTGGAAAAGATGTGGTAAAATTGAAACACTAATGCATTTGTGGTGAAGTCATGAACTGATCCAACCATTCTGGACAGTTATTTGTAACTATGCCCAAACAGCAATCAAAATTTACATACCTTTTGATCCAGCAAAACCACCACTAAGTCTGTATCCCAAGAAGATCTTAAAAATTGGGAAAAGACCCAGATGTACAAAAATATTTTTAGTAGCTATTGCTGTAGTGGTGAAGAATTGGATATTGAAGTGATGCCCATCAATTGGAGAATGGCTAAATAAGTTGTGGTATATGAATGTAGTGGAATACTACTGTGCTATAAGAAATAAGGAGCAGGCAGATTTCAGAAAAACCTGGAAAGACTTACATGAACTTATGTGGAGTGAAGTGAGCAGAACCACAAAAGCACTGTACACAGCAACACTGTGCAACAATTACCTATGATAGCCTTAGCTCTTCTTAGCAATACAATAAACCAAGACAATTCCAAAAGACTCATGATGGAAAATGCTAACCACATCCAGAGAAAGAACTATGGAGTCTGAATGCAGGTCTAAGCATACTATTTTCACTTTTTGTTTTGTTTTTGTTTTTTCTTTCTCATGGCTTTTTCCCTTTTGTTCTGCTTCTTTTTTTACAATATGACTAATGTGGAAATATGTTTAGCATTATTGTACATGTATAACCTATATTAGATTGTTTGCTCTCTTGGGGAGGGGGAAGAGGAAGGGGAAAGGGGGAATGTGGGAGAAAAATTTGGAGCTCAAAATTTTTCAAAAATGAATGTTGAAAACTATCTTTACATGCAACGGGCAAAATAAATACTACTGGGGGTGGGGAGATACATTGAGTTATCAACTCCAGTTCAGCAGCTAATGAGGGAATCATATTGTCATCTTAAAAGACAAGTCTTTCAGCTATGGGATACACGTGACTGGAAGCAGGCCCCAAAATTCTCATATGGTTGGACAGGAAAAGGAATGACCTCTCTAAGAATACTCCAAGAGATGACCCCTTACAGCGGTGGCTAGGTGGCACAGTGAGTAAGAGCACTGGCCCTGGAATCAGGAGGACCCGGGATCGGTTCTGACCTCAGAAAATTAGCACCCACACATAAAAAGTAATAACTAGCTATGTAACCTTGAGCAAGTTACTTAACCCCAATTGCGTACAAAAAAATAAGAGAGAGGTGACCCTTATTACATTAGATATGATTAAGATTTTTCTTTTTTAAACTTTGGTACTCTTTAAATCATTCCACAAAAGTAACTATCTGTGCTTTTTATGCATAATGTCATATCTTATATTAGTAGTATCATTACATTTTTCTGTAAAATTAAAATTAAAATATATGTTAGTTGTCTCCTAGCTTGTCCAATAACTGGTTTAGTAACAAATCAAGGGGTGAAATGATGGGTCTTATCCCACTCTCCCCACAACTGAACAGCTTGTTTCAGACATATCCACCCCTACCTTTATCTCCTACCAGTCTCTCACTCTGTTTCCTCCACCCACTCTCTAAATTTCCAAAGTCTATCCTTCTATTCCAGGCACTAACACACTCAGGGCAGGTATATTCTAATCCCATTATCCAGGCACCCATATTGGTAGCTGCAAAAGTATTATTAGTAAGATCATCCTCACCCTAAGCATATCTACTTCCTAATTCCCCCAATGGCTTTATATTTCTGGTAGCATTTATCAGAGGGGACAGACTTTGTGCTCTAATCAATGACTAGAGAGTCCAAATCTGGCCTCATACACTTACTACCTTTGTGACTCTGGGCAAGTTACTTAACTGTTAGCCTCCATTTCCTCATCTGCAAAATGAACTTGAGAAGGAAACAGCAAACTCCTCCAGTATCTTTTCCAAAAAACTCCTAAGGTATATAGAGTGTCTTCTTTACAGTAACCTTGTGAAGGGAAGGCAGCACAGGAAAATGTATAGAAAATTAGAGTCAGAGGACTTTGATTTGAATTCCAGGTCTGCCACCTACGTGACCTTGGACAAATTACTTAATGTCTCTGATCTCTGTACTTCTTATCTGTCACAAGATAGGGTTATGTTTGGTGATCTATAAGGTCTCTTCCATCTTCAAATTTGTGATCCTGTGATTCCCTGAGGTAAGTGGTGTATTGCAGATGAGGAAACTGAGGATCATAGAGGTCAAGGGGCTTGTCTAAGATTACACAGCTAATAAGTAACAAAGCCAAGAGTAAAATCCATGTCATTTGATTCTATGTTCAGTGCCTTTCCCAATACACCTAGTGATCTGCCAGCAAATATTTGGTCTCAGGGAAGGGGAGGGGGGAATATAAAACACAGACTTTTAAGTTTAATATGCATTATTAATATTTTCTCCATTACTTTCTTAAGTCTAGACAATAAAACAACCAATAAATCCAACCTGGTTTGTAACATTTTCTGTTCTAAGGTAAATTTTTAAAAATGAAAATTTAACACTGAAAATTTTTTAAAATAAGTTTTTTCAAGCAGCTTGAATTATCCCCTTGGTCGGTATTGGCAAATGATGAAAAACACAGTGCTAGGCACACAATAAGTGATTTGAAAATGCTCATAAATTAAGGAAAACAAATTAAAATTATGTTTGTCTTATTTCTGAGTCAATATCCTTTCTATAGATTTGTGACACAATCAAACCACAACAAGAAGGTATACTTGGTTTGTAAGAGGCATATTATAGCTATTCATTCTCTGACTTTGCTGAGCATCACAAAGGAACTTATGTAATGGTGATAATAATAGCAAGAATTGACTTGATTAGCCTAGACTGGAATATTGTAAATAATAAATATCATATTAAATTATTTGCAAGCTAGAGAGATTTGGAGGTCCCCAAATTGAATTCCCTTGGTTCCTTTTCTCTCCATTTACTTATTTGAATTTCATAGCCAAACACAAATTTTTTTTAATCTTACATTTGTTTCACAGGGTCAGGAACTGATAGTAAGCCTATTGAAAGACAAAAAATGCCAAGGGAAAGATAGATAGATAGATAGATAGATAGATAGATAGATAGATAGATAGATAGATTGCCAGAAATAAAGTTGTATGTGTATGTATATACACAAATATAAATGCATATTTAAGAGAATTTTTACAATTTTTACTTTTCTAAAATATAATAAAAACCAGTTATTCTAGTGTGGCATTTCTGATAATAGCTTTCTCATTAATTTGTAAATTAAAAGTAAGCCTATAGTCAGTATGATGAGCAAGAAATGGAAAATTACTCTAAAATACAGAAATATATTAATAAAATTATTAGAGAAAAGATACATTTCAGGGCATATCTTCAATATCTCCATCCTCATTCCTCTTTAGGATGAAAATACATTACCTTAAAAATGGAATTTTTCAGAAAAATACTAAATTACAATAGTATCCAATTTGTTGTATCAGAATAAGGTACATTTTCATAGTACTGGTCTGGGGTGGAATTTCCAGTGATAATGCTGAGTTCCTGTGATCATTCATTGGGAGAAGTGAGTCAACAAGCATTATTAAGCAGACATGCAATGTGGATAGATGGCACCATAGATAGAATGCTGTGTCTGGAGCCAGGAAGAGCTGAGCTTAAAACCAGCCTCAAAATTTACTAGTTATGGGACCCTGGACAAATCACTTCATCCCGTTTGTCTCAATTTTCTTATCTGTAAAATGAGCAGGAGAAGGAAATGGAAAATCACTCCAGTATCTTTGTCACAAAAAAGCCCAAACTGGATCATGAAGAGTCGGATGTTACTGAAATGACTGAACAACATGTGACAGGCAGCATGAGAGGAAAAGAAAGAAAGGGGGAGCAAAACACACACACACACACACACACACACACACACACACACACACACGTGTGTGTGTATAAACATTTCTGCAGAATATAAAAAAGAGTAGAATAGGATGACAAAGCTTTGAGACATAATAACAAAGAAGAAAGAAACTCTTAGATCCTTAAGTACCTTGAAAGAGAGTAAAATAAAAGAGCAGGTAATAGAATATTGTCTGAAGCTAACATTGGTATTGGGAGAGCAGGGCAAAGAAAACCAGGAGCAATGCAGTGACCTTTCCTTTAAAGCCCACAGAATAAGGTTTTGCTCTGATGGTTCCATGCAACAACATGACGGGCAAAATACAAAGACTCCTTATGATACTTAACACCCCAGTTTTCCCTTTTGTGAAGAGGATCACTTTAATATGGACACTTCAGTCACTGAGAATTAAATAATAAATTTAATTTTGTGCTGCTAACACTATTTTGTATGTCTTGATATTGTAAATAATATTGTACAAGGTTCATGGGATTTTGAACTGGATGGCAACTTAGAGATCCCCTAGGCAAACATGTTCCTTTTATATATGAGGAAACTCAGACAGACGGAGGCTAAACCACACAACTAACATCATGCAGAAGAGTCAGGGTGTGGAACATCCCCCAACCACAAATCCAAGGATATTTTCACCATGCTTCTCAAGTAGCAACTCTGCTGGATACATCCTACACAAAAGTACACAAAACCTATTAACTCTATTTCCTTTCCTCAATACAAAACCTCTTAATAATGGGGAATGTTTTGATTCTTTGCCATTTAGAAAGAGGTACTCTTTTCTTTTGCAAAAATTAATTTATCTATTTTTAGTTTTCAACGTTCATTTCCACAAGATTTTGAGTTACAAATTTTCTCCCCATCTCTGCTTTATCCCCACCCCAAGAAAACAAGACTACCAAATACCCCTTCCCCCAATCTGTTCTCTCTCATATCCTCCCCCATAACCCCTAACATTCTAGAAGGGCAAGATGGATTTCTATACCCCAGTGCCTGTATATCTTATTTCCCAGTTGCATATAAAAAAACATTTTTATTTAACATTTGTTTTAAAATATCGATTTCCAGATTTTTTCCTCTACTTCCATCCTCACCCACGTCCACTGGGACAAGAAGCAATTCAATATAGGTTGTATGTGTATAGTTACACAAAACATTTCCATAGTAGTTGCATTCTGAAAGATTAACTATATTTCCCTCTATCCTATCCCTCTCCCCACTTATTCTATTTTCTACTTTGACCCTGTCCCTTTTCACAAGTATATGCTCCTAACAACCCTCTCTCCCAATCTATCATCCCCTTCCATCACGCCCCTTCTTATCCCCTTCTCCCTGACTTTCCTGTGGGGTAAGACACCCAATTGATGGTGTATGCTATTCACTCCTTAAGCCAAATTCAATGAAAGCAAGGTTGAAACATTCCATGCTTCCTGCTCTTCCCCTCCATTGTAATAATTTCTCCTTGACCTGGGAACTTTAGAATTTGGCTATAATATTCTTAGGAGTTGTCTTTTGGGGATCTTTTGGAAGAGGTGATCGGTGAATTCTTTCAATTTCTATTTTGCCCCTTTGGTTCTAGAATATCAGGGAAATTTTCCTCGAGAATTTCTTGAAGGATGATATCTAGGTTCTTTATTTTATCATGGTTTTCAGGTAGTCCAATAATTTTTAAATAATTCTTCGTCTATTTTCCATGTCAGTAGTTTTTCCAATGCAATATTTCACATTGCCTTCTATTTTTTCATTTGTTTGAATCTGTTTTACAGTATCTTCGCTTCTCATAAAGTCATTAGCTTCCATTTTCTCTAATTTAATTTTGAAGGAAATATTCCATTCAATGAGTTTTTGAAATTCAAAATTCTGGTCAATTCTGATTTTTTAAGGCATTCTTCTCCTCACTGGCTTTTTGGCCCTCTTTTGCCATTTGAGTTAGTCTATTTTTAAGGTGTTATTTTCTTCAGTACTTTTTTCAGTCTCCTTTAGCAGGTTATTAACTCACTTTTCATGATTTTCTTTTTCTCATTTCTCTTCCTAATTTTTCCTCCACTTCTCTTACTTGATTTTCAAAATGCTTTTTAAGCTCCTCCATGACCTGTGACCAGTTCATATTTTGCTTGGAGACTTTTGATGCAGGAGTTTTGACTTTGTTGCCTTCTTCTGGTTCCATGTTTTGATCCTCTTTCTCACCATAAAAGATTCTATAGTCTGATTGTGCTTCCTCAGTTTGCTGATCTTGCCAGCCAGTTACTTGACTTTTGAGCTCTTTGCCATGGTAGAACTCTGCTTCCAGAGTGGAGAGAGCTATGTCCCAAATTTCTGGGATTTGCACAGCTGTAGTCAGAGCTATAAGGAGGGCACCCTCTCTCAGCTATCACAACCTCTGGCACACAAAGCCACCACCACTTCCACCACCCTGGGTTTAGGGGCTGGATCACACTCTTCTCTCACCCAGTTCTAACAGAGTTCCCTACATTTACTTTCTCTTTGGTGTTTATGGATTGAGAAGTCTGAAAAATGACATGGCTACCAGTCTGGACTGTCTGGGCTGCAAGTCTGGGCTGGCACAGCTCACACCAGACTGCACACACCTTCCAGCTAGGTATGATAGACCCTCCCTATTGGCCTGCCAGTCTGCCTTCAGTGGGATATTTGTTTCTCTCTGTGGCTTTTTGGGTTCTGTACCTCTAAAATTTGTTTAGAGTTATCTTTTTACAGGTATTGGAGGTGGTTGGAGTGGGAGCTTAAGCATGTTCCTACCTTTACTCCACCATCTTGACTCTGCCCCGTAATAGGCAGTATTTTCTTTTTTTGGGAGGGAGGTAGTATTTTCAAAACACAGAAAAGGTACTTTTATAAAAAGTCAACCCTCAGAACATGCTATTTAATTTCACTTACTGTTTTATGTACTCAAAAAACATAAATCAAACTATAAGAACTAACAAGACAGGAAGATTGTCTTGCTTTCTTCTTATAATCAAAGCTAGGTTACAACAGTTTGGATTATTTATTCAGTGGGTCATAGGACTATAGAATTGGAAAGACTAAAAAGTTACATAGTCCAGGGCGCTGGAGCCACCCCTCATCCGTCACCATCCGCGGCTCCCCTGGGTCCCGCGCGGCCAGCCGCCAGCCCGGGAGCCGCCGCTCCCTTGGGGCTGCGTGGCCGGCAGGATCCCGTGTGCGGGGCTAGCCGGCAGGGCTCCGGAGGGGCAGGGGCGCGGATGCGGCCGGCCTGGCCAGAGCCGGGGCCTGCCGGGCGGGGGTGGCTTAACGGGTGGGGGCGGCGCGGGAAGGGTCTGTCTCCCTGCGCCTGGGCCGGGCCAGCCTCTCACTTTCCTCCGCCCCTAGGGTCGCGTTCGGACCAAGACCGTGAAGAAGGCGGCGCGAGTCATCATCATCGAGAAGTACTACACCCGCCTGGGCAATGACTTCCACACCAGCAAGCGCGTGTGCGAGGAGATCGCCATCATCCCCAGCAAGAAGCTCCGGGATGTTACCCATCTGATGAAGAGGATCCAGAGAGGGCCTGTGAGAGGTATCTACATCAAACTGCAGGAAGAAGAAAGAGAAAGGAGGGATAACTATGTCCCTGAGGTCTCTGCTTTGGATCAGGAAATCATTGAAGTGGACCCTGATACCAAGGAAATGTTGAAACTCCTGGACTTTGGTAGTTTGTCCAACCTGCAAGTTACCCAGCCCACAGTTGGGATGAACTTCAAAACACCAAGAGGAGCTGTTTAATATTTACTTTTGCCTTCTTTCCAATAAACTTGGGAACTCCCCCCCAAAAAAACTTACATAGTCCAATATGGAAGTGTTTTACATGATTTCACATGCATCTGCTTACCATCTCAGGGAAGAGAAAGGAGAGGAAATAAGGGAGGGATAGAATTTGGGACTCAAAACTTTCTTTTAAATGTTTAAAAATTATTTTAAATTGTAATTGGGAAAAATAAAATATTATACATTTTAAAAGTTATCTAGTCCAACCACTTCATTTTACAGATGACAAACTTAGCTACTGAATGTTTAGTGACTTGCCCATGGTCACATTGATAATTGCTGAGCCAGTAATTGGACATACATCTGAGTCCAAATAGAGCACTCTTTGTGGAGTAATCACACTACCTGAGGATGCATCCAATAGAAACCCAGTATCCCCCTCTCTATCTTCACGTCACATAGTGCCTGTCCTATAGTAGTGGTTAATAGATGCTTGGGACAGTTAGGTGCCACCATGGACTCCAGGTGAGCCTGGAGTCAGGAAGACCTGAATTCAAATCCAGCCTCAGTCGCTTACTAGCTGTGACCCTAGGCAAGATACTTAACCCTCTTTGCCTCAGTTTCTTCATGTATGAAGTGAGATAGAAAAGGAAATGACCAACCACTCCAGTATCTTTGCTAAGAAAACCCCAAATGGAGTCACAGAGTCAAACATGACTGAAATGGTTGAACAACAGCAGCAGAAATGGATGCTTATTGACTGCCTTCTCACAGTCATTTGATCTGATGACAGTATTGTAATTCAGCAATTTTTTATTCTGAAAAAATCAATTTTTAAGATAGACATTTGTTTCTTACTAAGGAGGAATGAGATTCAATATAATTAAGTTATTGGAGGTATGTTCTGAAATGTATATATTCTTTAATAATTTTATTAACATTTCTGCATTTTAATGTAATTTTCCACTTCTTATATGAATAAAAAAGCAATTATCAGAAATGTCACACTCTAGTGATATTCACACTATGATAAAAACATATTCTAATATGTTTTTATCATACTTTAGAAAAAATATAAATTTTAAAGAAAAATCTTCTGAAAATTTTAGATACATAGAGAAGAGATACAAAAAAAGATGCATTTCCCTCCTTTCTTTGAAAAGATGAGGTACTATGGGTGTCGTATCTGTCTTATGTGATGCTTAGTTTTTCTGAACAACTTTCTCTCCCTTTCCTTTTTACTCTTTGTTACAAGTGATAGCTTTTGAGGTAATGGATATAAAGGTGATAATATATATCAATTAAAAATTTAAAGTAAATATCAAGTGAATTGTACTTGGATATTTCAAGGAATGTTTCTCTAGTCTTCATTAAGTACTTAATAATGAGGCAGGTAGGTGGTGCAGTGAATAGACCGCCGACCCTGGAGTCAAGAGGACCTGAGTTCAAACTGGACGTCAGACACTTAATACTTACTAGCCATGTGACTCTAGGAAAGTCACTTAACCCCAATTGCCCTACCCCTCCCCGCCAAAAAGCAAAAAAAAAAAAAAAAAATACTTAATAGCCATATTTGTAAGGTGTTTCAGTCTATAAAGCATTTTTCATACAACAGCCCTGTTATCTAGGAAGAACAATTTATTAACCCATTTTATATGCAGTGATACTAAGGCTCAGGTGGGTGATGATGTATTTAGGGTCATAGAGCTAACAAGTAGTGTTGATAGCTAGATTCAAACCCAGTTCTTAACTCTATGCTCAGCACTCTCTCCACAAAGCCACAGTGCCTCAAATTCCCATTATATTACACTATAATTGAGTGATGATTATCATAGATTGATATGGACCAGTTCCTCAATTGATTGAAAATCTATTTCCTATCTATATAGCTGACCAAGAAATTGTCCTTCCTTAAATTCTGATTTTATTACAATTTCAAAGTAGAAGAAACACAAGTAGAAAAAAGAAAAAATTATCCACCTATTTCAATTGGACCTATTTCTCTGAATCAGATGTCTACAAGAGTGTCCCAAAAGTCTTAGTCTGTTTTTAAGCCATTAGTATTCAGTGTCAGCTTTCTGCACTGACTCTCAGAACATCTATGTATAATGTGTTCCTGTAGGTAATCGAATCACTTGCAGCATGCTCTGGCTTGCCTCTCCTGCTTGTTTCCTTGATATCAGTAGTTCTTTTAAATCACTGATGACTTCCCTTTCAAAGTACTTTCCTTGTCTGGACATCAACATGTACACAATGATCCTAGCCTGAGAATGTGGTGAAATTTATCAGAGACCAACTTCTTTATTTAGTGAAACTTGAAAAGATTCCAGTTGCCTTCAAAAGACATTTTTGTAGGAGAAAAATAACACACATGCACACACAGATGACACAAAAGAAAGAAGAAGAGAAGAAAAAAACCCACTGACACTTTGATTTGTGAGCTCTCCAGTAGGTCTATCATTCATCCTGAAAATATCACCATTGTCACTGCTTCCAGACAGAAACTAATTGGTGCAGCTGTGAGGGAACCCAGTTATTCTGCTGGCAAAGTAACAGCTTCCCGGGAAAAAGAACAAGCAGGTGTCACACACAGAGTCTACTAGATGAAATTGTGTCTGATTAGTGATAGCTAAGATGGATAGATGTATCTGAGGAAACACTGGTGTGCTTCTGTGTTTTGATGAGAGACCATTCATTCCCACAACGATATGTATTGAGTATCTACTCTATGCAAGGCATCACGTGAAGTAATGTGAGGTATAAAATGACTAAACTACAAGTTGAAAGGGGAAACAAAAAATCCGTATAAATGTATGCTTACTTTTGGGGGTATAAGAGATAGAAAACATTTTTCAGCTTTGACTGTATCCAAGGTACAGAGCTTGGTAAAATATCCAATTCCTTGACTCCAATGACAAGGCTCTCTCCATTGCATCATATTATCCCATAAATAATCTGTATAGCTTAGACCATGGTTGCTATACAAGTGCTCTTAGGGATAAACTATGGGTCACTTAGAAAGTAAATTACATAAGTGATTTGACCATATGGTTGAAAATTCAATCCCTATAGCTAGTCCTTTGGGAAAGAAGAAAGCAAAGAAATTGATTCATAAGGGGAAACTGAGCTCAGTTCTAACTGATGTCAGTTCCTTTTTTTCCAATTTATTTATTTATCTTTATTTTCAACATTGATTTCCACAAGATTTTGAGTTACAAATTTTCTCCCCATCTTTCCTCTACTCCCACTCCAATATAGAGAGCCTACTGAGTACCCCTTCCCCAAATCTGTTCTCTCAGTGCATATTTCAATAATGGCATCACTTAAGGCAATTCATTCTTTGCCCTAATTGGAGCTTAGTTGAAGCTCATATAAATTTTATCTCCATTTTATAGATGAGGAAACTGAGGATTATTGAAGTTAAGGCACTTATGCATAGTGACATAGTTAGTAGTCATCAGTGATGGAATTCAAACCCAGCTCCCCTGACTCTGAGTCCTGTGTTCTTCCCAGTGCAAGACAATCTTTATCTCATTACAATTTGCTTATCATTTTTCCTACATTGATCATTTCTAACTTGGTGTTCACTTAGATTCATTGTATATCTAATATGTCACTGGAGGAAATTCCACGTTTAATAATTTCCTTTTGACATATCTCTGTCAACATTTCACTTCATTATCTCTTCATGTCTGTCCCTCATCAGAGAACTCTGTCTTTATTTCAGTGAATGACCATGCATCAGTGATTAAGACATGGAATTGTCTCTCAATGTTACCCTATATTCTTTGACTTCCAAAACTAGTGTTGGCATGAATTTCAAAAGCCATCGAGTTCCTGTTTAAAAATCATTTAATAGTGTTTGTCACCCTTCATTTAAGACTAGTTTACAAAACATATAGAAGGGTTGTCTGAGCAAGGTCATAACTTAAGGATCTTTTGAGACAGTATTTCCATGGGCATTGAAATATTATCTACAAATTGAATGAAATGAAGACTTTTAGTGGAAAAATTATATCTGCTGTGCCAAGGAATGTGTCTTGTTTCAACTTATACACTATTATTAGTTTAAAGAAGCTATACAGTAAACAGTTATTTAGTGGTCTCCTGGTGATCATGCAGTTTTTAAAGGTACCTAATAGGATAAGAGAGAAGTTTATAAATTGAATATATTGTTCGAATGATGATTCTAGACTGTTCTTAATATATGGGCCTATTGTTTAAAGGAGGTTGGTGTGGCACGGAGTGTGAAAACACATTGTTAAAGGGAAATTCTCAAAGAAATGGCACTTGGAACTTGACAAATATGAAACGGAATTAGTGGTACTATTAGTTGATGTTCCAACATTGGTAGACAGATAAGAGACTGATAGATGATAGATAAAAGATAGAGAGTTGGTCAATGTATATATGATCAATGAAAGGTGAGAGAGATAGAAAATAGATAAATGATAGATTGAGATACAATCAATAGACTGATAGATTCTACAAATCTATCGATGATAGAAAACAGATTGATAAATGATATAGATGGAGAGATAAATAGATAGATAGATATAGATATGTAGGTACAAAATAGAATTTAGGAGTAGGAACTAGACCTATGATTTCCTTGGCACAGGGAACTCCCAGATGAAGATATCCCCTCTACCAATGCAAGTCTATACCTTCTCTGTAACTGTATACTTCTCTGTCTTAGAAAATTCCTGG
The DNA here is from genome assembly GCA_011680675.1 of Gymnobelideus leadbeateri. Taxonomy (NCBI): domain Eukaryota; kingdom Metazoa; phylum Chordata; class Mammalia; order Diprotodontia; family Petauridae; genus Gymnobelideus; species Gymnobelideus leadbeateri. Next base: position 149,800 of record WOXC01009490.1, read on the forward strand.
GGCACTGAGAGGTTAAATGACTTGTCCAGTGTCACACAGCAAGTATTTGTTAGAAGTAGGACTTGAACCTGTATTCCTGATTTTAGAGGCTGATCTCTATCCACTGTGTCTCTCACTAAATCACTTTAAATTTTATAAAGTTAATGACACAGATTATTCCCTTTGGGCCTTACAATAACATTTGAAAAGAGATGCTATTATTATCCTTATTTAGTAAGGAAGGAAACTTCAGATAACAGAGATTAAATTACCTGACCAGGGTGTCATAGCTAGTCTTATCCTGAAGCAGGATTCAAATAGAAATTTTGCTGACTCCAATGTCCACTATGTCATGTTGTCAAGCAACATACATACAGTGACTTGTCCTTGGTTTACTTTAATCCAGCAGCTCACCAAAGGTACATTGCTCCATGGGCAGCTAGTTCTTAATTAAAGTAAGATGTAGATGTCTTGGTCCCATAGTCCCTCTGCTAATGATACCTACTTCAGTTATTCTAAACAAGGTTCAAGTCTTCTTCAATCCTTTATAGTCACAGGCTAATGGAAAGCATATGTAGAAAAAATAGAATCTATAAGTATTCAGGCTTTGTTTCTTAATAATTTGGGGGTTCACTTTATAGAGTCACACCTACCTTTTAACTTCTGGATCCCCACTTTGAAATTTTAGGCATTTTAAGTTGTGGGGACAAGGTGTTATCTTATTGCCAATGTTTCTAATTCTGGGACTCAAAGATTTTTAATATCTTAATTGGTTGGATAATTGGGATGGTGGTTAAAAAAAGAGCTGGCTTAACTTTCAGTTAGATTTAAAAGACATCATTAATAGTACATGTTAGAAGGGGGTATACACATGTGCATTTATCTTATATACATTCACATAACTCTCTATAGGGTGTGTAGGGGCAAAAAGAGGGAGCTTTCTACAGATATTCTATGCATAGAATCCAGGAATGCAACAAGCCAGCAAAACAGTCACATATGTGACAGCTATCCATATATGTGTTATTTAATATAAACATTTGTCCATACTTGAAATGTCTGATCCAGAAGTATTTTCTTATACCACACACACACACACACACACACACACAACTGCACACACACACACACAGATACACACGCACATATATATATGTGTGTGTATATATATATGTGTATATATATATATATATATATATATAATATATATATATATATATATGATAAGTACTCATGCCTGACTTAACAGTCATTCACTTGGATTATGAATTGCCACCCCTTGCCATTTTTCATAAATATCCTTTAAGAATGATTTATAATTCAATCTCAGATGTTACATCTGATAATTTAAAGTAGAAGTCTTCTTGGATTGCCCTGGATTTCTGGGCCATTAAAGCATATTCTTCACTTTCCCTTCACTCACTCCCTTAACGTTTTTATAGGTCAGAGGAGGAATAAACAACTTTTCCCCTGTATCATCATCATCATCATCATCACAAACAAGGACTGAGCACTTTAAGGTTTTCAAAGTGTTTTACAAATATTATCTCACTTTATCTTCACAACAACCCTGAGTGATGGGTACTACTATGATCCTCGTTTTATAGATGAGGAAACTGAGGCAAACAAAGATTAAGTGGCTTGCAAAAGGTCACACAACTAGTGAACATCTGAGGTCATATTTGAATTCAGGTCTTCCTGATTCCAGGTCCAACAATCTATACACCAGGCCACCTAGAACACTATTTTGCAATCAAACTGAGGTCAATTAGGTCTGGTATGCTACATTCAATTTTGGCAGAATTTAATTTTGTATGATTTAATGTAGATCAAATGGTACTCTTATGAAAGGCAAATATATTCTGTAACACTGGGATGATTTTAAAATAGCTGGCAAGGACAGATATTTGGCTAGCTACCTTTCTTTTTTTTTTCTTTCTTTTTTTTTTTTTTTAAAGCAATTAGGGTTAAGTAACTTGCCCAAGGTCACAGGGCTAGGTTTTTGTTTGTGTGGATTAAGTGTCGGAGGCCGGCTCGGAACTCAGGTCCTTCTGACTCCAGGGCCGGCGCTCTATTCACTGCGCCACCTAGCCGCCCCTGCTACCTTTCTTTTGATAATGTGGTAAATAGAGTAAATCAAAATTTTTGTATTTCATAGAGTTCAGAAGATGCTTTTCAAGGTTGTTATCTCGAAGTTAAAAGGAATCCCTGAGGTCATCTAGTCAAACTCTGTTCTAAAGTATGATCCCATTTATAGTATTGCTGTAATGGTATTGAGCCTCCTTTTAAATACCTCCAGTGACAGGCAAATTGCTACCTCATGAGACATCCCCCTCCTCTTTGGGACAGTTCCATTCATTAGAAAAGCTTTTCTTGCATTGCATAAAAGCCTTCCTCCTCTTTGACTGAGAAGCTGATCCTAGTTCTGCTCTCTGTAGCCAAGTAGAACAAACCTAAACCCTTTTCTACATGAAAAACTTTACAATGCATGATAATTTTGTTCATGGTAAATTAGGCCATCTTTTGTCTCCATTCTTACCTAAGCTTTACTCATGGAATGGGTATTGCATCAGCCAAATGCTTATAAAGGCCAAGGTCACCCACCACATCCTAGGCTGTCGCCAGTCACCTTGATTTTTGTCTTGTCACTGGACTTTGATGACTCTGGGAAAGAGAATGAGGCTGATGATTTTGGGGAGCTCAGCCTCACTTAAATCCAATTCATATGCAAGTCAAGACATCACCCTTGTGATGTCATTGGTCCTCTTCTAGAAGGACGGACTAACATCTACAACAACAACAAAATGCATGAAGACAATTCTCATTCCTCTCCTTTGGCTTCTTTATTGCAGAGATTCTCAGGACGATGGAAGAGTCATTATAGGGCACTGTAGAATAATGAGATATAGAGTATGTCCCTCTGATCTCCCCCCAAAAATCTTAGTTCAATTTAATAGCTTTAGTAACTTTGAATTACATTAAGACTTTCAGGACACCGTGTGTGTGTATGTGTGTGTGTGTGTGTGTGTGTGTGTTATGATGTGTTTTGTATACCCAAACAGTACCACACACAAGCACATACATAAACACACATGTATGTTTAGAGAGAGTACAATTGACATGCATGTATATATACATTTATACACATGTACATATCTAAAGCTTCACAAACCTTAAAGTGCTTTATAACTGTTAGCTTTCATAACTATCATTATCCTCATTGTCACCCTGGGCATGTGAGTGACTTGGTCTCTCACCTTCTGGAAAGCAAGGATGAATATAAAAATAAAAGGGCCTTTATTGAGAATTACCATGATGAAATGTGTAATACATTGAATTTAGGATTAGGAAGACCTGGATTCAAATACTCTCTCAGATAGTTACAAGCTGTATAATCCCAGAAAAATCATTCAAATTTCTAAAAATTAGTTTTCTCTTCTGTCAAATGGGGCAGCTAGAAGTGGCACAGAGGATAGAGGGCCACACCTGGAGTTAGGAGGAACTGAGTACAAATGTGGCCTCAGATATGTGACATGGGCAATTCACTTAACCCTGCTTGTATTAGTTCCTCATCTGTAAAACAAGCTGAGAAGAAAAAGGCAAACCACTCTAGCATCGTTGCCAGGGAAAGCCAAATAGGGTGGAGTCAAAATGAAGGACTAAAAGCAGGGACTTGCTAGAGCTCTCCCCCAAACCACTCCAAATAACTGTAAAAAATTACTCCAAACAAATTCTAGAGTTACAGAACCCACAAATCTCCAGCCTGAGACAACCTGGAAGGTTGTTAGGAAGGCCATCCCGAACTGGGCTGAGAGGGGAACGCAGTCCATTGTGGGACTTGCCAGCACAGACAGGGCTAGAGCAGGCTTTAGAGATCTGAATCAATGGTAGCTGTGGTAGTTTCCAGATGTCTCAACACAAAAAACACCAAAGAAAGCATGGAACGTCAGTGGGAAAACACTGTGGGGCCTGGGTGAAAGAGCAGCTTGGTCCAGTCCTAGCACTGGGTAAATGGAGGTGGCAACAGTGGTAGCAGTAGCAGCAGGCGTAACAGCAGCAGAAGCAGAGGGTGCTTCCAGAGCTCCGAGACCATAGATGGCAGGGGATGGAGTGGCTGATACAAAACTGCTGAAGCCTGGGACAGTATATCCATCCCCACCCCCAACCCCACTGGAAGCAAAGTGTACCTTAACAAAGAGATAGAAAGAGAAGGAAAACCTGTAAAAAAAAATGTCAGACTCTAGAATAATATTTTGGTGACAAAGATCAAAACATACAACCAGAAGACAACAAAATCAAAGCTCCTGCATCCAAAGCCTCCAAGGAAAATATGGATTGGTTGAAGGCCATGGAAGAGCTCAAAAAGTATTTCAAAAATCATGTAAGAGAAATAGAGGAAAAATTGGGAAGAGAAATGTGAGTGATGCAAGAAAATCATGAAGATTGAGTCAGCAGCTTGCTAAAGGAGACCCCAAAAATCCTGAAGAAAATAACAACTTAAAAAGGAGACAAGACAAAATGGTAAAAGAGGTCCAAAAAACCAATGAGGAGAAGAATGCCTTAAAAAGCAGAACTGCCTAGATAGATAGATAGCACAGGATTATATTTAAAAAATAAAATTAAGGTATAAGAGAGAAATGTGTTGAGAGGAGGAAAATGGAGGGATAGAAAGGGAAAAATTATCTCACATAAAAGAGGCAAGACAATGTTTCATAATGGAAGGGAACAGAGGGAAGATGAGAGAGAATAAGTGAACTTTACTCTCATCAGATGTGCTTAAGGTGGGAATAACATATACATTCAGTTGGGTATTTTACCCTACAGGTAAGTAAGGGGAAAGGGAATAAGGAGAGGAGGAATGATAGAAGGGAGGACAAATTGGGGGAGAAGGGAGAAGCAAACACTTTTTACAAAGGACAGGGTCAAAGGAGAAAATAGGGGGGTGGGATAGGATGGAGGGAAATATATTTAGTCTTTCACAACATGACCATTATGGAAGTGTTTTGCATAACTACCCATGTATAACCCATATTGAATTGCTTGCTTTCTCAATGAGAGTGGGTGGGAGTGAAGAAGGGAGAAAATTTGGAACTCAAAGTTTTAAAAAGAAATGTTGAAAATTGTTCTTATGTGCAACTGGGAAATAAGCTATACAGGCAAAAGAATATAGAAATATTTCTTGCCCTACAAGAAAAAAAGGTGGAAGGGGAGGGAGATAGAAAGGGCTAATCAGAATGCATGCCATCTCAGAATGAGGGGAGGGGAAAGATGGAGAGAAAATTTGGAACTCAAAATCTTCTGGAAATGAATGTTGAATGCTAAAATACTCAAATTAAATTTTTTTTTGCTTTTTGGAGGGCAATTGGGGTTAAGTAACTTGCCCAAGGTCACACAGCTAGGGTTTTGTTTGGGTGTGTGTTGAGTGTCTGAGGCCAGATCCGAACTCAGGTCCTTCGGACCCCAGGGCTGGTGCTCTACTCACTGTGCCACCTAGCCGCCCCCAAATTAAATATTAAAAAATGAAAAGAAAAAAAGAAAACCCTAAATAAGGTCACAAAGGGTTGGACATGACTGAACCACAATAGCATATCTCCCACAGGATCATGATGGGGATCAAACAAAATAATAGGTAACAAGTGTTTTGCAAGCATTAAAGCACTACATACTATGAGTCACTATTATTCCTGAAAGGAGCAGTATGCCATAGACAGAGAGCAGGCATTCAAGTGATGAAGACCTGGGTTTGAATTCTGCTGTATCCGACACGTACCAGATGTATAAATTATTTTTATAATTTCCAATTCCCTCACCATATTGGTCACAATAAGCACATTAATATCCTTCATAAAATATGATGCCCAAAAAAGTACTTATAATGCAATTTCTGAAAACCATCAGCTGAAAGTTTTTGACATTTGGGAAAGGATCATCATGAAACTAGTATAAGGAATCATTGTGAACAAAAACTGGACAAAAGGTCATTTATTACCACCTCTTTTTGTGTCACAAAGTTATTAAATTCCTATGAATGTTTTTATGTTTCAGATGAAAAACCTTGAATCATAGTAATATGCTAACCATTGAATTCCAAAACCAAAAATATATTTTAGAGGCTTTTTGAGTCTGGGACAGCTCCATCTTCTTTCTTTTTCTGTCACACTTTTACTTTATCACTAACCATCCTTCCATGCCCTAACCCCCTTTATTTGGGTCCCAGTTCAAAGCATTGCTAAGTTTGGAAGTATAAAATGGGGTCTTGGGAATAGTAATCACTGTGAATCATTGAAATGGATTTGAACATATGTATGTAAATGGAGGAAATGCACTCAGCTATAGTACTGCCTATCCTTAGAGAATATAGTATTATACTATTATCTGAAAAGGGTTTAATTATATTCACATTCTATTCATCCGTCTTAAAACCTTTATCAAGCCAGAACATGCTGAGAAACTTAGTTCTGGAAAATTCAACCTGCAGAACTTCTTGTGTAAATCTGTAGCTTTGTGGGACATGGCAGGGATGCTAGAGGGTTTTCTTTGATTTTTCTAATTGCCCGCCTGCACTTGGCGAACTGAAAGACAATTAACTCTCTGTTATCTGAAAGTTAATTGCCCACTTTTGTGGAAAGAATTTAAATTCTACAGGGTCATCTCTTTGCTACCTGGTATGTCTTGGGGTGATTACTACCTGCTAGGAAATAACAATAGCTTGCATTTATATCGGATTTTAAGGTTTGCAAAACACTTTCTGTACCTTATCTCATATGATCTTCACAACAACTCTTTAGGTAGTCACTATTATTATCCCCATTTTACAGATGTGGAAACTGAGGGTGAGAGAAGTTAAATGATTTGCCCAGAGTCACACAGCAAGGAAGTGTCATAGGCAGGATTTAAATTCAGGTCTTGACTCAAAGTCAGTCGCTCTATTCACTATGCCTCTTAGCTGCCTCTGGGAATAAAAGTGTTTTTAATATAAACCTCAGATTTTTACTGGTTGTGTGATATAATGTTGCTTATCCCTCAGTTTTCTCACCTGTAAAATGGGAATAATAATAGCACCTACTTCCCAGAGTTGTTATAAGGATTGAGTGAGATAACATTTCTCATTTTGCTCATCTTAAGTCACTCTATAAATGTTAGATATTTATTATTAGTAGTATTAGTATTAGTATTATTATTATTATCTCACCTGTGGCTCCAAGAAAATGTAGCATGTGTATAGGTCACACCCTGGCAAACTGACGTGGCAGACTGGCTAAAATAGGTTGAGGGTAACAAATAAGTCACAAACTTGTTAGTGAGTTAGGGGATGAGGGTCTACCCCAAGAGCATGAAACCCTTCCCCAGCAGAATGGGAGAATGAAAGCACTTTGTCCCAATGGCCATGGAGGTGGCTGAAGCAAGCACTGCAAAATACTTAGAGATTGGTCAGCCATCAAACATGCCACGGTCTTCACCATTACATCCTGGGACATGACCAGTCAACTTGACTTTTGTCTTGCCACTGGACTTCAATGACTCTGGAAAAGAGTGGGAGGGTGACAACTTTGTGCAGTTCTGCTTCACTTAAATCCAATTCATGAATGAGTCAAGACTTCATCATATAATGTCATTGGTCCTCTTAAAAAATAAAGGACAAACAAGATTATTTTATTTTTATTGTCACTGGAGATAGTCAGCTATATCTAAATTGTGGTTGTTTAGTTGTGTCCAACTTTTTGTGACCCCCATGGATCATAGGAAACCAATATTTTCCACAGAGTTTTCTTGGCAAAGATACTAGAGTGGTTTGTCAACTTGTTCTGTAGTGGATTAAGGTAAACAGAGGTTGAATGACTTGCCCAGTGTCTGAGGCTGGATTTGAACTCAGGTGTTTTTGACCTAGTGTTCTATTCACAGAGCCACTGAAATTATGGTTAGCAACATAAAAATCATAATACATCCCCAAAGCTGTTATCAATAATTTAAATGAATTGAATTTTAGATTCCATTCAAATGGGTATAATAATGTTTTATTTCACTATCTTACACACAGCTTAGGGTAAATAGTTTTTGTTTTTTTTTTCTTAACAACATAATGGAAACAGATTTTTGGGGGGGGCCAGGCTTCACATCAAAATTATAGGAATTAAATGAAACTACACTTGTGTCTCACATTAAAATGTCCCACCACCTGAATATACATTTAAAAAAGAAAAATTGGGGGGGGCCGAGCAAAGATGGCAGAGTAGAAACAGCTCATCCAAGCCACTCTGCCCCGAGATTCCCCCCAAATGATGTAAAAGGGGACTCTGAACAAATTCTAGAGCCCCAGGACCCACAGAACGACACAGAGAAGCTAAGCTACCACTGAGGACAGCCCAGCAGCCCTGCAGGAATGACCAGCGCGAGCCGAGCCAAGTGCCCAGGTTTTAGCCCCAGGGCGGCAGGGCCAGCAGCCAGCTGGAGGAACCCCAGAACACCAGCAGCTGTGGCGACTCCAGAATTATCAACATAGACATGCCTAGGACAAAGTGAGAGGTTAGTGTCCTATGGACTTTGGGACCAGTATTTGGGGAATGCATCAGCTCCCTCCCCTGGGGGCTACAAGCCACTGAGGAGCCAAGCCATTTTGTAGTTTTCAGAGGCAGCTCCAGCTCCCGGCCTGCGAATTATAGGGAGATCCAGCAATCAGTCTTGGAGGTTAATCGCTGTTGCTTTAATCTCCCTGAATCTGGATTGTAATCTAGGGTGGAAGTCGTGGGTGGGTTTACAGCTTGCCAGAAACGGAAGTTGCCCCCCACACATTCGGGACGAAAATTGCTCTATCTGGCCTTAAAGCCATAAGGTGGCAACAAGCCCAAAAGTCAAGTAATTAAGTGGCAAAATACCAAGGCAAAGGAAACAGAAAAATGCAACCCTAGACTCCTATTTTGGGGGCATAGAGTGGGAAAAGAACTGTGAGGTCAGAAGTCTTGCTCCAAAAGCCACAGGGGAAAACATGAGTGGGTTGCAGGCCATAGAGGACCTTAAAAAGGACTTTAAAAATCAAATAAGAGAAATGGAGGAAAAATTGGAAAGAGAAATGAGAAGGATGCAGTAAAAGTATGAAATGAGTGTCAACAGCCTGACTGAGGAAAACAACACCTTAAAAAATAGACTAACTCAAATGGCAAAGGAGGCCCAAAAGGGCAATGAGGAGAAGAATGCCTTAAAAAGTCAAATTTGCCAGATGGAAAAAGAATCTCAGAAGTTCACTGAGGAGATTGATTCCTTCAGAGTTAGACTGGAGCAAATGGAAGCTAATGACTTTATGAGAAATCAAGATGCTGTTAAGCAGATCCAAACAAATGAAAGATTAGAAGGCAATGTGAAATATCTCATGGGAAAAACCACTGACCTGGAAAATAGATCCAGGAGAGACAATTTAAAAATTATTGGACTACCTGAAAGCCATGATCAAAGAAAGAACCTAGAAATCACGCTTCAAGAAATTGTCAAGGAAATTTGCCCTGATGTTTTAGATCCAGAGGGCAAAATAGAGGTTGATAGAATCCACAGATCACCTCCTGAAAAAGATCCCAAAAAGAAAAATCCCAGGAATATTATAGCCAGGTTCCAGAATGCCCAGATCAAGGAGAAAATACTACAAGCAGCCAGGAAGAAACAATTTCAGTATTGTGGAAACACAATCAGAATAGCCCAGGACCTGGCAGCTTCTACACTGAGGGATCCAAGGGCATGGAATATGATATTCCAGAAGGCAAAAGAGCTGGGAATGAACCCAAGGGTCACCTACCCAGCAAAATTGAGTATTTTGTTTCAGGGGAAAATATGGTCATTCAGTGGAATAGAGGACTTTGAGCACTCTTGAGGAAAAAATCAGAATTGAATAGAAAATTTGACATCCAGACACAGGAAGGAAGAGATGCCTGAGAGGGTAATCAGGGAAAAGAAATCAAAAGGAACTTATCAAAGTTGAACTATTTACATTCCTATGTGGAAAAGCAATTACTGTGACTGATGATATCTTTCTCACTATGAAAATAATGGAAGAAGGGTGTGTGGTCATATGAATACGTATGTGAATGTGTGTGTATATGGTTACAGTTATATATGGATAGAGGGCATGGGTTGAATTTGTTGGGAAGGGAGAATACTCAAGGGATGAAATTATGAGGTGAGAGAGGAGGGTGGCAAGAGGAGATGGGGAGAGACAGGGTAGGGTAAACTGTGTCATGTAGAAGAAGCAAGGGGAGGTGGTTGCAAGGGAGGAGGAGAATGGGAAGGCAAAAAAGGCACAACCACATTCTCATTGAATTTGGTTCAGGGAGAGAATGACATACATACTAAATGGGATGTCTCAACCTGCAGCAGAATAGGGGGAAGGGGGATGAGAGGAGGGATGATGGATGGGAGGGCATCCTTGGGGAGAGGGGAGGTTGGAAGTGCCCACTATAGAAGAGGGACAGGATCATATGAGGAATGGACCAGGTGGGGGGTGGGATGAGTGGGAGGGAATTATAAGCAGCCTTGTACAATATATCTACTATGATAATGTTTTGCATAGCTAGACATGTACAACATATACTGAATTCATTGTGCCTGGGATTTCTAAATTATGCCTGCTTGTATCCTATCCAGCAAGATGGTATAGTAGAGAGAAGACTGGACTTGCAGTTGGGATAATCTGAGTTCAAATAATATGTCAGATATTTACTAGCTATGTGACTCCAGGCAAGTCATTGAATTGAACCTCTGTCAGCCTCAGTTTACTCATTTGTAAAAATGGGTATGGAGTTGTTGTGAAGACCAAGTGAGATAATATGTAAAGTGAATCCCAAGCCATAAAGTGCCATGCCAAAATTAGTTTTTATGAATAACAAGAATGATAATTGTATCATCATCATCATCATCATCATCTTTCTTTGTTAAACCCACTTTGTAGTTATGAACTGCTGACCAAGTTGGGGTTGGGAGTGAGGGAGAGTCTAATGCTGTCCTAGTTTTGGAGGTTTTGGCTATGGTTTGGAAATATTGTCTGTTTGGAGCAGAGTTATCGTTTTTTCTTTTTGCTAGCTTTTACTACCATCTTTTGATGCTTCAAGTTAAACTGCATAGTCTTCCCTTGTGCATTTTAAAGTACACTGGATAAAAGTATATGGCTTTACATCACTTTTCATCTTCAGCCCTTAAGTACCAGAGCACTAGCAATGGTCTGGGACAGAAGATGAGAATAATTTTTGAAGGAAAAAAATTAAACTATCTAAATCAGCCTTGCAATATAAGTAAATGATTGATGGTCATGTAGCCAAGACAACTCTTCCCTGTCACTTTTTTTATTCTTTCTTTCTTTTTTTTTTTTGCTTTTTGGGGGGCAATTGGGGTTAAGTAACTTGCCCAAGGTCACTCGGCTAGGTTTTCTTTTTGGGTGTGCATGTTAAGTGTCTGAGGCCGGATCCGAACCCAGGTCCTCCTGACTCCAGGGCCAGTGCTCTACTCAATGTGCCACATAGCCACCCCTTTATTCTTCTTTATATGTCATTCAACCAAACTAATTTATTCCTTATCTTTCAATCTTACACTGCTCCCCAACTCTGTGCCCACTCCCATCCCCCATTCATAGCGTTTCTTTTCCAACCATCTACTTACCTCACTCTTGGTAAAAGACACAGACAATCTATATCAATGATTCCTGTTCCCTTCCCTTTTGTTTTGAGGTGAGTTCAGCTCCCTGCTGTGCATGACTGTTATCCTTTCCAAATGATTTCCCATTTTCCTGTCCAACCATTTTTAGGAGGTAGTGAAATAAATTAAATCTCAAGTGTTGATTTTGAAATGTATCAAGTAAAGGTTTTTGAATGAAGCATTCACAACGTGAACAATTTTTAGTCCAGAAGTAATTCCAGTTACTGGAAGCCAAGTTCTTGGCCTCCTTTGTGGTGGTATGTGTAGCTGATTTAATTTTTTCTAATTATATGTAGAGGCAAAGCATATGAAAATTAAAATGAAATGCACCACCTCTTTTGTGAAGACTGCTGTATCCCTGAAATAACATTCTGATTACAGCAGTCTGGATTGAATAAATGAAAGCACAGTTAGCATCTGTTGCTTAGGCTGTGGTAAACCCTTGCAAGGCTTTATCACAGGATAAGCACAATAAACTTGGAATTCAGAACAACTTGTCAGCTCTTATCCCTTTCTGTAATTGATCAAAAAGATTTTGATCTTGTCCTCTGAATCCTTACACTGACACTTGCTTTGTGGCTATGGGTGAAGCTTTGAATCATTATTCTGACACTTGCTTTGTGACAAAGGGTAAACTTCATCTGTCTGAGACCAAGCTTCCTTATCTATTAAATGGGGATTACAATATTTTTACAGCCTATTGGATATTTTTTTTTTGCAGTTGAAGTGCTTTGTAAGGCACAAAACACTATGCAGATTTGAACTATTATTATTATAGCCCAAATGATTGATAAGTGGAAGGAAAGAAGGAAGGAGAGAAGGAGGGAAGAAAAGGAAGGAGAGACAAAGAAAAGAAAAAGAAAGGCAGGAGGGAGGGAAATAAAGGACCAGAGAAAAGAAACAAAGAAAGCTTTTATTAAGCATTTACTAGTGCCATGCACTGTGCTAAACACTTTACAAATATTTACAAACACTTTGATCCTCATAACAATTAGGCTCTCTATTGTACGATTTAGCAAACTAAGGAAAACAGAAGTTATTTTAAAGATCATTATTCATTGTATGCGTCATTTTTGATAGACTTACATGGTTATATTGAGCTTAGGTGTTTCTCCAGTGATAGATGTGTCCTATAGTTCCCACTGAATATGCTTTCCCCCTATTGAATGAAAGTATGAGTTTATTCAGTAAGGCTCAGTCAACCAGGTGCCCTATGACTATTTTCAAAGTGCTGAGAATACTGGCCTTCAACAGATTTAGGGTTGCATCATAGTGAAATTTAAATGGTTTTGAAGTAATAAAACAAGACAGAAAAACTATAAAATTCAAGGACTTAAAAATCTAATATTGTTCTTTCAGTAAGATGTGTTTTTATTCCAAAGTCCAGCAACTACCCTCCCTCCTTATTTCTACCCTTCACTATAAAAACTTTAATCAAATACGGCTACCATTCTGTCACTGCCTCTGCAAAGTGTATTAATATTCCACCAAACATCTTTTGTGGCTTTCCTGACTATTTAACTCTTTTTTCTGACCACCACATCCATTAAGTCCTTCACCCCCCAACTCCCAACCTTCCCAAAGTAATGTCCTTAAAGAGCAGGAACTATCTCACTTTTGCATTTGTAGCCTCAGTGTATGGCACAACAGTAAATGCTTAATAAATGGATTTTTTTTGTTCATTTATTCATTCATCTACAAGGGTGAGAATCCTGGATACTGAAAGACATCTTTTTAAAATTTCTCATGTAAAGATCCCTTTCATGGGTTTAAGGTCTTCCTACATGTGTCTTCTAGTTATTTCTTTCACCTTCTATGGAGGTTTTGGTGGTTCCAGGCTAATTTGGAGCCCACCTTTCCCCTTGACTCTATAGAGAAAAAAAAAGTAATTTTATCCCACCTTGATTCCAAAAGTTCTTCCCCTAGGGTTTAAATTGCATTTGTTTCCTTTACTCCAAATGTCTTCAATCCTTTGGAAGTTCTGTCTTACTTTTGATCTATGTCTTTCTGTCTATTTTGCCAGAAATATGTTTATAACTAGTTTTGAAAGATGCTTCACCCTCTTTGTGAAGCTTGATTTTTTTTTTTGGCTTTATTGCTTTGGGTTGGAATCTGGTTCTAATTCTGCTCTAGTAGCCACGTGGTCTACGATGTAAAGTACTCTGTAAATTGAAAAGCTCTACATAGTTATAAGCTATTGTTATGCAAGAATAACAGAATGGAGAAACATGTCATTGTCTGCAAAGGTCCCCAGAACTGCTCTTTCTTTTTGTAAAACAAAACAAAACAAAACAAAAAATTCTTTATGGAATTTTCACCAAGTTCCTGTTTCTAGACTGGAGGATTTCTTTAGCTCCCAACTCACTGGCATAGCATGTTGCATATAATAGACATATTTTGTTGAATTGAATTGACAGCAGGACACTGAATGCAAATTATACTATACAATATAATGAGTATATTAAAAAATCATAGTTTGGTTAATAAGCTCTATGTATTTCTCTATTGGTGACTTTTCTTTAGGTTACTCCTCTGCCTCCAAAGGAATATATTTTTAAAAATTCAGTTATTATTGGTTAAAGAAAAAATAGGTTTAGTCATATAACAAGCATTCAAATTATCTCTACGAACAGTACTGAAGAGATACTTCCATCACTTAATAGCTTATATTTATGTAGCTCAGGCAAGGTTGCATACATTTGATAATGGGGAGGCTGAGGCTAGTGATGAACCAATGATAAATTCCTAAGAGTAAAGGGTGTAGCACCAATGTAATATTCACAGTGCCCATGATCACTATAAATACACATGCATGGTGCTCAATTACAAAATATGACAGACTCTCCATATAGAGGACAGAACCAAAGCATTTATTCAGACACCAGAAAACCAAAGCCCAAAAGCAGTAAACAGATTCTATCATAGTAGCAAAGAAGTTAATAAGGCACAATAGCACAGAGAGTCACAGCATTCTTTAGCCTTTTCACAAAACAACACAAGACAAATGTTTAATCACAAGCCTGACTGACTCCCTGGGATGTGTGCTCTCCTCCCAACTTTCTAGTTTAGATACAATTCCCAACTTCCTGTGGGCTCTGCTACACCCTTCTGCAAATTCCTCCTACCACAGGCTTCATGTGATTACATTCAGCCTATTAGGGGGCAGAGCTCATTTTCAAAGCAAGAAAGGTCTTCAAATTCCCTTAGGCTTATTAAAAGAGCAGGGGAGATCTTCAAATTCCCATTATCATTACATCTGATACCAAGATCTTTCATATCCTCTATATGGCAAAAATACAATAGCAATACATTCCATTACATAGATTAATGACAGTTTAGGGGTAACTGGTGGGGTAAATGGTTGCAACAGAACTTTGTAACAACATAACAGGGATAATGGAAAATAAACACATAAAACAATATATTAGATTGGGGGCTTGGGCACAAGCACCCCATATTCCCCCCCTCAAATGAAGGAGTATCAAAATCTTGGGGCAAGGGGCAAATTTCTCTTTCTCATGGCTACTTCCAGTTGAAATTGGATGTAGAAATTTCCCTGCCCCAAGCAGTCCCATTTGAGAGATCAGTTCTTCAGCTGGCACCTGGATCTCAGTCTATGCTAGATTCAGGGCTGACACATAACAGTCATGGACAGGGGATGACATCTGGCTTAAGCAATCAGGCATCTGCAGGTGGAGGGTACTAAGCCTACAGGAAACAAATCTCTCAAACAAGTTTAACAGACAAAAAGTCAAAAAGAAATAAATATAGGGTCAGCCGTGCTTCTGAAGTCCATGAACTCACTGTCCCTCATTCACAGTAGAATATATGACATTGTCCTGCTTGTTCTGCTCCAATGGCTTGATATACTGCCACAGGTTCAGCACATGAACCACTTCCACCTGTCCTAGCACTTTCTTTAATCTGACTATCCCTGAAGGTATAACAAACTTGAATACAATAGTTCAGGAAGATATGTATGGGCAGTTCTCATTTCTCTTTTCTGTCTAATATCAAGCCCATTTTCTTGATGCATTTTTAGAGTTCATTAGTTGGAATGCCATCAATTTTTCCAAAATCTACGCCTGCTCTCAATAGAACAGTAAACAATTCTTTTCTTATCAATTTTGTCTGACTGAATCTGCTGGCTATTTACTCTTCTCTCTCAAGGAAATTTATCATTTTCCCTTTCTCCTAAGTCACTTGGCTGTGACATCTTACCCAGCACCTTGGAAAGAGGGTGCCCTATTTCACCAATTAGTAGTCAGAAGTAATTGCTTATAAGCAAGCAGAAAGGGCCATCTTCACCATGATATTTCTATGAAGAACTGCTAAGAGTATATCATGATACCATGATATATATCTGTATCTCCAGCCATGACTTCTTTCAACTTTCTCACGCGGTCTGTAAGCGAGTACCGGGGTCTCTCTCCACTAGGCCACAGAGAATCAGTGGGATGCAGGTTATTACATCCATCAGCAGCTAAAGCTAACAGATTGGTCATACTGTTACCTCCTGCTAAATGAAAATCCCTAGAAGTTTTGTGGACAAAAAGATTCTGACAAATATTTACAAATTTCAAGCTATCCACACTCTCTACAGACACTCCTCCAGCTCCTTTGTCAGAGATTCTCACCGTCCAAGACACTAAGGATTCTCCCATCCTTTGAGTGAATCTGCTTAATATATCGATAATCTCCTGGTGAGTGTAAACCTCAATTATCTCCCTGAACTGTTTGCCCTTCTTGATTCTCCTGCTTTCTTCTCATCATTGGGGGAGCTTCTGCCCTCATACAAGTTCCATCATGAAACATTATATCACTTAACATTGTATCATTTGTATCATTTGCTCCCAATGCTGGCTTCTGGCAGCCGTTGTCATGGCAACTAGGTTCGGTCTGTATTAGGAAGGCATGCATATTCTTCTTGTTAGTTTTTCCTTCTTTTTCTGAACCAAATTCACAACAGCCCTTTCTTCTACCACCCGAGATCTTCCAGCTTGCTCTTCTAAAGGAGAGCTCAAATACTGGAACAGTCAACTCCCTTTGCATTTGAGTTTTCTCTTGTAACAGTCTGTCTCTGCTCTTACACATAATACAGTAACCTGGTAGTAAAACCCAGCCCCTCCTACACATTGCCTCCTGCTCTCTCCCACGTTTTATTGGTATTCTTTGAAAACGTGCTTCTAAATCTCTAGGCTCTCCCTTCTGTAACCTCATTTCCCAGTTTCCACAGAGCCCTGTACTTTTAGATCACTCCTTTGCTAGGGAGGCATAAGGTGAATCCTCCCATTCTGGTATAGCCATTTCTTCTTCTAAATCCCTTGTGCCTCCAAATAGAGATATGATACCTTGTGATCCCATCCTCACTGCCAAATGTAGTACCAATGCAATATTCACAGGACCCATAATCACTATAAATATACCCTGCATGGAAATAAATTGCAAACTATAAGAGACTCTCCATATAGAAGACAAAAGCAAAGCATTTATTTAAAAACCAGAAAACCAAATCCCAAAACCAGTAAGCTGATTCCATCATAGTAGCGAAGAAGTTAATAAACCACAACAGCATAGAGAGCCACAACATCTGACTCGCAGCTTCCTGTGGGTTCTGCTCCACCCTCTACCAAACTCCTCCCACCACAGACTCCATTTGATTACATTCAGACTATTTGGAGGCAGAGTATATTTTCAAAGCAGGGAAGGTCTTCAAATTCCTTAGGCTTATTAAGAGGCAGGGAAGATCATCAAATTACTCTTACCTTTACAAGCAACCACAAGGCGACCTAAAGAGGAAATAAATAAATCCAAATCAAATAAATAAATAAATCCAAATAAAAAATGGAGCAGATCAAAGCTTCACTACTCATCAGCAATGAGGTCAGACCCATCGTATCAGTAAGTGTCTACTTAATTTAGATTGGCCAAGCCAGAGAGAACAAAAGCAAAAGCAAAAAAGATAGAAAAATTTTCATACATTATATTATTCATTACAAGAATTAAGCATTATTACCCTCATTTTACAAGTGAACAGAGGTTCAGGGACTTAAAAATCTTAATGTCACATGCACAATTATACACCTAGTAAGTGATAGAGGGATGACTAGATGGGATGATAGAGGGAATCCTAAATTCATAAATCCATCACCTTTCCATCAGGAGATGGGGAGTGCATTTTATCATGGGTCTTCTGGTTATTGTTATAAATTGTTCTGTTTCTCTTCATTTCATTTTTTCTCATTTTATAGAAGTCTTCAAAATTATTATTGACATTATAGCATGAATTATTTCTGTTTACTTCATTCTTCATTAGTTGGTGAAGTCCATGTCTTTTTGAAATTATCTATTTTCTCATTTTTTAAAGCATAATGGTACTCTGTTACATTCATATTCTACAATTTATTCAGTTATTCTTCAACTAATGAACATTCCTTTAGTTTCCGGTTGTTGTTTTGTCATTATGAAATTAATATTTACATGAATATTTTTATGAAGGACCTTTTTCCTTTTTCTTTAGTGTCTCTTGGACATAGGTCTATCAGTGATACAGCTGGATCAAAAGACACGTATGTATTCTTTAGTAACTTTTGTGTACAATTCCAAATTGCTTTCCAAAATGGTTGTGCACATCTACAGGTCCACATTTATAGCTCCAAAGTTCTTTCTCCTCCTTCAACTACCTCTAGAATTGATAGCCTTCCTGATACCCCATTCTCTTCAGGCACTGGATTTTCTAACCTTGAGCTCTGTTGTCAGATGTTTTGACTTCCATGTTGATTGCTTGACCCTCCTTGGACAGACATCTTGCATCTTCAATTTAGTTTGGATTTTCTTCAATGATGATACCCATTCTTTTTCTTCCTGTAAAATTACCTAGCTTTTAATCAGTCTCCCATACATGTCACTCTTTAGAATAAGCAATACTTGGTCTTGTTCACATGTTCTAAAACCCAGACTTCATCCAAGTTACTAGGTCTACCTGGACTCTGTAACATCTGTCTTTAATCTGGCCTATTTTACCACCATGACCTGAGCCTTGTTTTTTTTGCAGTCTTTATTTGATGTTATCATTTGAAGTCAATTAACAATATTCTTTCTGATTTTGTATTGCTAATGGAATGGGAAGATCTTTCTTGCCTATTAATAGGCCTATGTGACCTGCTTTGAGTCTGAGTCACATGAGCCTGAGTCACATGAGCCTATGGTTGAAGGAACTTGCCAAACAGGTGGAGCAGAAAGGAGTGGAGCAGGAAGTGTGGGTGATGGAAGGCTGAGAGGGGGTGAGACAAAGCTGGGAGAGAGCAAACAGGCAGAACAGGGTAGAGCAGCTAGTGCGAGTAAGATTTGCCTAAGGGAACTTGTTTTGTGGGGAGGCCTAACAGAGGGAAAGCTTGGGATGTTTGTGTTCCCTGTATTGGTGATATATGTATGGACTTTGTCTTAGGAAAAAAAATGCTTGGGTGCTGGTGTTCCTTGCATTGGCAATGTGTGTAGACTTCTTTATTACTATGATGAATTTGGCTTACTGGTGCTTGAATAAATATCTTGTTTTTGTCTTTAAAAAAGAGAGTCTGTTATATCTTGTGACTCAAACCTGGGACTATGCCTGCATATTCATAGCAGCTGCCATGGGTATCACATTGGCAAAATACTGAGTCATAATGTCTTTCCTCCAAGAAGGAAAATAAATGTGTGTGTGTGTGTGCATGTGCATGCAAGAGTGTGCATGAACATATGTACATGTGCATGTATGTGTGTGTTTAATTTGCTTATAGGAAATAATTTGCACAGATCACTAATAGAGTTAAAACAATCAAGTTGGGGCAGCTAGGTGGCACAGTGAGTAAGAGCACCAGCCCAGTAGTTGGGACAACCCAGGATTGGTCCCGGCCTGAGAAAATGAGCACCCACACATGCATAATGACTGGCCGTGTAACCTTGAGCAAGTTACTTAACCCCAATTGCTTTAAAAAAAAAGCAATCAAGTTCAGGCTAAGAAATATAAATAGGTCCTAGGGAATCAGGCACTGGAGTGATTAATCTGTCTGTTCATATCCTCTAATTATACACAGAATCACTGAATCTATTTGAGAGTTAGAAGGGAATGCAGGAACCATCTAGTCCAATCCCCAGACAAAGGAATCTCCACAATAACACAGCTGACCAAGTGGCTATCCAATCACTGCTTAAAATCTTCGAAAGAGGAGGAAACTACTACCTCTGTAGGCAAGTCATTTCACTTGTGAGCTCCAATTGTTAAGAAGTCTTCCCCCTTGGGGCGGCTAGGTGGCGCAGTGAGTAGAGCGCTGGCCCTGGAGTCAGAAGGACCTGAGTTCAGATCTGACCTCAGACACTTAACACACACACAAACAGAAACCTAGCCGTGTGACCTTGGGCAAGTTACTTAACCACAATTGCCCTCCAAAATGCAAAAATTAAAGAAAAAGTCTTCCCCCAATAACAAACCTAAATATACCACTATGCAATTTCTACCCCTCTGGTAGAAGAATAAGTTGATATTATATTGTCAAAGATGATGACTCAGTTTAGGAAGCTCATACTAATCAGTTTATGATTGATAGCTTCCTTGAATCTCCTCAAGTCCAATCAATATCAAAACTGCTGATGAAGCTAGGTTTTCATTGAAGCGTCAGTCTTCAATGAAAAGAAATTTAACTTGATTTGTTCTTTTTTTTAAGTTTTCCAAAGACTATATCAACTTACTGTGCTTTTAATAAATGAATGAATTTTTATATGTATTGAATCAGAAAGATGGCAAGTAGTTGCAGAACAAGGGAAGAGACTATAGAAGTAAGCTTGGAAATTGCAGGATAGAAATCAAGAAAGATGACTACAATGAGAATTAGCATGAGGACTCCTGATGTTGAAGCTACTGAATCATGAGCATGCATAGTGTGGCTGTAACTAGTTAGGACTTCTAAGACTGAAACAATTTTTTATTCCCTCTTCTTTTTTACTCTCCCTTCAGGAAATACAGGAGTCAGATTACTTTCCTGGAGAACAATTGGCTTTTTTTCTTAAAATTTTGATTATCTTTCTTTTTATCTTGTCCCTTAAACTTGAAATTGGGATAGATACTATTAGCACAAAATTGCTAATCTATTGATGTCCAAGTGGGGAAAGAGTTAGTTATAAAATCATGGTCTTTTGCCAGAGTCCTATCTTTGTCTGCAGGCTCAGAGTTATGAAATTAAACTGCTGATCCTTATGTTTTTACAACTTCCATGACAAAACAGTTACTCTAAGTAACTGAATGAGTCCAGAGTACCTAGATAGTCTAATTAGTTAAGCAGGTATGCTGGTAACACCTTTTCCACTATTTGCTATGATTAAATTTGAAAGGAAAACCACTCTGCCAGGAAAGTATTAAAAGAGAGAATGACTGGAAAGAAAGCCAGGGCAAAGGAAAAAATAATCTGGCCCACAAAATGATAGGGGTACCAAAAAGTGACTGACAGTCCTGACCCTCTACTCAATAATATAGCACTCCACTGTCACAAACTTCTGCTAGAATAAAATATTATTTCTTTGGCCTGGCATTTATAGCTCTCCATAATCTGGCTCCCATCTACCTTTCCAGGCTAATCTATACATTATTGTCCTTCACATATTTTGCATTCTAGCAAAATTAGGCCATTAGTTGTTTTCTCCAATTTCACATTCTATTTCCCATCTTTATAGATTTACCAAACTGTCCCCAGGTAAGTCGCATCCATGAGGCCTACCCTGATCTGTGCTCCACCTTCCAACACACACAGTCTTCAATGCTGTTTTCCTCATTAAATTATCATGAATTTATTTAACTGGGTACATGTTATAAACACCCCTGCCCTACAGAATGTAAGGAAGATCTTGAAAGAATGGGATGTTTTAATTTTATCTATAACCTAGCCCAATGTCTTACAAAGAATGTGTCCTTAATAAGTGTTTATTGAATTG
Source organism: Gymnobelideus leadbeateri (assembly GCA_011680675.1). Lineage (NCBI taxonomy): Eukaryota > Metazoa > Chordata > Mammalia > Diprotodontia > Petauridae > Gymnobelideus > Gymnobelideus leadbeateri. Next base: position 171,412 of record WOXC01009490.1, read on the forward strand.
TTTAATTTAGCTTAATTTATTTATCTGCAGAATGTCCTGAAAAAAAAAGGAATGGACCTAGAATCAGAATTATTAGGAGTTGGTTTCAGTTCTCCAACCATCTAGCTTTCTGACCTTAGAACAAGTTTTCTAGTCTGTACAGGTCACATTTTCATAGAATGAAGGAATGTTAGAGCTAAAGGAGTGCCTGGAGATCATCTAGTTTAATTTTTTCACATCAAAGATGCAAAAATTGAGGTCCTCATAGTTAAAGTGATTTATCCAAGTTAGTGGATTGGCAAATCAACTTGCTAAGAGTCAGCAGTAGGAGCCAAATCTTAGAACCTCAGGCTCCTGACTTCTAGGCTTGCATTCTGTCTACTAAATACTGTCTCACAGCTTCCTTTTGTGGAAAATAAAAGACTGAACTAAATAATTTATGTTTCCTTCTAGCTTTAGTAGTTTTGTGATTTTTAATTCTATACCATGTGGTTCCTTCATTCTATAGCATTTTTATTTAATTGATAAAATTAAAAGAAGTTAAGAGACAAAGATTAAAAAAGAAAATCTCTATGACCCCATGAATACTTCTAAGTATTCTTTAATGAAGTACATTTAACTTCTATAGTAATAAAACATTAAATACACATAAAACCACAACCCAAAAAATACTGTTAATGAACTCTGGAAGAAAACCCTAATATTAGAGGAAACAACATTATAAGGCAAAAATAATGTAATAGGTACACTATTATAACTGGAATGACAAGACACTCGCACTTAAGTAATTATTGATAAGTTAATTGTATGGAAAGGAAAGTGAATAAAGTATTAGCCCACACCATCAACCATTCAACAGTGTCTCTGGTTATCAGCCATTGAACTGGTAGACTTTTATGACATTATAATAGGAATTTCTTAGAATATATCGATTAGAGCCTTTCTTGTCCCCTCCAATTCTCAAATTTTATGATTACATAATGTTACTGTGAAATCACATTGGACAGAATTGCATTATATTTGCCTTATGTTATATTTTCACGTGTAAGAAACATGATGAACTGAATTGAACTTTGCAGGGTCCTGAAGAAAGAATGGAAGAAGTACCATTCATAAGTATAGATATCATTACCAAAGAATGTGAAAAAATTATTTTGTAGATTATGTTGTCCATAATCCAAAGAACTTTAGTGATCTCCAGAGAAACAATGTTATTTTCAATTAACTATGTCAACCACAGCTGCTGCTACATGTGTAGCAGCAAGCACCCTAGCATACCCAGGGTGGCTGCCAACACAGGTTCTGCTTTTCTAAAGAAAAGCAACTCAAAATGGATTGACAATCTTGTTTTAATCAAACATATGTCATTTATCTAGTTCAGGGGGGAAAGGTCAGCACCCTGAACTTCAGAGAATACAAACAAAATACAAACAAGTTACAAGGAGAAGTTACAAGCAGAAGACAGGCTTCCAACTGTCTAACCATTACATCCATACCTAGTCAGTTACCAGAGAGAGAAGCACAAACATCTGGGTTTTCAAAGCCGGAGGGCTTGACGGCTGCCTAGAATCTCATCCAGTCAAATCACACACCACTTCTCAAAGTGAGCCCCAAAACAAAGCCTCACATGAGGGTATGTATAGCCTTCTCCTGGCTCAGAGAATGTAAAAATGTCTTGACCCACAGCCCAATCACAGAGTACCAAAGTGTGGACATTCCTGAAAACCAAGCCTCCTGCCACAGGCTCCAGGTGCATTTAAACCTATCAAAGGGCCTAGGAGCAGGGAAGATCTTAAATTCCCATTCCCATAACACCAGGTTACTGAATCTAAAATACTGCCTGATCTACCATCTATTTTAAAGAGTCGAACATGGATCTATAAAATCCTTAATGTATTTTCCTTCTGAGAATTAAAGGTGGTAAATGAGGCTGATTTTTCAGCACTTCAACTAGTTACTCAAGTGGTGAACATTGTAAAACCAAGGCAGAGGGTTAAAATGAATTAATAATTCAACTATCTCCCTCTAATTTTATCATTAGTTCATCTTGACTTACCAAAAATCTTTTTAAAACCTTTTTGAAAAGCATATAGGTACTTTACTAAATATTTTTTCTTATCTCACAGTTCTTGGTATTCTTTCCCTCCTCAATTTAGAGCATTTGTTTAAAAAAGATTAGAAATAAATTATTTTTGATTTTATAAAATAAGAGTCTGCAAATGAATCTTACATTATATATTTCAAGGATTCATGATTACATTAGTATGGGCACTCTACTGATGCAGATCAGAATTTTTATGCAACTAGTAGACATCTTTAATTTTTTATTTGTAGTCTGTGTTCCTTTTATATACATAATCTTTATGTCCCCGTACACTAAGTCTAATTAGGCTACATGGAATATTGGATAGAAAGCTAGTCTCAGTTAGGAATACATGGGTTCCTGTTTCACCTCTATTTCTCAATTTACCCAGGAATCTCTTTAAGGCAAAGAATTACATAAGCTCCTTAAGTCAATGAAATCACAGCTTTGTGGAAAACAACAATTTGGTTCATACATTATCTTAATTTCCAAAGATCTTCTCCCTCCTAGAGAATCATTCTTTGTAATAAATTAGAAAAAAAGGAAAATTGTTTATTAAAATTAACCAACACATAAATTGAGTCTGATAATAGGTGCAATGTTTGAAATATATAATTATCTACTTCTGCAAAGAAGGGAAGGAGACAAATTTTCTTCTCTATTTTTTTTTTTGGAAGGAGGGAGGAAATACTGGTCATTATATTACAAAGCATTCAGTTTGTTTTTTAAATTATTTTATCTGTTTAATTTTTTCTATTAATGAATGCTTGTGAATGGCCTATGTTAAGCACTCCTTATTTTACATAGAATAACTTGTTCACTATCTATCTTGGGAGACTCAGATGCTACTTTCATTTCTGGACCCAGGACTTATTCTGAGATTTTGACTCACCATTATTTCATAGTTCCTTCTCTGGTGATAAATTTGTGATCTTAGACTAGAAAGTAGTTCCACTTGCTTTTTCCACAGATGTCTTTGCCAATCATTATTTGGTCTGTGGTCCTCTTAGATCTATTTTCAAGTAGTTTTAAGGGGAGTTAGGATATACTTCTCCCTTTCTAACATCTTGACTGGTCTTCCTCTATATACTTAGTTGAAGCTTATTTAAAAAATAGTATAAAAAACACATCCATAGGTCTACTGAAATCAAGTTTAATCTAGTCTCTTTCATGCTTCTCATAGTAGGCATCTCTTTTGATCTAGTGTCCTGTCTGTTTGAAGCAGGCTGTAGTGATTAAATCAAGTAGTGATCATTACAGATGAAATCCAGAGGTTTGGCTCTGTTGTCTGCAGAGGGCCTCTAAAAAATCACAATTTTCTTTGGTTTCAAAACATCAGGGATTCTCAAATAGTAACTAAATAACAACTCATTATTTATTGAATGCTTACTAGTACCATAGTTGATATTGTGGAAAACAGACAAAAATTAAAAAATGTAATCCCTTCCCTCAAAGACTTTTAAATTTTAGCTAGAAAGACAAAATACCTACATAGCAATTACAGAACCAAGCATGTTAAATTATGAGATGTTCTTACAGAAGAAATCACTAGGATAATAGGAAAGATTTTCATGAAGTAAACTTGAAGCGAATATAAAGGTTAACTCTAATAAAGAAAGATCAAATAAATTTATATAATTCAACAAAGCACAAAGCCAAATGGCAATTAAATAATATTCTTCAAGTAAAGACAATGTGGTACCATGGAAAGACTACTAGACTAGAAATTAGCAACTCTGGGCTCAAGATCTCTCTCTAACATTAACTTACTAAGTGACCTAAATCAAGTCACTTAATTTCCCTGTGCCTCAGTTTTCTCTTCTGTAAAATTTAGGGTTATTCTTTCTTAACAGTGAAGATCAGAGAAGTGGAAGTAAGTTCATCTTTTCTCAACAATTTGACTGTCATCTTTACATAGATTGTAGTTCAGTCATTTCATTTGTGTCCAACTCTTCATCACCCCATTTTGGGGTGTCGGCAGAGATTCTGGAATAGTTTGTCATTTTCTTTTCCAGATAATTTTGCAGATGAGGAACTGAGGCAAAAAGGGTCACATAGCTACTAAATGACTAAGGTTGGTTTTGAAATCTGGAAGGTGATTCTTTTTTTTTTCCAACAAATGCTTTGTTAACTTCTGGTTTACATCATTCATTTCTGCCAGATTTTGAGTTACAATTATTTCCCCATTTTTCCCCTACCCACCATCCCAGAATAGCAGTCCCACAAGATATCCCCTCATCCAATCTGCTCTCTCCCATATCTTCTCCCATACCCCCTTTGACTTTTCCATTAGAGCAAGGTGAATCTCTGTGCCCCAATGCCTGCACATCTTATCTCCCAATTATATGTAGAATAGTATTAATAATAGTATTTATATATATTTGAAACATTTAATTTTAAGACCTCGAATTTTAGATCCATTCCCTTCCTCCCTTGTCACCATCCCCTCTGGGAAGATAAGTAATTCAGTATGTTTTGTACATGTATAGCTATGCAAAACATTACCATAGTAGATATATTGTACAAGGCTGCTTATAATTCCCTCCCACTCTTCCCACACCCCACCTGGTCCATTTCCTACTTGATCCTGTCCCTCTTCTATAGTGGGTACTTCCAACCTCCCCCCAGAATGCCCTCCCCTCCATCATCCCCCCTCTCGTCCCCTTTCCCCTATTCTGCTGCAGGTTGGGATATCCCATTTAGTATGTATGTCATTATCTCCCTGAGCCAAATTGAATGAGAATATGGTTTTGCCTTTTTGCCTACTCGTTCTTCCCCTCCCCTATAACAACTTCCCCTTGCTTCTTCTACATGAGATAGTTTACCCTACCCTGTCTCTCCCCATCTCCTCTTGCCACTTTCCTCTCTCACCTCATAATTTCACCCCTTAAGTATCATCCTTTCCCAACAAATCTGGAAGGTGATTCTAAGCCCAGTGTGCTATCCATTGTTCCACCTTCTAGATTAATACACCTACCTCCAAAATCTTTCCTGAACTACAATCTAGTATTGCCAACTTCCCACTGTACATTTCTACATGGATATTTTGTTGGCATCTTAGATTCAATATATCTAAAATGAAGGTTATTATACTCCCCCTTAAGACTATCCTTCCTCCAAATATACCTATTTCTGTTGGGGAGCACTACCATTCTTCCAGTCATCTAGCTTTGTAATGTAAGAGAAATTTGAACTCTTCCTTCTCTCACATCCTATATCCAATCAACTTCCAATTCTTTTTAATTCTACCTTTACATCTCTTTTCACCCTTCTCTCTACTGATGTGGGCCATTCTAACCTATTCAGCTCCCTATCATCTTTTCTCCTAAAATATTGCAATAGCCTCCTGAACGACCTTCCCACTTATAATATGTCCCCTCTATAATCTATTCTCTACCAAACTGCCAAAATGTAATAATTAATTTTAAGAAACTGGAATGATCATGTTAATGCACTATTCAGAGATCTTCAGTGCCTCCCCAGGATACATTATCTAATACTATAGTTACTCTATCTTCAGCGATTTATTTCATGCTACCTATATTTTATGTATCTATGCGTCTATATTTTATGTTTCAGTGTAATGGAAATGGGAATTTGAAGATCTTCCCTGCCCCTTAATAGACCTAAGGGGAAGTTTGAAGACCTCCCCTGCTTTGAAAGTAAAATCTGCCCTCTGATAGCCTGAATGTAATCACATGGAGCCTGTGATGGAGGGAATTTGCTAAAGGGTGCAGCAGAGACCACAGGAAGCTTCCCTGCTGTGAAGATAAACTCTGCCCCCTAATAAGCTGGATGTAGTCACATGGAGCCTGTGGTGGGAGGAATTTGCGGAAGGGAAGCAGAACCCACTGGAAGCTGGTCAGAGCTAGTGAGACGGTGGGGGAGAGAGGATGCTCATTAAGGAAATAGAGAGTTTTGTGAGTAAATATTGATCTTGTATTGGTTTGTGGGAAGGCTAAAGGATGCTGTGGTATCAGTACATATGATGGCTTCTGAATATCTTTGGTACTATGATGGAATAGGCTTACTGGTTCTGGGATTCGGTTTTCTGGTGTCTAAATAAATGCTTCAGTTCTATCCTCTGTTTAGAGAATTTGATATATTTTTGCAATCAAATGTCATGCAATACTTCTAGTAATGGTCTTTATCATGATCGTGGGCTCCGTAAATATTGCATTGGCACTACATTTAGTCAAACCAGACAACTTACCATTCCTTAAAATCAAGTCTTATCCTTTACTTCTATGCCTTTCCATAAGCTGCAACCAATCTTGGAATGATTTTGTCCCTCATGTCCATCTCTGACTTTCTTGGCTTCTTTCAAGACTCGGTTCAGGGTCCATTTTCTATGCAAAGTCTTTCAGTTCCTTCCGTCATTCCCTTCATTTTTATCTTTTTTACCTTCCTCCATATTTTAAATATAAATACAAATACCATATTTTATATATATAAATGGTATATATAATAAAATATAATGTATTTATATGATGTATATATATATGCCTATGTGTGTGTGTCTAATGGTAGCTATGTATAAGGTGGGAGGAGGAAGGAGGGAAGAAAAAAGAAAAAATTTGTATGATAACTATTACATATTTAAAAGGAATAGCAAGTCACATGTAATAGGTTTGTAGTTTTGTGACAAATAGCTTTATTAAATTATACTATGTTATGGAAATGCTTATTTTATTATATAATTTAGAAATAAATTATTTTTAAAAGAATATAAGATCATTGAGGTTAAGTATTTTTTTTCATTTTTGTCTCTGTGTCCCCACTACCTAATGCAGTGTCTCCCTGTTTGAGTTTGTTTGTTTGTTTCCTATCTGTACCTCCTATGTCATTCCAAGGAGGAATTCACAGTGTGGAAGTTTCTTTATCCATTACACCAACTCTGTCTTAGAACTTGCCTATAATACGTATATAATAAATATTGTTAAAGTGAATCGAATGAAAGTGAAGTTTCCATTACAGATTCAGAGATATTCATTTGACATAGGGAAGACTCTCCCAATAGTCCAACAATCCATTTCCTGGTATAAATGAGTGACTATAGAATCTCCTTATCTGGAAGTCTTTAAAAATAGAGTGCATTATGAAAACCATAAGGTTGCCTGAATATAATATTCTATGAATGCCCTCCCCAAGTGTTAAGGTTTTATGGTCCAACAGATTTTTGCATCTTCAAGGTTTGTGCCTTGTTTGTCTGATTCCACTTCTATCCTTAGAGTCAAACTTCAAGAATAATAGAATAATTATTTTGATTTACAAAATTCTAATTTTAAAATTGATTTTCCTTATCATAACAACTCCGGAATTGCTTGCACTAGTTTTTGCTTACATAATAAATTTTCTTTTGCTTACTCTGCTGATTGCTATTCCTCTCATACTTTTCATGGATTCCCATTTACTCATTTCTTACGAGTTTAACTCAAACAACTCCCACCAAAATTCATCACTGTGGTTGTTCATTCATGAAATGCTAGTGACTTAGATTCCTCTGAATAACCTATTAATCCCCACTTCTGGAGAGTGCTTAATGTCTTCCTGGGAGACCTGCATCTGTCACCACCTAATCTTAAATTACTCCCACTGTGAAATGTAAGCTGCCACATTGCTGTCCAATCATATATACCACTCTGTAATTGATGGAGATGACTGGGCTTTGCCCAAGCTAACCTTTCATTAGCCATCTCCCGCCCCCTTTAATTTTCCCAGCTTGGTGCACAAGAAGTGGCCATTTAAAAGCCACTTGATGCAAGCTTTACAGTCACTGGCATGAGGCCAAAAATAACTATTGTTTTCTACCTACCGTGCAGATAATATTAAAGGTGAACTCTCTCATGACTTTCATGAAGGCAATCCTGCTGGAGCTAGGAGCTGCCAATTCTCCATAATAGAGAAACCACTGTGAGTGAACTATAAAGCCAGGAGGCTAGCCACTGCCAGCAATTAACACACAATATGCTGGCCATTGTTGGCAAATCACAAACAGTGGCCTGGTGCCAGTAAGGCATGATCAGTCCTGAAAACAGCAGGGCCATCTGTTGGCATTGCCCATTCTGCCTGTAGACTTTGAGATGGTACTCCTACTGTGTTGTTGCTTTTCAATGGATGTCATTGTATCGCAATTTTTAATTGTGGAGGGATTCTTCCTATATCCTCTGGATTTGTGCCCTACTACCACTTACCTCTCTGCACAATGAAAATCACTGGGTTCATTAATTTGAAAGCTTTCTTTCATCATAGTCACTTGCTCAAAGCTCTTATTCTGACTAAAAATCAACAAAGAAACTTTCTATTTGGCTCTTAGGTAACTCATTGGAATTTCTCTGACAACTTCAATGGAAAGCATGTTATTAAACATCCAGTCATTTTATTCTAGGCTGATCTTCTGAGGTCTGTGTAATAGTCAGTTATTACCATACATTCCTACTATCTCACTAAGATTTATTTTCTTTCCAGGAAAGTTTTTCTTTGATTTAACCATAAAGTATGGATGTCATTTACACAATGACAGAGGGTAACAAGACAATACATACACACACACACACACACACACGCATATATATGTATATATACATATTATACACACATATGTGTTTATATGTATACATATATTAAACTGTTTTCTAATATTTTCGGCGAAAGATTTTGCTTATTTTACAGTGTAGAATGTTTTAGTTACTTCTGTTTCTTAGATTTTTAAAATGAATTTTCTTTATGATGAATTTTGAGATTAAATTGCTTACATTTACATCCTATGTGAACCTCAGATGGTTCTCTTCACAGTACAATCTATATCATCCTGTTGGAACTTGGATTGGATTATGAGAAAATATATTGGGAAGTTTTTATTCTTCCCCTAACTTTTGACAGTAATGTTAGAGCTACTACAGATTAATCACAGAGCTCTCCTAACTGACCTTTGAGGGCATTATTCCTAGAAGAGTAGTCTTTAGGTGGGGTAGTTAGGTGGCTCATTGGAGAGAGTGCCAGACCTGGAGCCAGGAAGATTCATCTTTCTGAGCTCAAATCTGGCCTCAGATACTTACTAGATAAAATTTCTTAACCCTGTTTGTCTTAATTTCTTCATCTGTTAAATGAACTAAAGAAGGAAATAGAAAAGCACTCCAATATCTTTGCCAAGAAAACCACAAATGGGGTAACAAAGAGCTCAACATAATTGAAATGACTGAACAACAAGAATTTTTAACAAAAAGAGGTTAATAATCACTTTTCTTCAATCTATCTAGTTCTCCTTTCTCAGTGTTCCTACTCTCTGTTTGTTCCAACTCTCCTCTGTTGATGAGCTAAATATCTGCTGTGTTCACCTTTCTTTTCAGGTTCAGATGCTCAGGTCCTTCTTACCCATACCTACACAAACTTTAGCTGATCAAAACAGTAAAAGAACATTGTTATAAGGTACTTCATTGTGAGACACTGATTTTCCTGTTATTGATGGCTTCAACTTCCCCTCTCCATGGTATTTTCCTGGTCTCATTTTATGAAATATTTTTCATACTCTTAGAGTTCAATTTTTTGCTTCTGAATTTCAATTATGTCCTTTTGCCTATCCTTTTGGATCTGTTCCTCCCTTTACCCCCACACCCATGGACTTCACAATTAAACATCATTTGTTCATTTGTTTAGTGAATCACTCACTATTTCCTGGCGCATGCTCATCTTTCCTCCACTTATAACTCGGAAGGCAGAATAGTCCTAGATAACTTTTCTGAGTATGGAGAAATCCCTTTACCCTTAGTTCACTTGAATTTTTACCCCTAAAAACCTATCTTGAGAAAATTTTTTATCCTTAGTTTACCAGAATTTTTTTCAAAGAGAACTTAACAAAAAATGAAATAAACAGGTAAGAGACTTATGACAGATTCCCACCCCCCCACCCATTTTCAAGGTAAGAAAACTGAATTCAGTTTGGTTTAGTGACTTCCTCATCATCTGATTATAATGGTAGAATGAGAAATGAATCTAAGACTATTAATTCTTAGTCCATTTCACTTTCCTTTTGCCATATGTGATTTGTTATCACCAGAATCTAGAGACTTGCTTTGTTATTTTAAAAAACAGTCATTTCATAAGTGCAGTAACATCCTGATACAGATCATTTAAAGGAGGTGTTATACCTACTCCATAGCTCCAGGAGAAAATGTATTTAAGCATCTACAAATCTTTCCATAATGTGTAAGGGATGGTACAAAGGTTTAGAGCCTAGAAGATTTGTTTCAGGCTACTTATAAATAAAAAGGATAATAATTTGGGCCAGGAAAGTAGAGGCCAACTGCCTTGCTTCCATCTTTTGCCTTTTGTCTTGTCTCAAATTCATTTGCATGCTAAACCTAAGTGGTTCATGGGCATTTCTAACTCTAAATGTCTGTATGTGGCCTGTGTGTCATAGTGAGAAAAGCAATGGATTTAGAGTCAGAGGACCTAGTTCCAAATCCCAGCTGTGCTTACACACTGCCTGTGGGACCTTTGTCGTTACTTCATCCTTTGGTGTCTTGGCTTCCTCATTCGTAAAATGAAAGGATTGACTTGGTGTTCATTTGATGCTTAGCTAGAGTTCCCTCCAGTTTTAAACTTAGGATCGTCCATGAATTTCCTCTACGTGTGCTTTTCTATGCTTGTTCCCCAGTCACATTAACTCTTTCTGTTAATAGTGTGAATATTTGTGGTAGTCTGAGGCCAAAGTTTATGGAGGAAATACTTTATTGCTACTTTTCTTACTATGTTATTTCATCCAATGTCTTTGCCTTGAACTAATTGTGTCTTCTGACTGACTAGTAAAAAATCAATGTAGCTCAGGGCTTGAAAGGTAAGGTCCCAGAGAGTATGTTAAAACTTGGGTAACTTCTCTGGAGACCTGTCATACAAGATAGGTCTGTCCCAGGTACTATATTAACAAGATAATTTTTGAAGTTTCTAATTATGAATACTTGAGGTATTTACAATGAGCAAGATTTCCACAATTTCAAAGGTAGAAGCAAGTACAAATCCATGTTAAAAAATAAATGACTAATTTATTTAAACCTCCCTAGTATAGCTATTGAGCCTTCTGTGTAATTATTTGCAGCAGTTTTCCAAATGTACTAAATAAGTTAACAAATAAAATATTGAACATAAACATGATTGGGTCTATATCATTGATGCAATGGTCAGTTGATAGATTATTTTCATACCACTTAAAGTGTCAAGATGCTAAGCCATGATGCTTTAATCATGTAACAACACTTCCCAGTTGTGAGCTGTATGGGGAAAAGTCCTTGATCAATTGGAGGGACATTGCACAGGAAATGTTTTCAGATTGATTGAATCCTTGGTTTCCTGGAGGCCTTGCAAAAATAAGACAAGAAGTGAATTCAGATCCAGAGAGTTTTGAGTGTGTATTCATTCAAGTGAATATTCCATCCAAATCTTTAAGAAAGAAATGGTTGGAATTAGAGGAAAATGCTTAAGTTCATGTTTGACCTCATCTCTCCCACACCCCAACTTTGGTCAAAGGAAGACCTTTGTGAATTTCAAAGAGTTTGTAGTATTTAGGGCTTTTGTTTTTATAGCATGGTCCCCAGATGTCTGATGGCAGTATCTACATTAGCACAAAAAGACAGAATAGATTGAGTGAGAAAAAATAAAGTCAGTATTCTACAAAGAGTCCAGCAGAAAAGCTATACCATGCCTAATGGGAGTATCTTGAGGACTCTAGCAAAAGAACTTCTAGGAGCTATGAATAACTCATAGCTGTACTCATATACCTGTACCCATGTACTTTATGCATTTGAATTCACCGTCCCCTGGACTCTGTAAATATTTGTAGGATAATGTGTGAACAGACTTCAGGAGGAGGGAAGTTGGTACCAACCATGCCACCTATGCCACCTTAGTAAATATTCCTTTTTAAAAGGTAATAAAATCTAGCTAAGTAACTGGCATAAACTGATTACCATGGCAGGAAGCAAACTCATCTGGGCTTGTTGACTGTATCATAGAAAAATACCTCTTACCTCTCAGGGTTAACTCTAACTCTAAGGAGACAAGTAATAGCTGAACTATGGGGATTGGATCTACCAGTATAAGTGGAAAATGGAAAGGTAAGCCCAAAATCTATATACATTACAGAGAATATAAATACCTTAATCAATCTCTGTCATATACTAACTTATCTGGTATGGAGCTTGTAGGGCATATAACCCCTTTTCCTCTTATTTATCTCCTGCCTGGAAAGTCTCTATGACTCTGGATCCCAAGATGCTCTTGTTCCAGACTTAACTGAACATGTTGCCATATGATCTTTTCCCCTTAAGTGGGGATAGCTTTTGATCACTACTGCACTTTCTTTTCAGTCTAAAGTATGTTTCCAATTTGCTGTTCTCCCCTGAGTCCAATGTACAATTTTGTTCTTCTTAGCCCATATCATTATCTCCATGGATTTCTATAGGTTTTCTTTGCTTACAAATTATTAAAGTATCTCTGGAGATTTATACATAAAATAACAATTAGACAATATCCAATGTAACTATCCCTAGTCACAAAAACAAATTTTGTTCTTTAATTTGGCACAACTAGGGGACAAGGGAATTTATCTCAGAATGCACTAAACAATATTGAGTATGGGGGAGAACGCATGTGACGGTAAAGAGGGAGAGGATTCTGTCTATCTCATTCATTTCTACATTTTGCTTCTACTTGCAATCTAAATGTTCTAAAATTTTTGAGTGTTCCACTTCTGCTCTTGAGATGCATAAAATCACCTCACATCATAACTTATCATCATCCTATCAGGCGTAAATTATATATCAACTTATATTACATCTTGATGATGTGGTTGCTACCTTATATAGCTAAATTTGTTATTTTGTGTGCTTACACCTTCTCTTCACTGTAAATATGTTGTTTATTATTTTGCAGTACTTTCATTTATTGTATTTATTTATAAATACAATATATCCTATTACAGCTACTAAACTGATTATTGAGCCAGTCAACAAACATTTCTTAAGTGCCCACTGTATGCCAGGCACTGTTAAAAACTGGAGATTTACAAAGAAAGGTGGAAAAATAGTGCCTGCACTCACAGAACTCACAGTCTAATGGGGGAGACAGCATGCAAATAAAAAAACAAACAATAACCTATATGTGTATGTATGTATGTATATGTGCATGCACATTTATGTGCATGTGTCATTGTATACCATATATACACATATGCACGTATACACAATGTAAATATATGTATATCATATAAAAACAAGAGATACATTAAAAATTATGTACTCTAGCAGTGATTTTACTAGTATCAATCAACTGACAAAGTTTCCCAGATAATTTCCTTCAGTTTTTTTGAATTCCCTCAAAAAAGTCATCAGTAATTGAACAATATTCTGCTGTTGAGCCTCTGTGAACTAAGGTAAGATGATCTTCAGATAATACTGGACGCTTAATTAGAGTCTTTCCATTCTAGAAGGACCTACTAGTCATGTTGGCAATGCTTTCAGGAACCCAGGGTCACCTCCACACCACTAAAAATCAAAGTAGGATATTAGTAGATTATTATACTTATTTCTGTGTGCTCGTATGTATGCAAACCCACATATGCACAGGATATGTAATATATACATGTATATGTTTCAATTAAATAATAAAGTATATTTACCAAAATATAAAGGTCTTTCATTCATATGCTATAATATATACATATTTGTATTCAAGCTGATGAATTTATATCTATACATACAAATATAAAGAATATATATTTTATAATAACATAAAGGTTTTTTAATGTGTATATTACAATATATATTGCATGTATAAATGTATTTATATACACACACTCACAAAAATAATTTCAGAGTTTGGCCATACATTTTAGACATAATTTCTAAATGTATGGTCTGTTCAATTACATAGAAATATTATTTATTTATAGCAATATAATTATCTTTATTTGCATTTAAATACATATATAACTATAATAAGTGCTTATAAGTGCCCTTATATATGTAAGCATACATATATAATGCACGAGTATATGTATACAAGAATAATTCATAATGGATAAAGGTACATGTATAAAAACACCTTTATATTACTTTAAAATGTATAGTGTCATTATGTAATTAAAATGACATGCATTTAGAAATGATATCTAAAAGGTGTGACTAAGCTCCAGAAATATTTTTTTAGGTTATCAAAAATCTACTGATAGTTTCTCAGTAAATAAAACTAGAAGATCAAAGACAACTGAAGCTAAATGGAAGGATGGTCTAAAGGTTTTTCAAACAAAGAATTGGCAGTGTTAGCTTTACTGTGTGCCCAAAGGCAATGTGATGCACCATTTCATGGGACACTTGGTCATCTCATATTTCAGTGCTCATGATGAACTTAAGCAAAAAAGACTACTGTGAAGATAATTGCAGCTCTGTGTCAATATGTTTCAGAGGATAAACAGGTAGAATAATTCTACAAAGAACTTGACAAGAGCTTCCCAAACAATTCAATAAATATTCTAAATAATATATATGAAATTCAGGGAATTTTAAAATTTGGGAGAGAGCAAGATGTAAATAAACATTAGAAAAATTATTAAAGTTTAAATAACAACAACTATGCCAAAACCCAAAGGCTTGCTAACTATTCAGAAACCTTACATAGGTTGAAAACAATGCTTGCTTTGAAAGAGATTGTAGAGGTTTAACTAACTCTTTAATCCAGTTAAACTCAATATCTTGCCTTCCCTTGTACCTAGCACTCCATTCCCAGTTTCCATGCTTTTGAACTTGCTATCCATAATGTCTGGGATGCAATCCCCTCTACTTCATTGACTTACTTATGTCCTTCAAAATTCAGATCAAGTTTTACCTTCTACAAAAAGCCTTTCCTAACCTCTCCAACCTTTAGTGCCTCCCTTTCCTAAAGTACTTTGTATTTATTACAAATACACATCTATCTCTACATGTTGTCTCCTGCAATAGAATATAGAATATAGAATCTTCAAGACCAAGACTTTCATTTTTCTCTTTGTATCACTAATGTTTCATATAGTGCCTAACAGCTAGTAGATGCTTATTCAATGCTTTTGATTGATAGATTCAAAAGATGTCAACCTAAAAATCTATACAAAAAAATCTAAATAGATGATAAATACCTTTTGTCTACATTAAGAAAAGCAGTTCTAGAATTCATATGTAACAATTTATTATTTATTTCATGAATGTTTTTGATAGAAGTAGAACATATCTCCCCTCTTCCATCATTATTCATGCCTTGTTGTTATATATTTGTTGTAATTATTTTTTTCTTTTTTTTATTTTTTTAACAAATGCTTTATTAACTTCTGTTTTACACCATTCATTTCTGCCAAATTGTGAGTTATAATTATTTTCCCCCCTGTTTTTCCCCTACCCACTCTCCCAGAATAGCAGTCCCACAAGATATCGCTTCCTCCAATCTGCTATCTCCCATATCTTCTCCCATACCCCCTTCAACTTTTCCATTAGAGGAAGGTGAATCTCTGTGTCCCAATGCCTGCACATCTTATCTCCTAATTACAAGCAAAAGAGTATTATTAATAGTATTTATATATATTTGAAACATTTAATTTTAAGACCTAGAATTTCAGATCCATTCCCTTCCGCCCCCGCCACCCATTCCCTCTGGGAAGACAAGCAATTCAGTATATGTTGTACATGTATAGCTATGCAAAACATTACCATAATAGATATATTGTACAAGGCTGCTTATAATTCCCTCCCACTCATCCCACCCCCCACCTGGTCCATTCCCTACTTGAGCCTGTCCCTCTTCTATAGTGGGTACTTCCAACCTCCCCTCCCCCCAAGGATGCCCTCCCATCGATCATCCCTCCTCTCATCCCCCTTCCGCCTATTCTGCTTCAGGTTGAGATATCTCATTAAGTATGTATGTCATTCTCTCCCTGAACCAAATTCAATGAGAATGTGGTTTTGCCTTTTTGCCTTCCTATTCTTCCCCTCCCTTGCAGCCACTTCCCCTTGTTTCTCCCACTTGAGATAGTTTACCCTACACTGTCTCTCCCCATCTCCTCTTGCCACTTTCCTCTCTCACCTCATAATTTCATACCTTGAGTATCCTCCCTTCCCAACAAATTCAACCTATGCCTTCTATCCATATAGAACTGTAAACATATATAAACACAATTTCATATGTATTCATATGACCACACATACTTCTTCCATTATTTTCATACTGAGAAAGATTTCATCAGTCACAGTTATTGTTTTTCCATATAGGAATGGGAATATTTCAACTTTGAAAAGTTCCTTTTAATTTCTTTTCCCTGGTTACCTTCTCAGGCATCTCTTGCTTCTTGTGTCTGGATTTCAAATTTTCTATTCAACTCTGGTTTTTTCCTCAAGAATGCTTGAAAGTCTCCCATTCCACTGAATGACCATATTTCCACTGAAACAAAACACTCAGTTTTTCAGGGTAGGTGACCCTTGGGTTCAGTCCCAGCTCTTTTGCCCTCTGGAATATCATATTCCATGCCCTTCGATCCCTCAGTGTAGATGCTGCCAGGTCCTGTGCTAATCTGATTGTGATTCCACAATATTGAAATTGTTTCTTCCTGGCTGCTTGTAGTATTTTCTCCTTGATCTGGGGATTCTGGAGCCTGGCTATAATATTCCTGGGAGTTTTCTTTTTGGTATCTTTTTCAGGAGGTGATCGGTGGATTCTTTCAACCTCTATTTTGCCCTCTGGATCTAAAACATCAGGGCAATTTCCCTTGAGAATTTCTCGAAGGGTGATTTCTAGGTTCTTTCTTTGATCATGGCTTTTGGGTAGTCCAAAAATTTTTAAATTGTCTCTCCTGGATCTATTTTCCAGGTCAGTGGTTTTTCCCATGAGATATTTCACATTGCCTTCTAATCATTCTTTTGTTTGGATCTGCTTAACAGCATCTTGATTTCTCATAAAGTCATTAGCTTCCATTTACTCCAGTCTAACTCTGAAGGAATGAATGTCCTCAGTGAACTTTTGAGATTCTTTTTCCATCGGGTGAATTCGACTTTTTAAGGCATTCTTCTCCCCATTGCCTTTTTGGGCCTCCTTTGCCATTTGAGTTAGTCTATTTGTTAAGGTGTAGTTTTCCTCAGTCAGGCTGTTGACCCTCATTTCATACTTTTCCTGCATCCTTCTCATTTCTCTTCCCAATTTTTCCTCCACTTCTCTTTTTTCACTTTTAAAGTCCTTCTTAAGGTCCTCTGTGGCCTGTAACCCGCTCATATTTTCCTTTGGGGCTTTTGGAGCAGGATTTCTGACCTCACAGTCCTCTGACTGTTCCATGCTTCAATCCTTTTTGTCCCCAAAGTAGGAGTCTAAGGTTGCATTTTTCTGTTTAATTTTTTTCCTTTGCCTTGGCATGTTGCCACTTAATTACTTGACTTTTGGGTTTCTTGCCACTCTATGGCTTTGCCGCCAGATAGGGAAATTTTCGTCCTGAAAGTGGGGGGGGGGGCAACTTCTGATTCTGGCAAGCTGGAAACCCACCCACAACCTCTACCCCAGATCACAATCCAGGTCCAGGGAGGTTAAAGCAAGAGAGATGACCCCCCAAGACTAATCGCTGGATCTCCCTACAGTTCGCAGGCCAGGAGCTGGAGCTGCCTCTGAAAACTACAAAATGGCATGCCTCCTCAGTGGCTTCTAGCCCCCAGGGGAGGAAGCCAACTCATTCCCCAAATACTGGTCGCAAAGTCCATAGGGCACTAACCTCTCACTTTGTCCTAGGCATGTTTATGTCGATAATTCTGGAATAAGCACAGCTGCTGGTGTTCTGGGGTCCCTCCAGCCGGCTGCTGGCCTAGCCGCCCTGGGGCTAAAGCCGCAATTCAGGCGGACCTGTGCTCGGCTCCCCACACACTGTGTGCCATGCTGCCAGCTCCCAGAGCACTGCACTGGTCCTTCCTGCAGGGCTGCTGGGCTGTCCTCAGCAGGAGGTTAGCTTCTCTGTGTTGTTCTGTGTGTGCTGGGGCTCCAGAAGTTGTTCAGAGTCCCCTTGCACATAGTTTGAAGGTGATCTGGGGGGAGAGTGGCTTGGACTCGCTGTTTCTACTCCACTATCTTGGCTCCTGTTGTTGTGATTGTTGAGGGAGATAGGTGGCACAGATAGAGGCAGAAGGACCTGAGTTCAAATCCAGTTTCAGGTTCGTACGTGACTGTGTGATCCTGGGCAAGACACTTACCCCTGTTTTCCTTGGTTTCTCCATATGTAAAATGAGCTAGAGGAGGAGATGGTAAGTGACTCTATTATCTTTTTTGACCCTCATACCTTTGAGGCAGCTAGGTAGGCACAGTGGATGAAGAGCTGGGTCTGGAAGACCTGAGTTCAATTCTGATCTCAAATACTTACTAGCTCTGTAATCCTATGCACGTCATTTAATCTCAGTTTGCCTTAATTCAATGTAGAACTAAATGACAAATCACTCCAATATCTTTGCCAAAAAAACCCCAAATGGGGTCAAGAAGAGTCAGACGTGGGCAGAGTGAAGATGGAGGATTATAAATAGGACTTCCATGTGGCTCAGGCTTCCACTTCCTCCAATTCATATAAAGGTGACTCTGAAAAACTTGGGACCTACAGAATCCACAAAATGACAGAGAGAATCTAAACTCCCACTGAGGAGAGCCTGGCAGGCTGGCATGAAGTGGCCAGCATAGCCCTCTGGGAGCCAAGCCCAGCCCCACTCAAAGCTGAGGATTTAGACTCAGGGTGGGCTTACCAGATGCAGGCTGGAGGGATTTCAGATCACCAGAAGCTCTGGCAGTTTCCAGAATTATCAACACATAGATGTTAAGGACAAAGTGAGAGGTCAGTACAATGTGGACTTTGGGATCAGGTAGTTCAGGAGTGTGGTCTGGCCTTTAACCCCTGGAAGGGTAAACTGATGAGGCACCATGGCCATGCAGCCACCACCATGGGGCAGTTTCAGCAAATCGCTTGCTGATTGTAGAGCGTCCAAGTGAGCAGTCTGAGCAGCAATTGCTCTTATTTTAACCTACTTGGATCTGGATTGCAATCTAGGGTGGAGGTTCTGGGGTGCATGACCAGTTTGCCAGAGGGTGTGGAGGATTCAGAAAGGCCACCCACATAATAGCTCCAGCAGCTGCATAAACCCCAGCTATTGGGACAAAGCACCCCTCTATGGTAGTAGAGTTCTACTGTGGTAAAAAGCTCAAAAAGTCAAGTAACTGAGCGGCAACATGAGCAAGCAAAGGAAGCATAGCAAGCAGCATAATCCAACATTAGACTCGTATTTTGGGGACAAAAAGGATCAAAGCATGCAACAGGAGGAAGAAAGTGAAATCAGAACTCCTGCACCAAAAGCTTCCAAGAAAAATATGAGCTGGTTGTAGGCCATAAAGGACATTAAGAAGGATTTTGAAAACTAAAGAAAATAATTAGAGGAAAAATTGGGAAGAGAAATGAGAATGATGCAAAAAAATTATGAAATGAGAGTCAACAACCTGACTGAAGAAAACATCAACTTAAAAAAATAGACTAACTCAAATGGCAAAATAGACACAAAAAGGCAATGAGAAGAATGATCTAAAAGGCCAAATTTGCCAGATAGAAAAAGAATATCAAAACTCATGGAAGAGAATCATTCCTTCAGAATTTGATTGGGGCAAATGGAAGCTAGTGACTTCATGAGAAATCAAGATACTATTAAACAGATCCCCCCCCAAAAAAAATGAAAAAATTGAAAGCAATGCAAACTATCTCATTGGGAAAACCACTGACCTGGAAAATAAATCCAGAAGAGGTAATTTAAAAATTATTGGACTACCTGAAAGCCAAGATTTAAAAAAAAAATACATAGAAATCAACCTTCAAGAAATTCTTGAGGAAAATTGCCCTGATGTTTTAGAACCAGAGGACAAAAGAGAGGTTGAAAGAAGCCACCTATCACCTCCTGCAAAAGATCCAAAAAGGAAAACTCCTAGGAATATTATAGCCAGGTTCTGGAGTTCCCAGATCAAGGAGAAAATATTACAAGCAGCTAGAAAGAACAATTTAAAACTGTGAAAACACAATCAGAATAACACAAGATCTGGCAACTTCTATACAGAGGGATCAAAGGGCTTGGAAGATGATATTCCAGAGGTCAGAGGACCTGGGATTAAAACAAAGAATCTCCTACCCAGGAAAACTGAGTATCGTGTTTGAGGGGAAAATATGCTCCTTCAATGGAATAGAGGATTTTCAAACATTCTTTTTTTATTTTTTTTTTCTTTTTGGAGGGCAATTGGGGTTAAGTAACCTGCCCAAGGTCACATGGCTAGGTTTTTGTTTGTGTGTGCATTAAGTGACAGAGGTCAGAGGTCATTAAGGTCTCAGGTCCTTCTGACTCCAGGGCCGACGCTCTACTCACTGCGCCACCTAGCCGCCCCACTTTCAAGCATTCTTGATGAAAACACGAGAGGTGAATAGAAAATTTGACATTCAGATACAAGAAGGAAGAGAAGCATGAGAAGGTAAACAGGGAAAGAAATAAGGAACTTATCACAGTTGAACTATTTACATCCCTAAAGAAAAATGATAATTATAACATATGATACTTTTCTTAGTATGAGAATAGTTGAAGGGAATAGAAATCTATTTGTATACTATATTTACATATGCATTATGTATATGTATATATATAGTATGTGTTTATATAGGATGGAATAACATACACACTCAACTGGGTATCTTACTCTACAGAAAAGCAGGGAAGAAGGAGATAAGAGGGGAGATGGTAGCAGGGAGGGCAGATTGGGGTGGGGGGTAATAAGAAGCACACACTTTTGTAAAGGGACAGGGTCAAAAGTAGAGAATAGGAAAAGTATGGGGCAGGACAGGATGTAGGGAAATATAGTCAGTCTTTTACAATATATCCACTATGGAAAAGTTTTGCATTGCTACACATGTACAACTTATATTGAATTGTTTATCTTCACAGTGAGGGTGGGTGACAAGGAAGGAAGGGAATGAATCTGGAATTCAAAGTTTTAAAATCAAATGTTTATATATACATATATATGTATATATATATATATATACACATGTATATGTATATATATACATATACATGTATATGTATATATATACATATACATGTGTATACATATATGTGTGTATATATATGTGTGTGTGTGTATATATATATATATATATATATATATATATATACTATTAATTATGTTATTTTTACATGTAACTGGGAAATAAGATATACAGGCACTGGGTCATAGAGTTCAATGTGCCCTACTGAAATCAGAGGGGTTATGTGGGAAGATAAGGGAAAGAGCAGATTGGAGGTGGAGATATCCAGTGGGATCACTATTTTGGGAAGTTGGGTAGGGGAAATACAGGGAAAAATTTGTAACTATAAATCTTGCAAAAGTGAATGATGTGAATGAGAATTTAAAAAAGAATGTGATAAAGTAAAAAAAATAAATTAAAAAAAGAAGAGTCAGACATTACTGAAAACAACTGAACAACAAAAAGAGAATGACCTTCATGCAAAGTGTCTGTATTTCCAGTTATTCAATAATATTTTACATTTATATTATTAGGGAATTGCTTACAACCTCATGAATAAGGAAGGGAAAGTAAAATTATTCCCAGTTTGTAAGTGAGTTAACTGAGGCATGGAGAGGTTAAGCAAATTGTATAGCAAGTAGCTATTCATGGACTAAACTGGGAGTCAAAATAAGGTCCTTATTTTAAGATGAATGTACTTTCTACCATGTCGTATCATCTTCCCACTGAAAAACAGATGAAAATAGAAGGAGAAATAGATTATTGCTATTTCCCTGTTTTCATAGCCCCATGTTGAAGTCTGGTACAGAAGCTTTTAGACAATGGGCAAGCAAGATAGTGATTTAAGCAAGAAACAAATTTTTCATTCACTAGAATGATAGAGTATGTGATGTTGAAAAATAGGATAATAGGGGGCGGAGCCAAGATGGCGGAGTAGAAACAGTGAGTCCAAGACACTCTCCCCCCAGATCACCTCCAAACTATGTAAAAGGGGTCTCTGAACAACTTCTGGAGCCCCAGGACCCACAGAACCACACAGAGAAGCTAACCTCCCACTGAGGACAGCCCAGCAGCCCTGCAGGAAGGACCAGCACAGTGCTTTGGAAGCCGGCAGCTTAGCTCACAGTGCGCGAGGAGCCGAGCACAGATGCGGTCCACATGAGCCGTGGTTTTAGCCCCAGGGCTGCCAGGCCAGCAGCCGGCTGGAGGGACCCCAGAACACCAGCAGCTGTGGTAATTCCAGAATTGTCAACATAGACATGCCTAGGACAAAGTGAGAGGTTAGTGCCCTATGGACTTTGGGACCAGTATTTGGGGAATGAGTCAGCTTCCTCCCCTGGGGGCTAGAAGCCACTGAGGAGCCACGCCATTTTGTAATTTTCAGAGGCAGCTCCAGCTCCTGGCCTGCGAACTGTAGGGAGATCCAGCAATCAGTCTTGGGGGGGTAATCTCTCTTGCTTTAACCTCCCTGGATCTGGATTGTGATCTGGAGTGGAGGTCGTGGGTGGGGTTCCAGCTTGCCAGAAATGGAAGCTGTCCCCCACACATTTGGGATAAGAGTTCACCTGTCTGGCGGCAGAGCCATAGTGTGGAAATGAGCCCAAAAGTCAAGTAATTAAGTGACAACAGGCCTAGGAAAAGAAAATAAATTAAACAGAAAAATGCAACCTTAGACTCCTACGTTGGGGACAAAAAGGATTGAAGCATGGAACAGTCAGAGGACTGTGAGGTCAGAAATCCTGCTCCAAAAGCCCCAAAGGAAAATATGAGCGGGTTACAGGCCATAGAGGAACTTAAGAAGGACTTCAAAAATCAAAAAAGAGAAGTGGAGGAAAAATTGGGAAGAAAAATGAGAAGGATGCAGGAAAAGTATGAAATGAGGGTCAACAGCCTGACTGAGGAAAACTACACCTTAAAAAATAGACTAACTCAAATGGCAAAGGAGGCCCTAAAGGGCAATGAGGAGAAGAATGCCTTAAAAAGTCGAATTTGCCAGATGGAAAAAGAATCTCAAAAGTTCACTGAGGGGATTCATTCCTTCAGAGTTAGAATGGAGCAAATGGAAGCTAATGACTTTATGAGAAATCAAGATGCTGTTAAGCAGGGCAGCTAGAAGGCGCAGTGAGTGCTGGCTCTGGAGTCAGAAGGACCTGAGTTCGGATCCTGTCTCAGACATTTAACTCACACACAAAACAAAAACCTAGCTGTGTGATCTTGGGCAAGTTACTTAACCCCAATTGCCCTCCAAAAAAAAGCAAAAAAAAAAAAAAAAAAGATGCTGTTAAGCAGATCCAAACAAATGAAAGATTAGAAGGCAATATGACATATCTCATGGGAAAATCCACTGACCTGGAAAATAATTCCAGGAGAGACAATTTAAAAATTATTGGACTACCCGAAAGCCATGATCAAAGAAAGAATCTAGAAATCACCCTTTAAGAAATTCTCAAGGAAAATTACCTCTGAACAACCTCTGGAGATCCAGCACCCACAGACTGACACAGAGAAGATAACCTCCCACTGAGGACAGCCTGGCAGCATGGCAGGGAATGGCCAGCACAATAGTCTGGGAACTGACAGTGCAGTGCTCTGGGAGCAAGCCCAGGCTCTCCTGAGTTGTGGTTTTAGCTTCAGGGCAGCTGGGCCAGCAGCCTGCTGGAGGGACCCCAGAACACCAGCAGCTGTGGCGATTCCAAAATTATCAACACAGTTATGCCTAGGACAAAGTGAGAGGTTGATGCCCTATAGACTTTGGGACCAGTACTAGGGAATGCATCAGCTTCTTCCCCTAGGGGTTAGAAGCAGCTGAGCAGCACAGACAACCATTTTGCAGCTTCAGTTGCAGCTTCAGCTCCTGGCCCCTGAACTCTGGGGCGATCCAACGATCACTCTTGGGGAGTAATTGCTCTTGCTTTACCCTCCCTGGATCTGGGTTGTGGTCTGGGGTGGAGGTCTTGGAGTGTGTGACCAGCTTCCCAGAGTGTCTGGGGGTTTCAGAGAGGGCACCCAACTAATACCTCCGGAAGTTGAGAAGACCCCAAGGTTTGGGACGAAAGCTCCCCTGTCTGGTGGCAGAGTCCTACTGTGGCAAAAAGCCCAAAAGTCAAGTAATTAAGTGGCAAGATGCCTAAGCAAAGGAAACAAAATAAACAGAAAAATTCAACATTAGACTCCTATTTTGGGGGCAAAGAGGATCAAAGCATGGAACGGGAGGACTGTGAGGTCAGAAATCCTGCACCAAAAGCCCAAATGAAAATATGAGCAGATTACAGGCCATAGAGGACCTTAAGAAGGATTTTAAAAACCAAATAAGAGAAGTGGAGAAAAATTGAGAAAAGAAATGAGAAGAATGCAGGAAAAGTATGAAATGAGAGTCAACAGCATGACTGAGGAAAATAACACCTTAAAAATAGACTAACTCAAATGGTAAAGGAGGCTCAAAAGGACAATGGGGAGAAGAATGCCTTAAAAAGCTGACTTAGCCAGATGGAAAAAGAATCTCAAAAGGTCACTGAGGAAATTCATTCCTTTAGAGTTAGACTGGAGCAAATGGAAGCTAGTGACTTTATGAGAAATCGAGATGCTGTTAAACAGATCCAAACAAATGAAAGAAGAGAAGGCAATGTGAAATATCTCATGGGAAAAACCACTGACCTGGAAAATAGATCCAGGAGAGATAAGTTAAAAATTATTGGACTACCTGAAAGCAATGAGCAAAGAAAGAACCTTGAAATCATCCTTCAAGAAATTCTCGAGGAATATTGCCCTTATGTTTTAGACCCAGAGGGCAAAATAGAGGTTGAAAGAATCCACATATCACCTCCTGAAAAAGATCCCAAAAAGAAAACTCTTATGAATATTATAGCCAGGTTTCAGAATTGCCGGATCCAGGAGAAAATACTACAAGTAGCCAAGAAGAAACAATTTCAGTATTGTGGAAACACAATCAGAATACCACAGGACCTGGCAGCTTCTACACTGAGGGATCAAAGGGCATGGAATATGATATTACACAGGGCAAAGGACCTGGGATTAAAACCAAGAATCACCTGCCAAGCAAAACTGAGTATTTTGTTTCAGTGGAAAATATGGTCATTCAGTGGAATAGAGGACTTTCAAGCATTCTTGAGGAAAAAACCAGAATGGAATAGAAAATTTGACACCCAGACACAAGAAGCAAGAGATGCCTGAGAAGGTAATCAGGGAAAAGAAATCAAAAGGAACTTATCAAAGTTGAACTATTTCCATTCCTGCATGGAAAAATAATAACTCTGACTGATGAAACCTTTCTCATTATAAAAATAATTGAAGAAGAGTGTATGGGCATATGAATACATATGTAGATGTGCGTATATATGTTTACAGTTATACATGGATAGAGGGCACAGGTTGAATTAGGTGGGAAGGGATGATACTTAAGTGGTGAAGTTAAGAGGTTAGAGAAGAAAGTGTCAAGAGGAGATGGGAAGAGACAGGGTGGGGTAAACTATCTCTTGTAAAAGAGGCAAGGGGAAGTGGTTGCAGGGGAGGGGAAGAACAGGAAGGCAAAAAGGCAAAACCATACTCTCATTAAATTTGGCTCAATGAGACAATGACATACATACTAAATGGGATATCTCACCCTGCAGGAGAGTAGGGGGAAGGGGGATGAAAGAGGGGAAGATGGAGGAGAGGGCATTCTGTGGGGAGGGGAGGTTGGAAGTACCCACGTTTGAAGAGGGACAGGATCAAAGTATGAATGAACGAGGTGGAGGGTGGGATGGGTGGGAGGGTAATATAAACAGTCTTTTACAATACATCTACTATGGTAATGTTGTACATAGCTATACATGTACAACACATACTGAATTGCTTATCTTCCCAGAAGGAGTGCATGGCAAAGGAGGAAGGGAATGTATCTGAAATTTGAAGTTTTAAAATTAAATGTTTCAAATATATATAAATACTATTATTAATACTATTTTGCATGTAATTGGGATATTAGATGTGCAGGCATTGGGGCATAGAGATTCACCTTGCCCTAATAGTAAAATCAAAGGGGGTATAGGAGAAGATATGGGAGACAGCAGATTGGATGAGGGGAATATTTAAGCGACTACTATTCTGGGGTGGTGGGTAGGGGAAAAATTGGGGAAAATTGTAACTCAAAATCTGACAGAAATGAATGATGTAAACCAGAAGCTAATAAAGCATTTGGAAAAAAATAAAAATAAAAACTATTGGACTACCTGAAAGCCTGATCAAAAAATGAACCTAGAAATCATCCTTCAAGAAATTCCCAGGGAAAATTGCCCTGATATTCTAGAACCAGAGGGCAAAATAGAAGTTGAATGAATTCACTGAACACCTCTTGAAAAAGAACCCCAAAAGAAAACTCCCAGGAATATTATAGCCAAATTCCAGTATTCCCAGGCCAAGGAGAAAACATCACAAACAGCCAGGAAGAAATAATTTGAGTACTGTGTCAACACAGTAAGAATAAGACAAGATCTATCAGCTTCTACATTAAGGGAAAGAAAGGCCTTATGATGTTCTGGAGGTCAAAGGAGCCAGGATTAAACCCAAGAATCACCTACTCTGCAAAACCAAGTATAATGCTTCAGGGGAAAATATGGTCATTTAGTGAAATAGAGGTCTATCAAGCATTTTGATGAAAATACCAGAACTGAATAGAAAATTTGGCTCTCCAATATAAGAAGCAAAAGAAGCCTGACAAGGTAAACAGGAAAAAGAAATCATTAGGAACTTATTAAAGTTGAACTATTTATATCCCTACATGGAAAAACAAAATATGTAACTCATAAGACTTTTCTTAATATGAGGGGGAATATATTTGGATACATTATATATATATATATATATATATATATATATATATATGTATATATATATATATGTGTGTGTGTGTGTGTGTGTGTGTGTGTGTGTGTATAGTATGGTGTATGTGTGTATAAATATATATGTGAGTGTGTATATATATGCATAGATGCATACATAGACAGAGGGCACAGGATCAGTTGAATATGAAGGGATGATATGTAAAAGTATCGCCGGATCCCCCTACAATTCGCAGGCCAGGAGCTGAAGCTGCAACTGAAGCTTCAAAATAGAGTCTATGCTGTGTCTCCTTAGCCACTTCTAGCCCCCAGGGGAAGAAGCAGACAGGTTCCCAAAATCCATAGGGCACTAACCTCTCACTTTGTGTTGAAAATTTTGGAAAAGCCACAGCTGCTGGTGTTCTGGGGTCCCTCCAGACAGCTGCTGTCCCTACAGCTAAAAAGGCTAAAACCTCTGATTCATTTGGTCCTTGGCTCAGCTCCCAGAGTGCTGCGCTGTCAGCTCCCAGCGCTCTGTGCTGGTGGGCTGCTAGGCTGTCCTCAGCAGGAGGTTAGCTTCTCTGTGTCGTTCTGTGGGTGCTGGAGCTCCAGAGGTTTTTCAGAGTCCCCGTTTTACATGATTTTGAAGTGGTGTGGGCTGGAGTGCTGTGGATGTACTGTTTCTACTCCACCATCTTGGCTCTGCCCCCACCTACAGTCCAATAGTTTTTAAATAACCTCTCCTGGATCTATTTTCCAGGTAAGTGGTTTTTATAATGAGATATTTCACATTGCCTTCTATTTTTTCATTAGTTTGGATCTGTTTTATAATATCTTGATTTCTCATAAAGTAATTAGTTCCCATTTGCTCCAATCTAATTTTGAATGAATTATTCTCTTCAGTGACTTTCTGAAATTCTTTTTTCCGTATGGGAAATTCTTCTTTTTAAAGCATTCTTCTCCTCATTGGCTTTTTGGGGCCACTTTTGCCATTTGAGTTAGTCCATTTTTTAAGATGTTATTTTCTTCAGTATTTTTTGGGTCTCCTTTACCAATCTGTTTACTTGCTTTTCATGATTTTTTTGCATTATTCTCATTTCTCTTCCCAAATTTTCCTCCACTTCTCTTACTTAATTTTCAAAATCCTTCTTGAACTTCTCCATGGCCTGTAACCTATTCATATTTTTCTTGGAAGCTTCTGATGCAGGAGTTTTGCCTTTGTTGACTTCTGGTTCCATGTTTTGATCATTTTTGTCCCCCAAAAAAGGATTCTATGTTTTGATTGTCCTTCCTCTGCTTGCTTACCTTGACAGCCAATTATTCAACTTTTGAGCTCTTTCCCATGGTAGAACTCTGCTTCCAGAGTGGAGAAAGCTATGTCCCAAATCACTGGGGTTTCAGAAAATATTGTCAGAGGTCTGAAGAGGGCACTCTCTCTGCAGCCACCCCAAGTTCTGGCACACTGGCAACACACCCCAGGACCACCATCTGTAATGGTAATGAAATTTGAAGATCCTTTGTATTGCTAAGCTGACAGTTTCAAATTAGCACCTAGTTTCAAATTAAGCCTCTTTTAAAGAAACAGAAGGTATGAACCCCTGTTGCTGATGTAACAAGAAGGGGCTGAACAGGGATCCCCTGTTGCTTACTTAACAGGAAGGGGCTCTACAGGTAGGAGCAATATTATATATAAGGAAAAACCTCAGCTGGGAAAGTCAGAACTTCTTGGGATGAGCACCTGAAGGCTGGGCTGCTGCTGTACTGGTACTTCTGTAGAGAAAGTGATTTGGATTTTGAATATGGGAGAAATTGATTTTGATTTTGAGAATGGAGATGCTGAAGACTTCCGAGGCCCAGCTAGAGCTGCCAAAGACTAAGGAAGCATGACTGTGGTGTCAGTATTCTGTACAAATGCCATTGTGGCTTTGTTAAGGCATATAATTGTTCTTGTGATTTTGTTAAGCCTTGTCTTCCCAGGAACAGAGACTGTGAAAGATTTTAGATGGACTGCACACTGTGAGTTCCAATGTGGAGCAGAAACTGCATGCAGAGCTGGACAAGGAGCTGGGACCTGTCTGCCTTTGAATTCAGATGGCAGACGGATAAATTCAGGCATAAGCTGGGACCATGGATGGGGAGCCATGGCAGCTGAAAGCCTGCCACAAGTCAAGATGAAAAGACCTCTCCATGGACACTGAGTAGTGATGAAATTGTGATATACTTGTGACTCAGGGGTGGATGGCCTGTGTATTTCCCATTACCCCTTAAGAGGGTACTGAGTACTGACTGATGACTGAGTAGGGACTGATGATTGAATAGTGATTGATTTGTAATGCCCCATGGGTGGAAGACTTTGACCTTTTGTTCTTTATGATTGAATAATTGAAGTGATTGATTGACTAAACGATTGTACTTTGTTCAAAACCATGTGACCACTTCAGTGAAAACTATGTGGCCATTTTAGTGATAAGTTGTTGAGTTATTATGTCATTGTGAATGCTGTGCCTTGATTTTCTATGAATGTTTTGCTCTGATTTGATATTGAATAAATAGAGTGTTCACTGTACTCTGTAATCAGAACCTTGAAAGCTGTTCACAGCAGCTGTCCTCTGGAAAGCTGCACATACTTGGCTTTACACCATCTAAGATAGCAATCCATATCCAACCAGATCAAAGCAAGAGCAATTACCCTCTGAATGGTCGCTTGATCCCCCATGATCTGCAGGCCAGGAGTTCTGGAGGCAGCCACAGGGTAGCAGCTGCAGCCGCCAAGCCTCCACCACTTCTCGCCCGAGTACAGGGGCCAGATCATGCTCTTCCATTACCCAGTTCCAACAGAGGTCCCCACTGACCTTTTACTTTTTCCCTTTGGTGTTTATGGTTTGAGAAGTCTGGAAACCACCACAGCTGCTTGTGATTCACTCTCCTGAAGTCTGTTCCAGTTGGTTTGGGCCACTGTGCTTGGAGTGGCTCATGCGGGACTGTGCTTGGCTCCCACTCTGGTGTGATAGACCCTTCCTATTGGTCTGCAAGGCTGCCTTCAGTGGGACATTTGTTTCTCTCTGTCACTTTGTGGGTTTTATAGCTCTAAAATTTGTCTAGAGTTATATTTTATAAGTTTTGGAGGTGGTTGTGGTGGGAGCTCATCGAGTTTCCTGCTTCTACTCTGACATCTTGGCTCCTGAGAGCATCAATAAATTATTTTAGAAGATCATCTAAAATTGCTTAAACCATTTTCCTAAGACAAGCTTTATCACCTATAATCACAAACATTTTACATACTTTTTCAAGTAAACATCATTTTTCTCTCCATTACATTGCATTCTCACAATCCAACTCTATTGTAGTGTTTTGAAAAACTTCCAGTGGATGGCACAAGGAAATATTCTTCAAAACATTCATTACTAGTTGACTCTCTTGACCATTAACTATCCTTATTATTGATTGATTACTTGGTTCTATGGAATTTTTGCCTGTAGAACTTGTTTTCCTTTCCTTATCATAGTAATCCTAGTCAATGATAATCTGAATGAACTACAGTTATTTTTCCATAGGATCTTACAGGAAACCAGGGTGTATTGAGTGTTCAGGAAGGTCTAGCACCTCTGGTATAAGGGTTTGCTGAACCCTTTTCAGGACTGCTCATTCACCTTTGGTGTCCTCTCACCCACCCTCACCTATGTCTCCAAGAAGTTGCAGCATACACAGTGACCACACCTCCATAAAACCATCTGGGAAGATGGGCTAACCCAAGCTGAGAGGTTTCAAACCCATCAGTGAGTTAAAGGGGATATCTACCTCAATCACCTGAATAATTCTTCCTGGTAGAATGGGCAGATGAAAACAATTCATGAAGATGGCTAAAGCAGGTGCTATGAAGTCCTTAGACTTGGCCAACAAAGATGCCAACATCGTCAACTGAATTACCAGTCATCACTGGTCATCTTGTCTTTTGTCTCACCACTGGACTTTGATGACTCTGAAAGGGAGAATTAGGCTGATGTCTTTATGCAACTCTGCCTCACTTAAATCCAAAGCATGCAAAAGTCAAGGTATCACCCTGTCATATCATTGGTCCTCTTAAAAAACAAAGGACAAACAACAACAAAGGAAATTGCTTCTCAGCTAACCTTCTAATAATCTTGATAAAAGCTGTCAAAATTGTGTCCTAAATTCTCTTTTGTGGTGATGTAATCAAATAGGAAATTATTCTAGGGTACTAGTTATAAATCTCTTTGAAGGGAGTTAATATCTTTTATTTGTTGTTTTTATTAATTTAACTGCCTCTTGATTCTTGAAAGGTAGTTAATATATTTGTTTAGCATCCTTCTCTTGTCCGTTTAAGTAAATCTGGCTTGGCAGAACAATTTTAGTGGCATTTCAAATAGTATGTTACTCTCCCAATAGTGAATAATATGTTTGATCTTAAATTTGGAGACCTTGTGTCAAATTCAGCCCTAAACATTTAATGCTGTGTGACCAGGGGCATGTTGAAGCCACCTTAAACCAGAACAGCTCAGCCCATTGTTAATTTTCAGTGGAAGTATTTATGCCTCAGAACCTGGCAAACACTACAAATCAGGGCTTGATTTGTTGTTTTGTTAATTGTCTAAACTTAAGAAAGCATTGGAGTAAATGATAATGCAGATATAATTTTAAAGTATGTCATTCATACTTTGATGTTTTGTATGCCAATTGTGAAATATTTACCAGAACACTATTATATGTGATCATAAGGACGTCAATAACCCTTATAGAGACTCAGTTTCTTCATCTATAAAATCAGGATAATATTTTTGCAGTACTTACCCTTACAGGATTGTGAGTTAAGCACTTTGCAAATCATAAAGAACTATTTACATGTAAGTTATGATTATAGTTCATTATTTCTGTCTCTAATAGCCTGACCACAAGAAAAGCCACTATTCGTGAGGACTCTGCTCCTTTGCCTTTGCCATGAATGCTTAACCACTTATAGAATGTGGATGAGATAAGAGTAAACAAATGAATTTATTTCTGATGAGATAAAAAACTTCAAGGTCTTATCATTTGCCTTTCCATTTCTTCCTAAGATTTGCTAGGCCTTAACATTTGCCCTTTCTCAGTAATTTTGCCCTTTCTCAATCCTAATATCATCATTTTAACTACTTATGTAACCTAAGGAGCTCTGGGGTTTTCAATCATTGGACCTTCCACTGTACCCTTGGGTTTAAACCACTTCTTTCCATCTGTCTTATAACTGAACTTTATGTGTTGTCTCTCCCAGTTAAAATGTTTTCCTTAAGAACAGAGATTGTCTTCTTTTTTCCCCACACTTAATTATTTTATTTTAATTTTATGGAATAAAACAATAATTTCCATAACATAGTATAATAAAAAAGAAAATTGCACATGAAACTGCAAATCTCTTGTATACAACTTACTATTGCTATTAAATATATAATAAAATAATCATGTAAATTTCTTTTTTCTTTTTTTTTCATTTCTTCTTCCCTTCTCCCCACCCTAGAGAGGGCTACTGTTAGACATAAAAAATAGTGTGTACTGTTATACAAACAAAAATATGTATGTGTGTATACATATATGTACATATGTATATGTGAGTGTGTGTGTGTAAAATTATTCTATGCATACTTCTATTTATCAGTTCTTTCTCTGGTGCAGATAGCATTATTCTTCCTATGACCTTTATAGTTCAGCTAAGTGAATGGCACAAAGGTTTAAGAAATTACTTCTAATTAATTCCATAAATTCAGATTTCTATACTCTACTAATTTTAATTTATTATGTTATATTTTAATTTATAATATATGATTATATATTACATATGTTTTATTATAATTTTATTATAGATTTCTATATTCTGTCTATATGAGAAGTCAGTGAAAGACAGAAAAGTACAAATGGTAAATTTGGAAAGGAAATAAGTAAAGCCAAAGTCTACAAGTTATTTTTAAAGCGGGGCACAGAAAAGCAAGTAGCTGTTGATAATATCATGTTAAAGTTAAGAAATACTTTAAAATTCTACATAATAGAGATTCATAGTGTTACATGCAATACTCTTTGTCAATTCTTCATTGAATAGAAAATACTCATTGATGCTTTTATGTTCAAAATTAAAAAAAAAGAAATTCTGTTTCATTCTTCTACCTTGCAATAGTTTAAATAGCCTGTGTGTGGTAGAAAGAATGCTGTAAAGAAAGAATTGGGGGTTGGGTGGGGGCCAGTTATATTTTAAGCATATTTATCTAACCCTGTCATTTTAAAAATGGTTTCTTTGAACATAAAAGACTGTTGAATACTCTATTTTAAAAGTTGAATAAGAGCTCCTTTTAAAATGTATAACAGGAAATAAAATTTCTTGGGGGAAGGCAATGCATTTCAGACACCACCATCACCACCATCACTTTCACCATCACCCTGCAGTAGTGTGATATTTAAAAAACAATTTCTGCCATGGAGCCAATGGCAAGGTCTGCCAAATAACCAATGAAAGACAGATGTGACTACTGGAAAAATAAATTGTTGAGTGAAATATGTGACAAAAGGTAATTAACAGGTTCTTTTTTTTCTATCCAGGAAATGTTCAGTCTTCCCAAAAGGCTCCTCTCTGCCCTACCCCCATGTCCCTCCCTTTAGAGAGAAAACTTCAGGGAAGACTATGACAGAAAGAAATGTTTGGGGTTTTTTTTCCCATTATGACATCGGACCAAAAGATATTTCTCTTTCTTCTTGAAACAAATTTGACATCTTTAGTTGTGCTTAAAGCTGAATACAAATGATACTGCTAACAAGGCATATTCATACTTTTTGACACTATTGTGATCTATTTCTCTCCTAATTATCCAGGGAGTGAGTACCAGCATTAGGCTCCATGTGCTCCAGCTAATCACTGTAAGTGCTAGAAGCAGGACTACACTTGTAAAAAGAACAGCAATCAAATATGGTAAGCAGATGGCTGTTTTCAGAGTGACTGTTACCATAGCAGTCACAATTTATTTATGATATTATGGTCAAGTAGCAAAAGGGCTACAGCAAGAGGATCTCTTTTTATTAATTGAATAATGCCTTCTGACATGTCATTGGAGTTTTAGAAATCTTTTGCTTATATACCATACATCTATTAGGATTCATAGCACCTTCCAATGGAAAATTTATAACCCTTCCTACATCTCAGTTTCCTTTTGGAAAAGGGGGTTTGAGGATTTTCTTTGTAATAAGGACTGTGTATAGTGTGTTTTTTGTTTTGTTTTATTTTGTTTTGTTTGTATTTTGGCTATCCCCTGTTCCCAGTCATACCCCATAGGATAGAGAATGGGACATGGGAGAGGCTATTAAAAGGATTGTGATATTAAAAGGTTTTAACCTTGTAAATCCTAAAACAGACAAAAAGATATAGGACTAATGCATTGCCAATTCATTTATGAAACAAATCATCTGGCTTAAATTGCAAATTAGCATTAAACAGGAAATTGAGAAATCTACTTGAACACTGCTCATTGGTTAGTTGATCTGACTATAGCTACACATATTCATACATACATACATATACATATTTACATGACTGTATCTATGTATTATATATGTGGGAATATGTATTTGTACGTATGTATGCATCCTGGGATTTTTAGCAAAGATTACAAATCTGCATCTGGTATGAAGTCAAGTTGAGCTCTTGAGGGCAAACTTAAAATAGGCAAAAATTTAGTCTAGTGGTTAGAGTTAAACATTGAAATTAGCATACTGACTCCACAATTGACTTACTAGATGACCTTGGGCAAGTGAA
Organism: Gymnobelideus leadbeateri; assembly: GCA_011680675.1. Lineage (NCBI taxonomy): Eukaryota > Metazoa > Chordata > Mammalia > Diprotodontia > Petauridae > Gymnobelideus > Gymnobelideus leadbeateri. Next base: position 206,157 of record WOXC01009490.1, read on the forward strand.
TCTCTTGGTGCCTAAGTTTCCCCACTCACAAAAAGGCAATTGTAATATTTGTGGCAAGGACACTTTTAGATTGTTAGTTTCAAACTGCAAGTAAATCAGATGCATTGCTTTCCTTCTAATATGTAAGAAAAGCACCCTGCCCTGGGAATAGTTCTATACAGGACTATCAAGCAGGAAAAGACTTCTCAGAATGAATGTATTCTATTGTTATAGTCAGGGTTCTATTTTTATCCCAGTTTGAGGAATTTCCGTGTTTTTAAAAAAATAATAATACAAAGAATGATCAGTAAGCATTCATTCTTTTGGTCTTTCTTTTGTCTCTGTGGTAGAAGGAATTCAGTAATTTAGAACATGAGAAGAAAGCTTCTATTTTTTCAAGACAATATCCACTGACACAGCATTCCTATTCCGGGTTTTACAGTAGTTGTGACACAAATATTAAGAATCCTTCCCTGTCATCACTCAAGGCTGCTCTCTAGAGACTTACATCTGCATATGCATCATTCTTTCCAGTCCCTATGTCTCCTAGTTTCCCACAGGTCAGTGGGTTTGTTCTTTGTTAATTGCTCACAACCATCTAGATTTTAATCACCTGATCCATCAAAACCCCTTCTCTCTCTGGTTACACTCATCTTGTCAGTAAGTGACATTTTTGGTAATGAAAACAGCAGAGCTATTGATAGCATCCCTCAACTGAGTAGAAGGCATCCTGCATTAGCTTTGTCTTCCAAACCAACCTTTTCTATTACAATTGACCTTCTCTTGCTTATTACCACACAAATCATAGCCCTTTTCCCCCTCCCCTTCTATTAGAGTATTCTTCCAGCAGCCTTTCAATTGCCTGACTGCAGTTGGTAATTGGATTCATGTTTTGGAGCACAGCTTTCCAAAGAGAAGCCTGGAATAATTCAAATGGAACACCCTGGCCTGAGGCTGGGACCATATGTTAAACTCAGATTTGTGTCAGTAAAGCCTATTTCTGCAGCAATAATAAAATCCACTTTCATGTCTCAAAGTTATGTTTTATTAGAGAGTTTAACTTATTTAGGGTTGTCACTGAAGCCAAATGTCCATGTCATTGCAATATTAAGATGTTTAAAAGGATGAAGAAATTTCTTTGACTTGGTAAATTATTTAAAAGGAGGGGAAAAAAGATCCCACTTGGGCAACTATACTGTCTCATTCCATTTCTCAGACCTGGTTACAAGTAGCTTTCAATTATATAATATCCAAATTAGAGGCCCTCAAAAAACCAATGGTCTGGCAATTTATTCTGGATCTAATGCCCACTTCTGAACATAGGGAATATAGGGCCTTTAAACTTCCCATGACTCTTCTTAGATAGGAAAACTTTCTCTATTTTCTTATTAAAAGGGACAGAGACTGCCTTAATATATGTGCAGTCAATAACTCTAGTTTTTTTGGGTTCTGTTTTTTTTGTTTGTTTGTTTTGGGGTTGGTTTTTTTTTTTTGGTACCGGTAGCAATACAGGCCTTTAGATGTCTGGTTATTATGTGGTCTCTCTTTATACAGAATTCTATTTTCTATTTTTTGTTAACAAAAGAAAAGCTTAGGAAGCTCTGAAAAATTATGATCACCGAAGAAATTAAAAAAAAACTTCTTTAAGGATGAATCAGTTTCTTTACACCATTAAGATAACATTTACATTAGTATTCCATTATGAGCAACAGTGGCTGTCTCCACTGTGCCACTTGGCTGTCTCCATGCCAAACAAAGCCATCCAAAGATGGATAATTCTGTATGACCCTGGTCTAATCATTTAACCACTGTCTGCCTCAGTTTCTGCATCTGTAAAATAGGGATAATGATAGTTCTTATTTTCCAGGGTTGTTGTGAGGATCAATTGAAATATTTATAAAGTCCTTTGCAAAACTTTAATTTGTATATGTACTATTTAATGTGATAATAATTGTAAAACACTTTGTAGACCTTAAAGTACTATATAAGTGTTAGCTATTTTTACTAGTATCATCTTTATACTTTCTGTTTCTCTACAATAGAATCTAAACACCTTGAGAGCAAGAACCAGTTAATGTCTTTCTTTGTATTCTCAGTGCTTACACACTGCCTTTAATATAATGCTTAATAAATGTTTGTTGAATAAATGAATGAATGAATAAAATCAATGCTTTGATTCTTATCCCCATTTTTGATTATTAATCTTAAAGAGATAATGCTTTTGTAATCACACACATTTCTCCATTTTTATCCTTTTTTCATTTGCTGTTTCCCTTGTGCTTTTCGCTTCATAGCCAGTTATATAACTGATTGATTCTGAAACGATTATTGCACCTATAACTAGATGTTTCCTATACAATAGTAGATAGTATGCCAAATACTTTATGGAGAAACTGTAAGTTATTCTTTCATTTATCTGGGTTAATTTGTAGCAAAATGAAATTGTGACTTTGGTTCAATGCTTTCATTTTCATTTATCTCTTTAAGATCTCACAGCTCTGTGAGGTAAATACTATAAATATTAAAACCTTGGTAAGAGGCAACTAGGTAACATAGTGGACACAGTGTTAGAGTTGGAGTCTGAAAGAAGTCAATTCAAATCCTTCCTCATGTAAACTGTTTAATCCTGGGTGAATTACTTAGCCTTTCTTTAAAATGGAGATTATAATAACACATATCTCACAGAGTTGTTCTAAGGATCTAGCATGATAATATGCAGAAAGTGCTATGTAAACCTCAAAGCGCTAAATAAGTGTTAGTTGTTATTATTATTGCTTTTTGGAGGGCAATTGGGGTTAAGTGACTTGCCCAAAGTCATACAGCTAGTGTGTCAAGTGTCTGAGGCAGGATTTGAATTCAGGTCCTCCTGATTCCAGGGCCAGTGCTCTATTCACTGTGCCACCTAGCTACCCCCAGTTATTATTTTTAAAACCTTATTAAGTAGATGAAGAAATCAAAATTTAATGAGGTCAGGCAATATGATCCCACAACTAGTATCAAAGATAGAATTTGAGACCAATCTTCTCCTGGCTCCACACTGTCAGAAGTATGAAAACTCATTGGTTGTTAGAAGAGGTCACACACCGAGAGAAGAAAAGATTAAATAAGTACTAGTTAATAGTGTTATATAATTTGACTATATATATTTTTTAAATCCTCCTTAAGGATCACTTACCAAGCACAAGGGCTGAATGTCATTTGGTGTTCTTTTCCATTTGCTTGCCAATGTTGAACCTGGTGAACTACCAGTGATCTAGCTCTCACCTGTGGCAACAAGAAGCAGTAGCATGCCTATCAGCCATACCCTGGTAAAACTATCTCAGCAATTCAGACACAAGTCATCACTCTGTGGTCTTCTTTGAAAACAAAGGACAAACAATAACAATAATAATTTTGATAGGCCCTGCTAGAGCTTGTGTTTCAATAGCATAACCTCTTAAGAAATTAGACTCACCTGAAAGCTGTTATAAGTCTTAAAAGAGTTGCTTATTGAGGAATGACAAATAGACCTTGGCAAAATTGGACTATCTATGTGTCTCTTACCCCTTTTTCAACACACATAAATCATCAGCATTTCTCTATATTACCAACAAAACCCAGCAGGAGGAAATAAATTTCAATTTAAATAAATTAGATAATTAAAGAAATTAAATAAATTCCAAATAAAAATAATATAGATTTATAAAATACTTGTGAGTCTATCTGCCTAGACAAACTGAAGGGCTATATGAACACAATTAAACAAAACACTTTTCACACAAATAAAAGCAGATCTAAGCAACTGAAGAAATATTAATTGCTCATCAATAGATCAAGGCAATAAAATAAAAATGATAATTCCACCTAAAATCAATTTACTTATTCAGTGACATACTAATCAAGCTACCAAATATTGATTTTAAAAGCTAGAAAAAATAACAAAATTCATCTAGAATGAATTCTTAAACTTTTATCTAGAATAAATTCTAGAACTTTCCCACTTGTGACCCCTTCTTAAACTGTAAATTGGGACCCACATCAAAAGGTCAAGAATATCAAAGAAATCAATGAAAAATATGTGAAGGAAGTTAGCCTAGCAGTGGCAGATTTCAAACGGTATTACAAAGCAATAATCATCAGAACAATCTGTTACTGGGTAAGAAATAAAGTAGTGGATCAGTACAATAGATTAGAAACATAATACACACTAGTCATTGATCATAGTAATATGGTGTTTGACAAATTCAAGTATCCAAACTTCTGGAGCAAGAACTCAACATTTGACAAAAGTTGCTGGGATTACTGGAAATCAGTGTGACAGAAATTAGGCATGAACCAACATCTCATATTGTATACCAAAATAAGGTCAAAATTAGTAAAATAATCTAGACAAAGGGTGACATCATAAGGAAATTAGGGGAGCATGGGAAAATGTATCTGTTAGATTTATATATAAGGGAAGAGTTTATAACCAAGTAAGAGATAGAGAGCATCACAGGGAGTAAAATGGATCATTTTGATTACATGAAATTAAAAAGGCTTTGCACAAATAAAACCAATGCAGCCAAAATTAGAAGGAAAGCAAAAAACTAGAAAAAAATATATAGCAAGTATCCCTTTAAAAGATCTCGTTCCTCAAATATATAAGAAACTGATACAAATTTATAAAAATATGAGTCATTTCCCAATTGATAAATGGCCAAATGATATGAACAGGCAGTTTTCAACAGACACCAAAGCTGTCAATGGTCACATGAAAAAGTGCTCTAAATTGCTATTTATGAGGAAATGCAAATTAAAACAATTATGAGATACTACCTTACACCCATCAAATTGGCTAATGTGACAGAAAAGGCAAATGATAAATGCTGGAAAGGATATGTAAAGATATGTACACGAATGCACTCTTGGAAGAGTTGTCCGCTGATCCAACCACTCTGGGGAACTAGTTGTAACAATAATGAAAAAGCTCTAAAACTTTTCATAGTCTTTGGCACAGTAATATCACTACTACGTGTATATCCCAAAGAGATCAAAGAAAAGGGAAAGGGACCTATATATACAAAAATATTTATAGTAGCTCTTTTTGTGGTGGCAAAGAATAAGATGCTCATCAATTAGGGAATGAATGGAATACTATTGTGCTAATGATGAACAAGATAATTTCAGAAAAACCTGGTAAGACTTACATGAACTGATGCAAACTAAAGTGAACATAACAAGGAGAGCATTGTACACAGCAACAGTATTATTATAGCAATGATCAACTGTGATAGCCTTAGCTAGCTAGTCTGATCAAGACAATGATTCTTGAATTTCAAAGGATCCTTTGTGGAAAATGTTATACACTTGCAGAGAGATACCTGATAAACTCTAAATTCAGATTCAAGGATGCATTTTTTTTACTTTTTTTCTCCTTTTTCTTTTTGTTCAATACTTTCTTTTCCAACATGACTACTATGGAAATATATTTTACATAATTTCACAATTTATATTAAATGGCTTGCCTTCACAATGAATGGAGAAGAGGCAGGTGGGAGAGGAAAAAAAAACTTGGAACACAAAAATGTTTTAAGTAAATTTTTAAAATAAAATACATAAAATAAAATTACAAAATATAGAATGATAAGATTCGGTAAAGAGCTTAAAAAATCTTTGAGTCGTTCCATCCACCAAATTTTAACAGCCCAGAAAAGCTCAGGGAGTTTCTTAAGGCAATGTAATCAGTGTTTGAACCATGACCTGACTCTTAGTTGCGTGCTATTTACAGTATACTATTATGGTTGTTTGTTGTCTGCTCCTCTCCCCCTGCTTTTTAGATTTTTCCTTCTGCCAGAAGGATGAACTGTACGTACTACTCATGCTAGTCATCCAGAAAAGAAAAAAAATATAATTGACCTGGTATGTAATCCAATCATATAGAAAGACTTTTGTATATTTATATATTCATTTACTTAATGGGGAAAGATGGATAGGCTGCAAAGAGTCTTCAAAGGAGATTTTGGAATCTCCTGGGAATTTTAAAGAAAAAGGTAAATAGCTAATTTCTAGGAATGACTTTAGTCCAATCTTGTTAGTAAAGAGGGGGATAGAGAAAATGATATTTCAAGATTCTATCCAGCCCTCTTTTTTTCAAGCTATCACAGAAAAATCCCTAGTTGGCCATGGAAATGCTTATGGAAAAGTGTATACATAAATAAAACCATATCCTTTTCAAAACCTGAAAACATCTTCCTAACCCTGTCTCATATCTGCAGACAGGAAATTCTTTTGGTGAATCTGGACTGCATTTCTAATTAGTATGCTGTAGTCTTAAACCAATATGATATGAGTTTATGAAGTTTGGTCTCTTGGGTTACAAACCCATATGTTTCATTATTGAAATATTTTCCTATTAAAAAGCAACTTTGCCTACCTTCTTTTCCTTGAGAATTTCACATACACATATGCATCTGCAATGTCAAGATATTCTGTTACTCAGACATTAACCATAACTATAACAGTCAAAATGTGAGAACTAAATAGAAAAGAATCAATTACTAGCATTTCTATAATAAATATTTATTGAATACTAACAAATCATTTTGCTCTGCTGATTTACTTGGTTAAGGATAGCTTCAGTCTCAGTCCTCAAAGATGAATTCATATCTAAATTAATTTTGAGGCATAAGTAATAACTTTCAGTTGAAGTGAGGAATTTGAAGAAAGGTAGCAAAGTGCATCAGATAGATCTAAGTCTAACTTGAAAATAAAAGATCTGGGTTAAAGTCCAAGGCTCTATTTGTATTAGTTGAATGATTGTGAGCAAGTCCTTCATCTCTGAATCTCAATTTCCTCATCTGTGAAATGACAGTAAGAGTACTAGTCCTATTTAGTTCATTGGATTTGTTTTAGAAAAGCATTTTGTTAAATGCAACATTGATATAGGGAATAAACATCTATTAAGCACCTACTAAGTGTCAGGCACTATGCTAAGCCCTATACAATTATTATCTTATTTAATCCTTGGTGGGGGTAGCAATGTTAGCAACAATTGTATTGTTAGTTAATGAGGGTAGTAATGTTAGCAACAGTTGTGTTGTTAGTAATAATTGTGTAAGCAACAGGTGCTAGACAATGAGTAACTCTTCCTGCTCAAGATAAATATGCTTTAGCCAATGAATGCATTACCCAGACAAGATGCTCCTCACTAAATCACAGAAGGGACTTTCCCTAAGTAGGCACCTGCACAGTAAGACTGACCTTTAGATGAATGTATGATGTAAAGAAGCCTATTATAATATCATTAGCACACATTCATATCCCCCCAATAGGCTTTTCTGCATGCGTTATGGGTAGCTGCCTGCACAATTCTATTTTGCCCTTAGTTTTTGTAACCAGGAGACTGTGGCTTGAACCAAATCCAGGATATTTGGATCAGACCCAGAATATTAGTGATACTTTCTGCTCTATAAAAATTCCTCTCTTGCTTTGCTAGCTGCTGTTTCCTCTAAGGATCCTAGTCCACTGCTGAAAAGCATGATTCTCACTATATTGAGAATCAGTTGGGTTGGAGATGGTCTGAGTCTGTGAATTCTTTCAAGACTATCCCACAACACATACATACCTTCCCACCACAACAATCATCACAACAACCTTTGGAGATAGGTGCTTCATTTTATAATTAATTAAACAGAAAAAGCCAGAGATTCAGTGATTTGTCTAGTATCACACAGCTAGTAAGTATATATAAGGTCACCATATTTAAACTCAGGTCTTCCCGACTCCAAGCTCAGCCTCATATCCCCTGCACCACCTAGCAGAATTTTTCTTCTGTGCTTCCAAAATCTATAGTTTCATTGATAAGGATATTCACTCCACTAGTGTTGTAATAACCTTTTCATGGCTCAATAGATGGTTTCATCAATTGCTGTGCCTTTCTCCCTCCAAAAAAAGAATCATAATGCAAAAATCATTTTCCCAATAATAAGTCTGACTTAACTAAACTAGTTCTCATTCTATGATCAAGAATATTTAAAGAATTTCCACCTTGTTGGGATATGACAGAGTATATGATCCAAAGGTCCATAAAGAATGCAAGATCATTAACATATCATGAAAAGGAATCAGAATAAAGCTTTATGTAGTAAAATAACTAAAGGTGAGTGTGTGTGTGTGTGTGTGTGTGTGTGTGTGTGTGTGAAATGTTCTATTGCTTTATTAGTTGCTTTTTGTTTTTGTTTTGGGGGTCATTTTCTTGGAAGAATAAAAGTAAGATTGTTTCTTCTGGGGCAGTTTAAAAAATAATTAACATGCTAATTAGCATTTATATAATTTATCTTTTTTTTCTTTCTGTTTAGATACACAACCATTAGGTTAACTGGCTAAGGCTTTTCCCAAAGGCATAGCTAATGATGTTTTACTTTTGTAACAACCAAGTCTGTCACACTTCGTGTGGCTTTTGAGAACCTGTAAGACTACTTTTAGATTTACTCCTGGGTGTTCTCTTTTTTTTTTTAGTTAATTGCCTTTTGAGTGAAGGAAGCTATAGTTTCCATTCATAATCTTAGTTTCCTTTTGGCTCAGTATTTTTTTCCTCATTCTACAGAGGATGATGACTCAGTAAGTCCAGTAACTTTCAAAATTAAACTAAAATAAAATTGGAGCCTAAAATTCTTTCAGTATTAGCTTTTGTGAAAAAGATTACCTCCTAACATTCAGGTTTTAGTTACTCTTTTAGATACTTCTCATTTCTTTGGTTCATTCCCTGTTCCCCACACATCCCTGGTAAGCTGGGAACGTCGGTATCTGATAACCTCCCTTCTTTGAGCTCAACTCATAATACACAGATTTACAAAGCTGAAAGTATGAGAGAGGTTAATGCTAGAAATAGATAGACATCATAACAAAGTCCATAGAAAATAAAATTGATCATAAGGGAGCAACTTTTCCCATAGGCCCACATTAATTCTAAAAGAACTGTCTTGGGTGGTCGTCCAGTATAAGGTCCCTGAAATTTGTTCCTATGCATCATTGTTCACCTTATATTCTCCCCCGGTTTTCTACTCAGGGTTGTCTTTGTGTACTTTTATTTTTTTTTTCCAACTGTAGTAGGTGGGAGTGTTTTAATACTAAATTTAATTGGCAATAGCCAACCAGTAATCAATTGCAACATGAAGAAATCTTTACAATGTGGAATCACTAAAAACATAAATTTAAATAAAAATGAAAGACTTCTCAAGTTTTATTACACAATTTTACCTTCTATTTTAATGATAAAAGTCATCAATAGCACATGAAAGATTACATAGTGTTAGCAGCCACAGCCTATATTTTTAGTATGGAAATGCAAACACCTCATATTGTTAACGTTTATCCAAAAGGTTTGAGGTGCCACATCTTGCCATATGTTGTAATCATTTGTGAATAGGTTAGCAGAATTTTTAACCCTCTTAGTTCCATTGTAAAAATCAGACTGACTTTATTAGAAGTACTACGTCAATTTCACTAAAGATTAAAGGGAGACAAACCAACCTTATAAAGATGCTTATAGGCAATGAATATTATAACTTTTTAGATATTTCAATACAGATAATAAGTAAGTTGAAGGCCTCTTTAGAAATCCATACAAGTGCAAACACATTCAGAAATTTATTGACTTAAATTCTTCTTATATTGTCAGGAACCTTATTTTCTCTTAATGCTTTGCAAACAAGCAAAGGTTACATATACAAAACACTAGAAAAATAGTAATATCAATCTAGTGGCAAAATTATTTATGCTGTTTTCTGTTTAACTGGGTAGGAAGGTAAAGAAATAATGTAAAAACAAGGAAATATAACAACCTGTCAGTACAAGTGGTACACCAAGAAGGCTTTTAGGTTCGGTCATTTATGGAGGATTTATGGAAACACATGGACAAAAATCACACAGAAGGAGGAAGTTGAGGATAAAGGAATTTATTGGTTTTATTTGTATATGAAATGACCATGAAAGTTTCAAATAAATATTCTGTGTGCTAATACTTTTATTAATACAGAAATCATCATGAAAAATAAGATAGAGGAAGTAAATTTGAAGTAAAATTTACAAAGATCTCTTACCTTTTCTTAATCTGCAGATAACTTCAGAAATCCAGCCTTTTAAATGTTGTAAATTACAAATTCAAAGCATCAGAGGCTGTCTTCTCATCTTCATTTTGCACGGATTCCTACTATTCTCTCTCTTTTATATAAACTTGTAGACGGAGGCCTGTTAGTTTATGTGGAGATGAGACAATTAGATTGTCCTTTTATCTTTTCCCTATGAGAACATAATGTTAGGGTTTTTCTCCTCTGTAGTTCAGAAGGAATAGCCTGTAGGAAAAAAAAATCGAGCTACTTAGGAATAAATGATGTTTACTTTAATATTTTTCTTTGTCATGGGAGATTGATGAACACTAAACTTCACAATGAATGTCAGGAAGTGAAATATATCAAAGACATAGAAAAGATAACAACAATATAGATGTCATATGAAGATGAAATGAAGGACTGTAGAAAGACTGCAGAGAAGTCAGGAAAAAGCCCATTTAAAAGACATCCTGTATTAAACAGGATATTATACACACCCACATATGAAATAAAAATGTGATGATTAAAATTTGTAAGTGAAAGCTTTACCAAGGAGAAAGCTAAGTTGGTATGTATAATGAAATGATTTGTGAAGTTACTAACATTGTTTATTGGATGACATGACTGAGGTTTGAAAATTAGAACAAGCAGAAAAGATTTTATTATTACTACCAATTAGGATGTCAGCCTAAAAGGTCATAAAAAAGCTTATCTCTCTTACAGAGATCCCAACAAATATCTAAAGAGCCCCCAAAGTACCACTGATAAAGAACGTTGGGGATGGGGCTGAACAGAAATCATCTCCTGTAGCCAATGAAGAATTGCACAATAAGATGGCCAGAAACTGGGAGAGGTAGGTTGAGAGGTCCTTCTATGTAAACCAGGACCAGGTCAGGCAAATGTAGAAGATGCCAAAACAGGGAAAACAATCATGCTGGGGAAATCTGTGATAACTGCCAATATTGGGAAACTAAGCAAGGTAGGGAAAAGAAGGAGGAGAAGGAGGGGTCAGCATAACCTCCAGAAGTTTGAACGGTGGTATCATAAACGAGCACTAGCTCCAAAAATTGGCTTCCTGGATCTAAAGTCAAGCCCTAGCTTGTCCCTGATAGGTCATTGTGCAGGGAGACATGGCCTGGCTTTATACTTTTTATAGGCAACTGGGGGCACAGTGGATAGAGTGTTGGACCTTGATTCATGAAGGCCTAAGTTCAAATCTAGTCTCTGCTACTTACTAGCTATGTGACCCTGAACAAAGTACTTAACCTCTGCCTTCTTCAGTTTTCTCAGTTTTAAAACAGAGCCAGGGCAGCTAGGTGGCACAGTAAATAGAGCACCAGCCCTGGAGTCAGGAGAACATGAGTTCAAATCCGGCCTCAGACACTTAACACAAAAACTATCTGTGTGACTTTGGGCAAGTCACTAACCCGAATTGCCCTCCAAAAAGAAAAAAAAAAAACAAAAAACAGCCAATAGCACCTACTTCCCACAGTGGTTATGAGGGTCAAAAGAGGTAATATTTGTTAAGTACTTAGCAAAGTGCCTGGAATGTAATAGGCACTTAAAAAAAAAAAACTTCCTTCCTTCTTTTCCTTCCTATCATCCTTTCTTACCTAGAGCCCTGATAGCTACAGAGGAAGACTGGCAATTCAATGATTTGGCTATGCCAGGAGGACTGCTCAGGAGCCTAGAAACCAATGTGATCTCCAGTATCCCACTAGGGCCTATCTTTTGGGGCCTCTGCAGGGGAAGGAACTCATTCCTAACTGAGAATAGTCCACAGGAGAAAGATTGTAACAAAGGCCTAAATGCATAGTGAACCACCAAAAAACTGAGACAAAACAGCAGTCACCCCAACCAGATAAACCCTAGTTATCAGCATCAAGATACAAAGTGAAAAGAATCAAACAAGGCCTTCCTAACTCCTAGAAGGGATAGAGAGAACTGGCCTATACAAAGTCCTAATCCATGAACTGTGACTGAAAATATCAGTTAACAAAAAAAGAAACCAAATAAATGAAATAAACCCAGAAGAAGACAGTAGCCACACAATAATGATAAGTAGGCCTCACAGGGAAATGTTTTGATTGTAAAAAATAGAGAATTGGCTGAAAGATACAAAGCAAAAATTAAAAATAAATAAAATGATAAATTAAAAAGAGAGTTTTTGGGGAAAAAATAAAATAGCTCACAACAGAAGGTAGAAAACTTTACCTAAGTATGAACTCCCTGAAGAACAGAAGGAATCAATCAGAACACAATGACTCCTGAGATCCCAATAAATCTTGGATCAAAGTAAAAAGATAGAAAAATAGAAAATTTATGGTATCTGCTATTTAAAAAAAGCCATGAAAATATGTTGAGAAATTTTAGAATCATTGAATTATGAAAAGGTTAAGATAGTATGAAATGGCTCAGAGGAATCCATCTTTTCCACATATATTCAGCAATCTGAGAGGGACATGAGTTCAAAAAATGATCACAAAGTCCAAAAAGAAAAATTAATAAGCTCCTTTCCCCATCTAAGAAATGCATAGATAGTTAAAAGGCATCTTTTACCTGAACTTTTTTATCCAAGATCTTGTCTCTCAATTAGCCTCCTTTATTTAAACTTCTCCTATCTTTGATCTGTCCTCTCTACATTAATGCCAAAATTATCAACCCAGAAAATAGATCTAATCATTCCACTCCTTTACTCAAGTAACTACAGTGTTTCCCTTTCTCATATAAACTTTTCAGATTTGAATTAAATCTCTTCACAGACTGCGTTCTCTCTTGCTATCTTTGTTATTCAGGATGTCCTTGACAGATCTTCATATTCTGGGAAACAGACTTTGAGAGGTCTCAAATTTTGTATTATACAAGGAAGCATTGCCAACTGAAAAGCTAAAGTCAGTCTATCAAAAAGCTTGTATTGAGTATCTATTACATGATCATGAACTGTGCTAACTGTGCTATCAATATACATGCAAAAGTGAGTCCATCTTTGCCCTCAAAGAGTAGAAAGATACAACATATTCACAGATATGTAAAAATAGGACATGTACAAAATAAATGCACAGTGATTTTTGGGCAAAGGTTCTCATAACAGAGAAAATGAAGAAAGGTCAAAAAATGGTATTTGAGCTGTATTTTATATATTTTATGGTGGCAAGAGGAGATTGAGTATGAAAAGTATTCTAGACATGACAATGCAAAAGTGTGGAGGTGATAAATAGAATGTCATGTACAGAGAAAAACAGAAAGTAGGTCAATTGGGCTAAAGTATAGAGTCCATATGGGGAACAACATGAATGAAATTTAAAGTAGTTTGGAACAAGATTATGGGGACTTTAAGTAGTGAACAGAGTCATTTATATTTTATATTTAGAGCAATATGAGACACTGAAGTTTCTTGAGCAGGGGAGTGACATGTTCAAACTTGTACTTCAGAAATAGCATTTTTTTCAGTTACAAAAAGGCATTATTGTCACAGAGAAAAGACTTGGTTCAGGAAAAAGCCTATGGCAGCAATCCAGAAAATGGGGACTTGGACTACGGAGATAGTGATGTAATAGGAGAGAAGAAGACCAATGTAAGAGATGTCAAAGAGGTGGGATCAATAACTCTTAGTCTCTGATTAGTTATGAAGAATGATTGAAAATGAAAAGTCAAAGGTGATTCCTAGGTTTTAAATCTGGATGATTAATGGTATTCTCGACATAAGTAGGGAAGTTTATAGGAGGAAACCTTAAATATGGTTTTGGAGTGAATATAATAAATACTATTTTGAACATGTTTAATTTGCAGCTGGAGATGTTAAGCAGTAAGGTATAATTGTGGGACTAGGACTCAAAAGATTGTTGAGAACTAGATAATATAGTAGTCCTTCCTTCCTCCTTTACTCCTACTCCTTCTTCTAACTATATAGATGAGAGTTGAATCTATAAGAGCTACCAGAGCGTAGAAAAAGATGAAGAGAAGACTTGTGAGGTACCTGAGTTATATTCACAATAAAAGAGAAAGATCTGAAAAGGAGGTCTATTAGAAGGTCTATTGGGAAGAAAACCATAAAAGAGTAAAAACATCAGGAGAAAAGGGTATTCAGGAAAAGGGTGGTCAATGGTATCAAAAGTTGTAATAATACAGCAATGTGCAAGAAAGCTAAATGATTCATATCTAGTCATATATATATCTACTTTAGAGGAAAAAAAGGGAGTTTGCTATTCACTTATTTATATACATATATCAGTTGCCTATAGTTTTGAAAGTCTTTGTCAGCTCTGTTATACTTAGCAGGAAAGTTTGGAAATGATAGATAGATAGATAGATAGATAGATAGATAGATAGATAGATGAAAAAATAAATTATGGTATATATAATAAAGTAAAATATATTATTCAAATGATAATAAATATTCAAAATAAAATTTTAAATAATATACAAAACAAATGAAATCTCTATTATAGATCATATTATTTAATTTTTCCTGCTAAAATTCTATTATTTCCCTGTGGTATTTTGCTCATTACTGTGGGATATGTTATTTTTGCTTCCAAGTCTTTGTTTTCAATAGTTGATTTTTCCAGTATTTTCTTTCCTTTCTCATATTTAATATATAGTTGTTCCTGATTCTATCTGGGTTCCATTGTAGATTATCTGTCTCCTCCTAGCTACTTGCAGTGTATTTTTTTTTCTTTGACTTGTTTATAGATCTAGGCAATCATATTTATGGGCATAATATGTCTGAGGTTTCTCTGTGGGAGGTTGATCTGTGAATTTTATTAAGTTGCATTTTATCCTCTGATTTTAATAGTTCTGGTAAGTTTTTTTGGTGGTTATTTTTTAGAAGATCCTAAATACAAAATTCCAGGCTTCATTTGGATTGGTTGTATTGTGCTCTTATAGGAGCTGAGTGACTCATATCAATGTCTTTTCATGTCTTGTTTTTCAGTTTAGCTATTTTTTGAAGATGTTTCATATGTTCTAGTTTTTATCTTTTGACTTTAATATTTCTTTGTATCATTGAATTTCTGTTTCTTCTTCTTCTCCTTTTCCTCCTCCTCCTCTTCCTGTTCCTCCTCCTCCTCCTCTTTCTCTTCCTTCTCCTCTTTCTCTTCCTCCTCCTCCTTATCCTTTCTCCTTTTCTTCTTTCCTCCTTCCCTCCCTTATTTCTCCTCATCCTCTTCATGTTCTTTATCCTCCTCTTCCTCCTCTGCTAAACTAATGCATCCCAATTTCTCTCTAGGGTATGAGTAGTCAAGCTTTTTTGTATGCCATGGACTCACTTGTCAACCTTTTGAAGCCTATGGACCCCTCAAAATAATATTTTAAATGTAAAAAATACAATACACAGGACTACAAAGGAAACCAATAATATTAAAATAAAGTTATCCAAATATTTTAAGTTAATAAATTTATGGACCCCAGGTTAATTATTATTTTCCTTAATTCTTTTATTTATTTATTAATATTCTTTTATCAAACTTTACAACCACATCCAGAGTTCATGTTGATTGCACGTTCCTTTCTACAATTACTGCAGAATTATTCTCTTCTCTAGTCATATTGGGATTCTTTTCCTCCACAGTATTTATTTTTGCTTCCAAGTCTTTGTTTTCAATACTTGATGTTTCCAGTATTTTCTTTCCTTTCTCATATTTAATATATAGTTGTTGCTGATTCTATCTGGGTTCCATTGTAGATTATCTGTCTCCTCCTAGCTACTTGCAGTGTATTTTTTTTTTCTTTGACTTGTTTCTAGATCTAGGCAATTATATTTATAGGCATAATATGTCTGAGATTTCTATGTGGGAGGTTGATCTGTGAATTTTATTAAGTTGCATTTTATCCTCTGGTTCTAATAGTTCTGGTAAGTTTTTGTGGTTGTTTTTTAGAAGTTCCTAAATACAAAATTCCAAAATTTTGCACTAGTAGTTTTCCTTTCCTTATTCATTTCCCCATTCTCTACAGCATTTCCCTCCCCTATCCTCCCCTTTGGAGTCTTACAGTTCAGGAGAACAGACCCCCAAAACTGAAATAGTTTTAGAAAGAAATGTGTTAGGTCAGTTGGTAGAGTTCAGTCAGCTGGAAAGGGACTGGTTCACTCTCTACACAGATTTTGAAAAATTTATATTATATATGATTTTGACAAAGGTTTCTCAGACAGGAATACCAAGCACCCCAGGTACATAGTTAAACAACTTTGTCTATAAGGCAACCTGAAAACAAGATAAATTGAGATAGATATGAGTAACCTAAAACAGAAGCTTATGGTGGACCCCTTCTGGTCACGGTAACCAAAAACAAGAATGCTTTGGGTGGATCCTGGTGTGGGGGAATCAGAAATACCTTGTTAGCTATCTCTAACATTCCTAGAGAACTGCTGGGGCCAAGCAATGTTTTGGGTGTGAGCAACCTTTAATTTCATAAGGTTGGATTTAAATAGTATAATAATTTTCCCCAAACAGTATAATAAATCCTTTTTCCCACACTTTCAAGTCTATCACTATTCTCCCCCACACTAGGCTCACAACCTCAAGGTTCTCTTAGAACTTATCCTTACCCACTCCAAATATCCAATCTGTTGTCACATCTTATCATTTCTACCTATGTAACATCTCTCATGTACATCC
Source organism: Gymnobelideus leadbeateri (assembly GCA_011680675.1). Lineage (NCBI taxonomy): Eukaryota > Metazoa > Chordata > Mammalia > Diprotodontia > Petauridae > Gymnobelideus > Gymnobelideus leadbeateri. The sequence goes on from WOXC01009490.1 coordinate 222,820, forward strand.
TCTTTTTTTCATTCACACAACTACTACCTTATTTCAATTCCTCATCACCCTCTTCCCAGACTTTTTAAATGACCTTTCTAATGCTTCATATTTCTCCTCTCTCCAATCCATCTTCTACATAGCTGTCAAAATACTTTTCTTAAAGCCTACATCTGACCAAATCAGACCTCCCCCAACAATAAACTCCTGTGAATGAATGATTTTTAAGCATTTATTATGCACTTTACCAAGCTCTGGGGATAAGATAAGAAAGATAAAACTGTTCCCTGTTTTCAAAGAGCTCACATTCTAAAAGAAGGGAGACAATATATATGGAAGTTTTCAGTTGCAAGTCAAATAGAAAGGTCCCATTATCTCTAGGGTACAACAGCAAAGCAATGAAAATGCTTCTAATTTAATATAAAACTGAGAAACTCATTTCCATTTCTAATTTGACAATTCCTAGGACTTTGGTGCCTTTCTGAGTCCTCAGGAGCTATGACTATAACACCCTCAGGAACAATTCCCATGCAGCATTATTTATGGAAACATCAGGGTTGCATTATTTATGAAAGCCCAACTGTTGCTTCCAAAGATGGTGCTGAATCATACTGGCCTGGAAACATTACTATTCCAAAAGTTCTTGGTTTCAAGGTCCTGGGCTGTCTCCATTATAGTAGGAGGGGAAATAGTGGTCAAGACAATAGCATTGGTCTAACTTGCCTGCCATATACTGCTGCCTCTCTCTCTCAGGATGCCTTGTTACTTCAGCTGAGCTGGTTTGCACACATTGTGGGTGACATTTGATTGGTGGTTGGTGGGGGTGATTGGTCCCTTCTCCACATGAATTGCTTTCCTGATGGTAGGTGAACAATGTAAGAATTAACAAGAGATTGAGAGTAGTGTGAGGTGTAAAAGGAATAATTTGGGATAATGGATAACTGTACTATAATAATGGATAATTAAATTAAACAGGTTTATACAAATAAAACAAAGTAGCTAAGATCAGAAGGAAAGTGGGAAGTTAGGGAGAAGGATGTATTCAGTTTCTAAGATAAAGGTCTCATCTCAAATATATAAAGAATTTTGTCAAATCTATAAGAACTTGAGTCATTCCCCAATTGATAAATGATCAAAGCATATAAATAGTGACTAAGTCATTTTGACTATTATAAAACCCAAAGTAACTATAAAGGACCTACAAAGGAAAATGCTATCTATCTATATCCAGAGAAAGAACTGATGTATAGAAGTATATTGTAGAATGATTTTACGTGTGTGTGTGTGTGTGTGTGTGTGTGTGTGTGTGTGTGTGTGTGTAAGTGGGTTGGCATAAGAAATTAAATGGGAATTTTGAGGGAATTTTATAGTAGACACAGATGACACACGAAGGCCAGCAGATGACACAGAAAAAGGTTAGAGACTCAGATATGCATAAAATATATTTATAGTATTGCAAAGTATCAACCCAAATTTTAGAATAAGGTATTAAAAACATCCCATAAAAGAAAAATAAATAATTCTTACCTCTTCTCTTGTATGAAGGAGGGTCAAACAATTTGGTGGGTTTTCCAGATCTCAGGGGCGCTGTGCCCCTAATCCCCACAATGTGGGAGGAATAACTATATGAAGTTTATTTTCAAGCTTGTCTCCATCATTAGCTTCTTGGAAACAAGGACTATGTTTTTGCTTTTCTTTGTATTCTTATATCTTAGCAGTGTTTGGCATATAGTAAGCAATTAAAAACAGTTATTGATTGATTGGTTATCCTGAATCCAAATATCAATTCTTGGGTTCAAGAATCTCTCTAATCACTTAATAAACTGACAGTTTGCAATCTATTGCAAAACAAACTATTGTGAATTTTATGTTTTATTCTCTCAAAGTCAACTCTAAACTGAATGAGTCTATAAAATTGGAATAAATAGTCAATGTGTGGATTGATCTCAGTGGTTCCTTAAAGGGCATATGACAAAATAAATCTTGGGCTTAATAATGTTTTAGCTCTTGTTCCTATGATCCTAAATTTGAGGCAGCTAAACAGGATAGTGGAGAGTGCTAGGCCAGTTGTCCAGAAGGCTGAAGTTTAAATCTGGTCTCAGACACTTGCTATCTGTATAAATCTGAGCAAATAACTAAACTTCTCTCTATCCTCTGGTTCCTCATCTGTAAACTGAGGAAGATAAAAGTGCCTATGTCCCATAGTTTCTGTGAGGATGAAATGAAATAGTATTTGTGAAGCACTTGGCACAGTGCTTGATAGATAGTAGGTAATTTAAAAATACTTGTTCCTTTCCTAAATATCAGTGGAATAAATTAGACATTGGCTTGAATATGTTAACTCTTTTATTCAATTTTCTTGTTCAAGTATCTGATCTCTACACAATTCAATCAATCAAGTTACAGAACTTTAGTGTTTTTTTTCTTTTCTATCCCTCAAACTGGGTTAATATTGTTGCCATCACTTTACAGAGGAGAAAACAGAATGTATAAATTTTTCAGGAAGTCTCTGTGGTAGGGATGGAAAAGGTAACTGAACTGCACAGTAAAAACAGCCATTCTCCTCACATTTCCATCCCTGTGGTCATCTTAAAGAGATTCTAAAAGGTTCACAACCACTAAGTATTTCTTCTTTAATAAAAAAAAAAAGTTCACGTAAATTGATTAAATTTGCCATAAAATATTCACATGGGCATAAAAATGAAAACAAAATCAAAGTACTAGATGAATCATATTTAGAGATCCTTATAACTCAAAACATTTGAAAAATATTCAAAGCAATAATTCAAAAATGAATTCCACTCCAGAACACTCTCGGGTTCACTGACCTTTTTGTGTGTGCACAGGCATGTCAGAAAACCACCTGGACCATGCCAGGCTTGAAATGAAAAAGTTCCACATGTGAAAAATAGGGCACATATCTCTAATACCTTAGTGTCCCCATAAACCTAATTGAATTCATGTGTGTAACCAAATATTTTTACAATAAGCATTTGCTTTCTCCCTTCTTTGATTACTTCTTGGATAGTGACTACAAGACATTTGGCAGAGACTGCCTCATTGGTACTTAGTATGCTTATTCAGAAGAAAAAATTTACTTGTTAAAACTCTCCTGCCCAGTCACCCACCTTTCCTTCTCTCTTTTTTTCAGCCACACCTATAATTCCATCATTGCAGGGAACTTCCTGTGTGGATACTCTCTCCACTTAGCTCAACTGTAATTTATCATGCAAAGAGAGTTTCCGGGGAAGCTAAGAAATGGAATGACATTTCTGAGATGACATTCAGTTCCCTTACTACTGAGGGTCTCAACATCCTCCCTGTCATCTAGGCTCAAGACTTCGAATCCTTGCTCTTCTCCATAGTCCCATAATCAATCTGTTGGTAAGAACTGTCAATTTCACAGCATCTCTTGAATATATTTTGTCTTTTCTGACCTTGCCACCACCCTAGTATAGAGAGCTTCATTACCTCATACCTGTAATATTACAATAGTCTGTTGGTTGATTGTTCTGCCACAAGTCTCTTTCTATCCTGTTCATCCTCCACTCAACTATCAAAGTGATCTTCCTAAAATACAGGCTTGAGCATGTCACTGAGTCTCACTGTTACCTATAACACTCCAGTGGTTTCCTAGAACCTCCAGGATCAAATGCAAAATCCTTTTTTGGCCTTCAAAGTCCTTCATGACCTGTCCCTGTACATACCTTCCATGGTTTCTCACACCTCACATCCCCCATCCTCCTTATATTTGGAAATCCAGTGACATTGACTTCTTTACTGTTCCTTAAACAAGACACTGCATCTCTTAAAGCTGAACATTTTCCTCATCTCTGCCTCTTGACTTTCTTAATTTCCTTAAAGTTACAGCTAAAATCCCACTGTATACAGGAAACCTTTCCAGGTCCTTCTTAATTCTAGTGCCTTCCTTCTGTTGATCATTTCCAGTTTATACTGTGTATATAGCTTGTTTGTACATATTTTTTGCAAGTCATCTCCCCTTAATAGTGAACTCCTTGAGAACAAGAACTGTCTTTTACCTTTTTTCATATCCCCAGCACTTAGCGTAGTTACTAGCACATAGTAGGCACTCAATGAAAGTTTATTGATTGATACTGTATTACAATAGCTTTAGAACCAGAGACATTAAAAAAGCTTCTAGTTTATCCCTCTTATTCTAAAATTGAGAAGAACTGAGACGCAAAAATGTTTTTTTTCACACAGGTGGTAAATAGCGAAGCCAGGATTTGAAATGAAATCTTCTGATTTTGAATCTGGTATTCTTTGCCTCGGATCAAGACCAAAAGATCCAAATTTAATGCTTTACTCAACAGGAAACGCTCCAAAAATTACTCCATTTCTGTTCTTGTCTTCAGTTCTTTGGGATAATCCTAACTGGGGCCTGCTCCTTTAATTCTTCCAGAACAATTTACTGAAAAAAAAGTTTGCCGACCATCCAAAATTTAAATCATATTCTATGTCCCATATTAATTGAACCTTTTTTTCTAAAACACAAGTAGGTCCAAATATTCCATTTCTTCTATGAAGACTTTCTTAACTAAAAACAGTTGCATTTCTTCTAAAAATGTAAGTTCTTTACTTTCTCATATCATGTGTTTGTGTAGCGGCAAGCACCCCAATATCCCCAGGGTGGCTGCCAACACAGGTTCTTAGATCTGCTTTTCTAAAGGAAAGCAACTCAAAATGGGTTAACAAGCTTACTTTAATCAATCAAACATATACCATTTACCTAGTTCAGAGGGAAAAGGTCAGCACCCTGAACTTCAAAGTATACAGACAGAACTTACAAGACAGAGAAACAAACAGATCAAGCAGGCAGGCTTCCAAACTGTCCAACCATTACATTAATACCAAATCACAGTTACCAGAGAGGGAAGCATCAACATCTGGATTTTCAAAGCCGGGGGGCTCTCAATGGCTGCCAGAGTCTCATCTGGTCAAATCACACAACACTTCTCAAAGTGAGCCCCAAAGCAAAGCCTCACCTCAGGGATTATATAGCCTTCTCCTGGCTCAGAGAATGTCACAACCCTCTTGACCCACTGCCCAATCACACAGCATCTAGGTGTGGGCATTCCTGAAAACCAAGCCTCCTGCCACAGGCTCCATGTGACTACATTCAGCCTATTAGGGGGCAGAGTATATTTTCAAATCAAGGAAAGTTCTCAGAGTCTCTTAAGCCTATCAAAGGGCCTAGGGGCAGGGAAGATCTTTAAATTTGCATTACCATTACAGATTGTTAAATAGAATTTTAATATTTAGAGATTAAAAGGACCTTAAGAATCATCTATTATAACTTCTTATTTGACAGAAAAGGAAACTGAGGCCCAGAAAGATAGGCCAATTATTTTAAGCCTACACAGGTAAATTTTACAAAGGCAGGACTATAACCCAGGTCTCCTTACTTCTAGGTCAGTACTGCTAACTGCAACATAGTCTATGATCAAGTTGCATCTTAATTTCAATATTCAAAATGACAAATTACCAGGTAAAAGCACAAAGTTTATAAGTTATTAGATAAGATTTTGAACACAAGATTTTAAAATAATTTATCTTTCAATGCTAACCACAGTAAAAATAGTAAAAGAAAAAAATGCTTCTGGTAGAGATTTTTTTAAAATCTTAATCAAAAGAATTGACAGGAAGCTCTAAGGAAATAAGCATTAAAGTGAAGGAGAATAGTAAAACAAAATCTTATTCTAGACTACTGTCTCCAACAAAACCTAGGTGTTAACCAAAACTGAATTCTAATGTTCAAGTTTCTTAACTCTGATCCCCAGATTGGTTGGTAACCAAATGGTAGATGGAGTACTGCCTCTGATCTGGGAAACTCTGGCTCTACTCCCAACTCTGCCACTAACTAGATTTGTGGACTTGGATAAGTAACCCTCTCGATTTGAGTCACAGTTTCCATATCTGTCAAATGAAGGGACTGGCCTAAATGATCTACTTCTAACATTTTCTTTTACTTGACTTAAAATTTCGGCAGATTAATGCTGTGAGCTGCTCAGTGTGCAGGCCTTAGCATGATCCAGAGACTTGAATAAGAAATGACCAGGCCATGTGGGTAGTTTAAGGAAGAATGATGAACTCCATTTATTGATTCTTAGGACAAGGTTTTTATAGAGCAATGAGACAAAGGAAGGGGACTCAAGTATTCTTATCATTATCTTAGTCTGTTATATCCTGGAAGTAGCACAGAATAGATAATTTGATAAGTATCTGTTATCTAGGAGACTAAAGTCTTAGGGTAAGACCTTTGATCTAGGCCTCAGTTACCTGCTATTGCAGCTTCAGTCACAAACAGATACAAATGAGAGCAAACTTCAAAGCCAAAGTCGCAATCCTCAAAAGACATGACGTTTAGAGCTGACCACCCAAAAATACCTGAGTGCTGAATCAAATGTTTTGGCTCTTAATAACTAAAATCTTGGGGTATAGCCTATTGATCTCAGAACTCAAGTAACATCCTTATAAGCATAACCCATAACAAAGAACTCAGGAGCTAACTTGAGGAAAAGTTGCATCTCAAAGAGATTCTTGTTTTAAAGGCCACTATTAGGATTTAATATCTGAGTCCTGAAACAGACCTCTTTGGCTCCCTACAGATTAAGATCATTTTAAAAACTATTTCTCATTTGAAAATGGAACAATCTATAAGCATATGTTAAACTCCTACTCTGGGCTGGGCTTTGTGCTAAGTACTAGGGATACAAAAAAAAAAAGCAAAAGACAGACCTTCAAAGAGCTTACAAATAATAGGGGAAGGGGACGATATCAAATAATAATATACAAAACATGCTATATACTGGAAAATAGTAAAATAATTAACAAAGGGAAGGCACTAGAATTAAGAGGGGTTGAGAAAGACTTTCTATAAAAGACAGGATCTTGGTTGGAACTTAAAGGAAGCATGGGAGGTCAGTACATGGAGCAGATAAAAGAGAGTCTTCCAGGCAGGGGGAGAGTCAGACAAAATGCCCAGAGCAAAGTGTCTTATTCATGAAACAGATGGAGGCCAATTTCACTGGGAAGTAAGATATAAAAAGACTGGAAAAGTAGGTGAGGGCTAGGTCATAAAAGTATGATTTATCATTTTCTTCAAGAAACATATCAGAATTAACCTCTAGTTTTGTAAACTGAAGAAAGCATTTAAAATAATGTCACTGGAGTTTCTATAATGGATTCTCTCTTTCCAGGAAGGCTTAAAGATAGGAAAGAAAATCAATGAAATACAGGGAGGTAAAAAGGAAAGCATATAGACCCCCAAAACCCCTGAGTTTTCCTTTTCCTTCTGCACTTGAAGAGAATTCTGGTCACCAATCCCAAGTCATTCTTTCCATGTTTCTGGTGGAACAGACTACCACTCAAGTGCTGCTTAATGCTTGACTGCTAGCCCTATTGCTACTATGTCTGTAACCATAGGTGGCAATATAGAAGTACAGATCTTAAAGAATTGTGGTGCCTGGGGGGAAATGCAGGGGGCCTGTTTCTGTCAGAGTGAAATAGACCAGGGTTACAATACCTGGGTTAGGGGAGAAGTCAGCCTGGCAGCTGTGGTGATATTGACCGAAACTACTGGTGATATTGATGAGGAATTATCTCCTAAAAGCTGTGGCTTTCTCTTTATTTTCCCTGACTGTTGGCAATGTTGATTCTTGTAGGTTACTCCTAAAAAGCCTCTTTTCCTAATCCTTCCTGTGTCAGAAGCATTATGGGTAAACATAGGTTGAAACTGTTTCTTAATAATTTTACTATGGAACAGTTCCATTTACAATTATTTACTTTACTGTGCTCTCATAAATCATGTGTCCACTAAAAAGTTAATTCTCGGCATCTTATGAATGAGGTGGGTAGATTTTAGCAGATTTCCCAAATGCGGGGCTATAAACCAAATAGAATTTTTAAGTAATTCTCATATTTCAGAGTGCTATTCTACCCCCATCACACCAAAAACAAACAAATTTAAAAAAAAACTATACACCTAGATGAATATCAGATTGATACCAGAACTGTCCCCAAGGAGTCCTTGTAGACCTCAGGGTGATGAAAAGGGAAGTAGTAAAAGAGCTTACTGCTAAGTGCCCTCTGGTGAGCAGTGGGGATATTGCAGTTTTGGGGAAAGCATGCATAAGTACACTAATACTCCAACAAAGTAAAAAAAAGAAGTGAAAGACAAACACATGATGTTGGCTCAAATGTAGTGCCACCTGGAAGGCAAATTGTATTATATCCCCATTCTGGTTAGTTAATTAACTTACATCTGTCTTTCCTGAAATTTGCAGAAAACAAGGACATATGCCAAATGTTGTCCACTATTGCTACCATGGCACCAGAAGTGTAGTGACCATCCATATCACTTTCACAATAATAATATTTCTCATTAGCATAATACTTTGCATAATTTGAAATACATTTAGTTCAAGCTTCACAACAACACTAAGATTTACAGAAAGGATTTTCCCATTCTATAGATTTGAAAGCTGAGGTTCAAAAACTTATCCAAATTGCCTAGTGCCACAAATTCACTAAGCTATGTGCTTGGTATCAGACTATAAGAAAACCACTTATAAAGGAAAAAAAAAGTTAACTGGGAAAAAATCATTTCAGCAAATTTCTGTGATAAAGGCCTGATATTCCAAATGTATAAGAAATGAAAGCAAATATATAAGAGCAAGAGCTATTCCTCAATACATAGGCAAAGGCTATATGAAAAGACAGTTTTTAAAGTAGTTGTCAACAACTTTAAAGTTGTCAACAATCATATGAAAAAAATGCTACAAATTACTAAGAAGAAGAAAATAAATTTTAAAAAACTCTGAAGGTCCCCTTTTATGTCTATCAGTTTCACAATGATGATAAAAAAGTAAAACGGACATTTCTAGAGGCACTGTTGGAGCACAGGCGTACCAAGGCACTACTGGCAGAGCTGTGAATTGCTCAAACCATTCTGGAAAGCAGTTTAGAACCATACCACAAAAGTATTGATTTGTGCATATTTTTTTACTTAGTGAGGCCAATCCTTGGCTTTTATCCCCAAATCTAAAAATCCAAAGGAAAAGTGAAAAATATTATGGCATAGTATCAATCATGAGAAATGATAAATATGATTGATTCAGAAGAAAAAATTATAAGACTTGGATGAATTAATGAAAAATGATATAAGTAGACTTAAGAGGACAATTTATATCCTGACTCTCACAAGATTTCAGGATTTCCATTGATGCAATAAACAATCAAAATTTCTAAATACTGATGTTGAAATATTCTCCCTAATTCTTGGTAGAAATAATGGACTAGAGGAACAAAAAGAGATGCACATTTTCAGATGTGGAGAAATGTGTTGAATTGTTCTCTTGTATCATATTTGTTTGTTACAAAGAATGGTTTGTGGGGGAGGGGTGAGAGTTAGTGTGATGGTGGGTAAAAGATGAAATGACTGGGGAGCCAAATGTTCTATCTTCTGAGCATATTTATTCATAAAGTAATGAATGCCAGTTGCCTAACACATTAGGACCAGGACCATTCTTCAGCTTAGGGCTGTACTCCAAATTCAGAGGGAGACAGACTTTCATACATTAAAAACAATTAATCAAATAAGACCAATTAATTAAAAGGAACCAGTACAATGATAGGTAATCTGATTTCTAATTGGAAGAAAAACTAGGGACTTTCCAAGTTTGAAGGGGGAGAGTAAACAGGTGAAATACCCTGAAATCAGAAAAAGAGGTAGCCCACTCACTCCAAGTATCTATGAGCAATCAAAGGAACATGGAAACAATAACTGATTAATCAGTAGGGTCCCAGTTTTCAGATAAGACATATGGGTTGCTTGATATGTGCAACTGTGAGAAAACTCCTTGCATCAGTCTTTGGATCTGACTGAGTTTCTGGTCAATATAACCTAGCTCCTCAGTGAAGGGTCTATAAGTAGCAGATGGGGTGGTCCAGCTTCTCTACCATGCAGGGCTAAGTTCAAATAATGTGATAAAAATTTCCCAGTTCCCATGATTTAATAAAGTTTTCTCCCAATTCCCACAATTTTTCATAAAGTTTCCTCACAAGACAGAATTTGGACTAGACCCATAATTAAATAGAAAGGAAGCTAGCTCCAAGAATTGAGTCACAACTTGGAGTCAGTGTGGTTCACTCAGTTCCCACAATTAACCACTTGCTGTTCTAATTCTCTCAGTTCCCTCAGAGACTTATTATAGAAAAGCAAAGGAGAAAGAGATACAGTGACAGAGACAGAGACAGAGACAGAGAGAACATCAACAAAAAATTCCTAAATACTTACAAAAAGAAAAGATCAGTAAGGAAGACAAACAGGGCAATTTTTAAAAATTTAAATGCAAATTGATAAATTATTTTTCAAAAAAATTTTTGTAATAGAATTAGATAATTTCATATATAATGTTATTTTTGTTCTCTTTGTATATTGAAGTATATGTGAGTAATTTTTAAGTTTAGAGGTTTTTTTAATCTTTTAAAATCATTTAATTCTTTCATCCTTAAATACTCACCTATAATACTTAGAGATAGAAAATGAAATTGTGAAAGTAATTTGTAGGCATTTCGATTTTTGAAGAAAGCCAGAATTTGAATGGGGGATGGGAAGAAATTTGGGAGAAATTGTGGTGAAAAAGAACAATCTTTAGATCCAGATTCTGTTTCTGGTTTTTGTGAGACAAAATTGCAGGAAGAAAGAACACAAGAAGTCCAAAAAAGAAGTCAAAAGGAAAATAGTTAACAAAGTAAAGAAAATAAGAAAGGGCAAGTAAGAAATAGGCAAGTTAAACAAATGGGTAAAACAAATTGTAAGTCAAACAAATTGGGGAAACCAACAAGAGGGAAGTCTGAAAATTGAAAAGTAGAAGGTGACTATAAAATCTCTCTCAAGACAAAGGAAAGAAATTGAGTGTGGTAGACAAGTGAATCAGAAGCATTAAAAGGCAGTAAAGGTCTTAGAAGATGAGGTATTGTGACCACTTAACCACAAGTAGTTCAGAAAACAATAGCGAGAATCAAAATCAGTATGGAGAAGGGGGAAAGAGTTAAAAGTGATTTCCACTGATTATTCATTGTATTCTTGCATAGTCTAGGAGGTCAATGATTTATTTGTCTTCCAAGTTAGGGTCTGATGTTCTATTTGAAAAGCTGAGGACTTTCAAGCATTCTTGAATAGAAAATTAGACTTTCAAATACTAGACTCTAGAGAAGCACAAAAAAGATAAACAGAAAAGGTGGGGGAAGGTCTTAATAAAGTTGAACTTGTACATTCCTACATGGGAAGGTGATATTTGTAACTCATAAGACCTTTCTCATTATTAGGGTAATTAGGAGTATATATAGACTGAGAGCACAGGTGTAAGTGAAATATGAAGCAATGATATTAAAAAAATAAAATTAAGGGGGTGAGAGATAAATGTACTGAGAGAAAAAGAAAGGGAGAGGTAGAATGGGGTAAATTATCTTTAATCGAAAAAGCCTTTACAGTGAAGGGGAAGAGAGATGAGGTGAGGAGGAGTGAGTGAACCTTACTCTCATCAGAATTGGCTCACAGAGGGAATAAGATATTCACTTAATTGGGTATAGAAATCTATTTCACCCCATAGGAAAGTAAGAGGGGAAGGGAATAAGAGAAGGTGGGTGACAGAAGGAAGGTGCAGATAGGGGCAGGGGATAGTCAGAAGCAAAACACTTTTGAGGAGGGACAAGGTGAAAAGAGAGAGAGAATAGAATAAATGGGAGAGTAGGTTGGAGGGAAATCAGTTAGCAATAATAACAGTCAAAAAAAACTTAAAGCAAGTTTCTCAGATAATAGCCTCATTTCTCAAATATTTAGACAACTGAGTCAATTTTTTAAAAAAATAATAGCTCAGATAGCAGCCTCATTTCTCAAATATTTAGACAACTGAATAAAATTATTAAAAAAAATAAGACCTATTCCCCAATTGATAAATCATTAAAAGATATAAACAGTTTTCAGATGAAGTAATCAAAGCTATCTATAGTTAAATGAAAAAAAATATTCTAACTCACTATGGATTGAAGAAGTGCAAATTAAAACAATTCTAAGATACTACCTCATACCTATTAGACTGGCTAATAGGACAGAAAAGGTAAATGACAAATTTTAGAGGGGAATGGGGGGAAATGAGACATTAATGCACTGTTGGTAGAGTTGTGAACTGATTCAACCATTTTGTAGAGTAATTTGAAACTCTGCCCAAAGGGCTATAAAAGAATGCATACCCTTTGACCTAGCAATACTACTACCAGGTCTATATACCAAAAGAGATTAAACAAAAGAGAAGGGGTGGCTAGGTGGCACAGTGAGTAAGAGTGCCAGCCCCAGACTTGGGATGACCCGGGATCGGATCCAGCCTCAGAAAATGAGCACCAACACATAAATAATGACTGGCCATGTAACTTTGAGCAAGTTACTTAAACCCAATTGCTTTAAAGAAAAATAAATAAAAGAAAAAAAAAGAAAAGGACCTATATGTACAAAAATATTTATAGAGGTTCTTTTGAAGAGGCAAAGAATTAGAAATTGAGGGGATGCCCATCAGTTGGGGAATGGCTGAGCCAGTTGTAGTATGTGATTATTATAGAATTCTATTTTACTATAAGGAATGATGAGCAGGATGCTCTCAGAAAAACCTGGAAAGACTGGCATGGGCTAATACAAAATGAAATGCCCCATTTACAAAGTAACAGCAATATTGTGAGATGATCAGCTATGAATGACTTAGCTATTCTCAGCAATACAAGCAATACAAAACAATCCAAGAAAACTCTAAAGGTCTTATGATGAAAAATGCTATCTATCCCCAGAGAAAGAACTGATGGTATCTGAATATAGACTGAAGCATACTTTTTAAAAAACTTTATTTTTCTTGAGGGTTTTTTTCTTTTGTTTATGTTTTCTTTCACAAGACTACTATGGATATGTTTTGCATGACTACACATTTATAACATATCAAATTGCTCGCCTTCTCCATAAGGGGAATTGGGCAGGGAGAAGGGAAATAATTTGGAACTCAAAGTTTTAAAAACAAGTGTTAAAAATCGTTACTATATGTAACTGGGGAACAATAAAATACTAAATAAAGCACAAAAAGAAAGAGAAAGAAATCTTGGGAAAGAAGGTGAAGGAAATCTAGGAATACCTTTCCACAATTAAAATCAAAAGTAGAAGGAATGCAAGTGAGACTTCAACCGGTGGGGGGGATTGTTTTCACTTTCTGAAGGATCTGAAGTGACAAAGGGAACAAAGGACAATAATCTTTCAAAGAATGATAGAGTAGAGCCTCAGTAACTATAAGGTGAGAAATCATCTATTAAGGATGAGAAAAGAAAAATCAATTAGGGACATGAGTAACGAGTAAAGACTGTGGTGTTTGGTAATAGGATTTGGAATCCAGGCTATAGCTTAAATCATAAGGATGTTTTAAGGGATATAATGCACCTTGCTAAAGGTGAAAAGATGGTATTTGTCTAGTATCTTTCAAAAATATTCAAAATGACTTAAAATAAAATAGATGTTTCATTCTTCAATTGATAAATGGTCAAAGGATATGAACACGCAGTTTTCAGAGAAAGAAATTAAAGGTATCTATAAGCATATGAAGAAATGCTCTAAATCACTATTGATTGGAGAAATGCAAATCAAAACAACTCTGAGGTACCACATCTCACCAGTCAGATTGGCTAAGATGACAAAACAGGAAAATGACAAATGCTGGAGAGGATGTGGGCAAATTGGAACATTAATGCATTGCTGGTGGAGTTGGGAACTGATCCAACCATTCTGGAGAGCAATCTGGAATTATGCCCAAAGGGCTATAAATAATTTCATATCCTTTGACCAAGCAATACCACTTCTAGGGTTATATCTCAAAGAGATCATAGAAGTGGGAGGAAGACCCATATGTACAAGAATATTTATAGCAGCTCTTTTTGTGGTTGCAAAGAATTGGAAATTAAAGGGGTGGCCATCAATTGGGGAATGGTTAAACTAGTTGTGGTATATGCATGTAATGGAATACTATTGTGCTATAAGAAACAAGGAGCAGACAGACTTCATATTACCTGGAGAGGCTTATACAAACTGATGCTGAGTGAGAAGAGTAGAACCAGGAGAAATTTGTATACAATCACAGACACAACATATGTGTGATGACAAACCATGACAGATTGGACTTGTCTCAGCAATGCAGTGATATAAGTCAATCCCAAAAGACTCTTGATGGAGAGAGATGCCTACATTCAGAGAAATAACTAAAAAGAACTGAGTTTGAATCCTGATGGAAGCAAACTACTTGATCTTTTTCTTTTCATTGTTTGGTTTTATTTCCTCTTTAACATTTTTCATTCCATCTAGTACAATATGCCTTTGTAACCTGACTAATGTCTAATATGAAAATATTTGCAGATCCTATGCTGGATTATATGCTGCCATAGGGGTGGGGGGAGGGAGGAAAGAGAAATTTGAAACTCAAGGATCTATGGAATTGAATCCTGTAAACTAAAAATAAACAAACAAATAAATAAAATAAAATAGATGTTGAGAGGATTCTAGAAAGATGGCAGAGTATGTCAGAGAATTCCCAGCTCTCCAAATTTCCCCCCCAAACAAGACAAATTAGCACCTCAGGGAGAATTTAGAGTGGTAAAAACAAAAAAAGAGTTGGAGTAGAATGGTGGTCTTCCTTAGACAACCAGGAGAAGACCCAAAGAAAAATCCCAGTACCAGGGTTTGTATCCTGGTTATACCAAAATAACAAGAACCCCGGGGCTAGCTGGCTTGGAACATAGCTTCAGTCTCATCCACAGGAACTTTCACTTCACAGAAAATGTTGGTAATAAGGAAACCTCTGCTGATAAGGAATGCCAGACCCAACTGTGCCACTGAGATGCAGCTCTAGGTGAGAAGGAACCAGCAAATGACCGGTGACTGCAGAAGCAATGATGCAGGGATGCAATTGACTGTGGGGTATTTATAGAAGGGTGGAGGTCTTGGTTTTGGTTCCAGACTAGAGGGGAGAACTGAAGATACCATCTTCCATACCACAGGAATAAAGGTGATGTCAAAAAAATAAGCTACTACAAATTTGTTTTTAATGAGCAGGCAAAAGAGAAAGAATCCAACCATAGAAAGTTACTACAGGAATAGAGAATACCAGGGTTTGTCTTCAGAGGAGGATAGTGAAGGAAAAACCAAATCTAAAACTTTGTATGATTCTCTAGCATATCTCATTGTTGATGCAACTAGAAGAGTAAATGTGGAGGTGAATTTAAGTAGTACCATACTTCTTACTGTATTGATGTCAACCAAATATGAATGTTGAATATCACACCAATAATTTAGATCTTCCTTTATCTCCCTAAGAATTGTTTTATAACTTTCTGTTTTTAAGTCCTGTATATTTTGATAGATAGCTTCCTAAATATTTTGTTTATATTGTAGTAGTATTTTTGTCTTCTCTCTCTTTAACTCATAGATATTATTGTTAATGTACAAAATGCTAAAAAATTTGGATTCATTTTATATTTTGCTGTTCTGCTGACACTATTATTCTCAATTAGATTTGCATTGATTTTCTGGGGTTTTCTAAGTAAATTGCCATGCCATATGAAAATGATGATTTTTTTCCTTCCCCTTTACCAATTTACTTCATTTTTTGTCTTATGCATACTTTGCCAAATAGTGGTGGCAAGTGATCTCTTTTCTTCATACATGATCTTATTCTGAAACCTACTAATTTTTCTCCATTTCAAATGGTACTAGCTTTTGGCCTTATAGAAATGCTTTGAGCATTATTAAGAAAACTTCCTAATGCCATTTCTGAGGGCTTACTTTTAACCTTTTCCCATACATCTTCCATATTACATGACAGATAAGGATTTCTACTTCACCAACACCACCACCCTATCCACCAAAAGGAAGAATGCAGAAGAACATGAATGTGCTTGCAATTATCCTGAAAGGGAAATTCAAGATCCCAATATTTTATGTAGAGCCAGTGGGTTCAGATTTTCTAGAGAACAAGCCCCCAGAATCTAGCCTTTTAGCAGCAAAAAGAAGTTTACTTGGACATCACAATGGGCTCCTAGAGTGAGATTGCACCAACTCACACACACACAAAAAAAAAACATTGTTAAACTTTCATTGGACACTGTGGCTAAAAGGCATCTAGCAGTGAATAGTAAGGTATGAGAAAAGCAGCAGCTACATAACCAACCCTACATGGTTCCCATCACAGTTGTTAATTGACATTCCACAAATGTACCTTGGCAACATGAACTCTCCTTGTATGTGTCTCTCTGTTTTGGACTTCCATGTGTTTGAACTCTCTCTTCTGTTTCTGGTTGAATTTATGGGGAGGGGTGTTAAATGCCTCTGCCCTGAGATGACTACGTTCTGTAAGGCAACTGCATTGGTGGGGTCTTGTGACCTAAAGTTTTAGGAGTGTGGACTTGCATTAACATCTTGGACCTGAGGCAGCAGTCCTTCAGGTTTCCATATGTGTTCATTCTGATGAATTCATATAGTCAGAGAACAACTGGAAAATAGTCAAAATGAGTTTGGCTCAAACAGGAAGAAAAGGAGAAGAAAGAGGAAGAGGAAGAGGAAAATGAGGAGGAGGAACAGGAGGAAGAGAAAAAAATGAGTAAATAGTATTTGATGATGACTTGAGGAACAATGAAATATACATATATATATATATATATATATATATATATATTTTTTTTTTTTTCTGGCACAAATGTTTGTCTTTCCAGACATGTCCTTTGTCAAAGAAAAAAAAAACACTAATACGATGTAGGCACTAATCTGACAGAAACAATTTTTATTAATTTATTATTATTCTAATCAAAGCAAGGTTCTGCTTGGAAAGAGAAATGTCCATACCGTGTTATGTCCTCAGACATGTTTAACAGAAGACATTTTTGAAGTGACATACAAAATATATACATATAAAGAAAATTTCATAATCTAGTAAACCATAGTTATATAGCCCAGAATTAATCATTTTCTACATCAAGTGGAATAAAAAAGACTTAATCTTTAAGCACAATCCTAGTGAATCCTTTTCCTAAAACCTTGGAATTTCTCTTTGACCATTCTCTTTAAGCATTTTATTTCCCTGCAGGTCGGCTCTTCTCTTCCATGGATCATTATCCTAATCCATTTAGGGCTTTGGGAAAATGACTATTAAAGAAAGACTGATTAGAATACTGAGAAAAATATCATGAGTTACAATTATTGTTTTTCCATGTAGGAATGTAAATGGTTCAAATTTATTAAGTTCCTTATGATTTCTTTTTCCTGTTTACCTTCTCATGTTTCTCTTCTTTCTTGTATCTGAAAGTCAAATTTTCTGTTCACCTCTGGTTTTTTTCATCAAGAATGCTTGAAAATCCTCTATTTCATTGAATTACCATATTTTCCCCTGAAGCATTATACTCAGTTTTGCTGGGTAGGTGGTTCTTGGTTTAATCCTAGCTCCTTTGGCCTCTGGAATGTAATATTCCAAGTCCTTCAATCTCTTAATGTAGAAGCTGATAGATCTTGTGTTATCCTGATTGTGTTGCCATAATATTCAAATTGTTTCTTCCTGACAGCTTGCAGTATTTCCCCCTTGACCTGGAAACTCTGGAATTTGGCTGTGATATTCCTAGGAGTTTTCTTTTTGGGATCTTTTTCAAGAGGCAATCAGTGAATTATTTCAATTTCTATTTTTCCCTCTGGGTCTAGAATGTCATTCCTTGAGAATTTCTTGAAAGATGATGTCTAGGTTCTTTTTTTTTATCATGGCTTTCAGGTAGTCCAATAATTTTTAAATTATCTCTTCTGAATCTATTTTCCAGGTCAGTGGTTTTTCCAATGAGATATTTCACATTGCTTTCTATTTTTTCATTCGAGTTTGTTTTGTAGCCTCTTAATTTTTCATGAAGTCATTAGATTCCATTTGCTCCAATATAATTTTGAAGGAATTATTTTCTTCAGTGACCTTTTGAAATTCCTTTTCCAGCTGAGTAATTTGACTTTTAAGGCACTGTTCTCCACATTGGCTTTTTGGGCCTCTTTTACCATTTGAGTTAGTGCATTTTATAAGGTGTTATTTTCTTCAGTATTTTTTGGGTCTCCTTTAGCAGGATATTGACTCACTTTTCGTGATTTTCTTGCATGATTCTCATTTCTCTTCTCAATTTTTCCTCCACTTCTCTTACATGGTTTTCAAAATCCTTCTTGAGCTCCTCCATAGCCTGTAACCAGTTCATATTTTTTCTTGGAAGCTTTTGATGCAGGAGTTTTGACTACATTTTCTTCTTCTGGTTCCATGTTTTAATCCTTTTTTGCCCCAGAAAAAGGATTCTATGGTCTGGTTGTGCTTCCTCTGCTTGATCATCTTGCCAGTCAATTACTTAATTTTGAGCTCTTTCCCATGGTAGAACTCTGCTTCCAGAGTAGAGAATGTTGTGTCCCCAAATCACTAGGGTTTCACAGTTGTTGTCAGAGCTGTTGTCCGAGTTATGAGGAGGGTGCCCTCTCTACAGCCACCACACACTATGGCACACTGGCCACACACCCCAAGACCACAACCCAAGACTGTGATCCAGATCCAAGTAGGTCAAAGCAAGAGCCATTACCCTCTGAATGGTGGCTTGGTGCCCCTATGATCTGTAGGCCAGGAGGTCTGTATGCAGCTATAAGGCTGCTGCTGTTATACCTCCTCCACCTCTTGCCCTGTGGGCATGGTCTGGACCATGCTCTTCCATCACCCAGTTCCAACAGAGTTTTCCACTGACCTTTTAATTTCTCTTTGGCATTTATGGGTTGAGAAGTCTGGGAACTGCCACAGTTGCTGGTGCTTCACTGTCCTGAAGTCTTTTCTGGTTGGTCTGGGCCATGGGTCGGGGCCATCCTGGGTCTGGGCACATGATGCTCATGAAGGACTACACTCAGCTCCCAACTTTCCTGCTAGCCTGCCAGGCTGCCTTCAAGGGGAGATTTTTTTCTATCACTGTGTGGGATTTGTAGCTCTAAAATTTGTTTAGAGTTATTTTTTTTACAGGTATTGGCGGTGGTTGGAGTGGGAACTTAAGCAAGTTCCTGCTTTTACTCCTCCATCTTAGCTCTGCCCTTTTCTTAACATTTTCAAAAGCTGGAGCCAAGGAACTCTTGTCTGCTTCGATATCTTGTTAACCCCCTTCAGCAGTGACTAAACTTTTATTTTAGAGATAAGACAGCAATCTAGTATAGGAAAATGAATACTGGACATGGGGTCAGAAGATCTGGCTCCAAGTTCTAATACTGCCACCATTTTAAGTGTGATCCCCATTAGCCTCAGGATCCTCATGCTGGAAATGAAAATAATAGGGATCTTAAAGGCCAACCCATTAATTTTATATTGAAGAAAACCAAGGTCTAGAGAAATCAGTAAACTGACTTGTTCAAAGGGACATAAATAATTCTAGACAGAACTGGGATTTGAACCTTAGTTCTCTGTAACCAATGCAGTAGTTGTTGCACAGGATGAACCACAATGCTCTCCATTGCACTAATATTTGCACTGCTTACCCAATATGATTGTTTTAAGGATTCAATAAGCTATTGAATCTAAAGAGCTTTATAAAATAGCTAAATGTCAGCTATTAGAAATAAGCGGGGCATTGGGGGGCGGCTAGGTGGCGCAGTGAGTAGAGTGCCGGCCCTGGAGTCAGAAAGACCTGAGTTCGGATCCGGCCTCAGACACTTAACGCACACACAAACAAAAAAAACCTAGCCGTGTGACCTTCGGCAAGTTACTTAACCCCAATTGCCCTCCAAATAGGCAAAAAAAAAAGAAAGAAAGAAATAAGCAGGGCAGGGAGGAAATACTCCTCAGCATCTTGGTATCTTGAAAAATCCCTGTGATTTTTATTCATAAAAAATTTCCTTCAAAATCGTGCAGCCTATTGCCACAATGAAGTCATTATCAAGAGGTACTTCTTTTATTCACAACAAAATTAATCTTATTGCCAGTATAGGGTCTTTTCCATATGATACTCACAGTTTTCATTAGGTTTGTAGTCATATTTGTGTAGGTTGCTCATTTAATATTATTGAATTTCCCCCTTCCATGTGTATTCAACCAAAGCCAGAAGATCTCCACTGCAAAATAAGTTGACAGCCATACTGCCCTGATCACTTTAACCTTGTTAAAAATTTTTTTAAAAAAATAGGAATAGACAATCACCAATAGATAATAGGATGGTCCAGCTCAGTGGCTACTATTGGAAGTAAAAGGAATTCATCCTGACATTAAATGTAGTTTGATTAAAGACAGTATTTAGAGTTTACTATAACAATGTTCTAAAGGAGCTACACAATAGAGTAAGGAAGGAAAAAAACATTTATTTATCACCTACTAAAACTTTTATTAAGTTCCTACTACATGTCAGAAATAGTGCCAATGATGAACACTGGCATTTCAGATTTCAAAAATAATGAATTTGTTTAAGTTCTTATTGAGAGAGGAGGACTGGGGGAAAAAATTCTTATATTATGAACAAGTTAAGGGAGAATATTAGAAAAAATTAAATTAATTAGATCAATAAAAGACGATGGTTTTATAATGACCCCACAAAATATTCACTGTCCCTAATATGTCCTACTATAAATATTATTTTTTTCCACAAAGTCTTACTCTCATGTCGCTTTGTGGTAAACTTGGATACTTAAAGAATATGCCAGAGAACTGTAAACTCCAGCACATTCTACTAGTACATTTGGGAAAGGCCCCAAATAAAGTCCTGGCAATAGGATTAATCTGTTTCCTGAACAGCAACCATGTTAAGTAAGGCAAGACATATCACCAGAAGTCTGGTTACTTGGTAATGATTTTTTTTTTTGAGGGGAGGACTGGGGAAGATGTCAGTCCATGAAAGTAGTCAATGAACAAGTATGTATTTCTGCAATTCTGCATTTCTACTGGCAAACATTATGTTAAGCACTAGAGATGGAGATTAGAAAGAAAAGCAAGGGTGAACTGCCTTGTGTAGAGGAGGCAGGGGAAGGTGGTTGCAGGGGAGGGGAAGAACAGGAAGGCAAAAAGGCAAAACCTTATTCTCATTGAATTTGGACCAGGGAGAGAATGACATGCATACTAAATAGGGTGTCCCACCCTACAGGAGTGTGGGGGAAGTGGGATGAGGGAAAGGGGTGGAGGAGAAGGCAGGCTGGTGGGGGAGGGATGTTGGAATCCCCACTTTTGAAAAGGGATAGGATCAAGGTGGGTATTGGACCAGGTGGAAGGTGGGATGGGAGGGAGGGAAATATAGTCAGTCTTTTACAATATATCTACTATGGTAATGCTTTGCATAGCTACACATGTACAGCATATACTGAGTTGCTTATCTTCCTTTTAAAATCAATTAAAAAATATATAAATACTATGATTAACACTATTTTGCATATAATTGGGAAATAAGACATGCAGGAAATGGGGTGAGGGGATTCATCTCACCCTATTGGAAAAGTTGAAAGGGGTATGGGAGAAGAGATGGGAGAGAGCATATTGGATGAGGGGATATCCTGTATGACTGTTATTCTGGAGTGGTGGGTAGGGGAAAAATGGGGGAAAAATTGTAACTAAAAATATGGCAGAAATGAATAATGTAAACCAGAAGTTAATAAAGCATTTGGAAAAAAAAAAGAAAAGCAAAAACATAGAAAAAAGTCCTTGTCCTCAAAAGGCTTACTAGTGAAGTAAAACAAAGAAAAATACAGAGGACATAGACTAAAGTTACACGGGATGGGCAGCCATGGATAAGTTACAATTGCATCCATTAATAGAGGAAACATCAGAACTGATGAAATCAAATCCATTTTAATATAAATGATAATAGAGATAGAAACAAATAGAAAAGGGGTGGAGTCAATATGGTGGAGGAGAAACAGGACTTCTGCATGACTTTGGCTTCCACCTCCTCTAATTCATGTAAAAAATGGCCCTAGACAAACTTTGGAGCTACAGAACCCAGAAAATGACAGAGAGAAGCTAACCTCCACCTGAATACAGTCCAACAGACCAGCAGGAAGGGAGGACACAGCACTCTGGGAGCTGAGTCCAGCCCTGTGTGAGCCCAAGGCTTTAGCCTCAGGGAAGCCAAAGGCAGTCACCACCTGGAGGGACTTCAGATCACCAGCAGCTGTGGTGGTTTCCAGAATTATCAACACATAGATGCTAAGGACAAAGTGAGACCTCACTGAAGTGTGGACTTTGGAATCTGGTAGTTCAGGAATGTAGTCCAGCCTTTACCCACTGAAGAGAGAAGCCACTAAAGCGCTGCCATGTGGTAGCTTCAGCTCTTGGCTTGCAGATTGTAGGGGGACCAAGTGACCAGTCTGAGTGGTAATCGGTTTTGTTTTAACCTGATTGGATCTGGATGGCTGTCTAGGGTGGAGGCCCTGGGGTGTGTGACTACCTTGCCAGAGCATGTGGAGGCTTAGAGAGGGAATGCAACTAACAGCTCCAACAGCTGCAAAAACCCCAGCAACTGGGACAAAGATCCCCTGTCTGTTAGCAGAGTCCTACTGTGGCAAAAAGCTCAAAAGTCAAGTAATTGAGTGGCAACATGAGCAAGTAAAGGAAGCAAAGCAAGCAGAGCAATACAACTTTACACTCCTATTTTGGGGACAAAATGGATCAAAGCATGAAACAGGAGGAAGACAGTGAAGTCAGAACTCCTGCACCAAAATCTTGCAAGAAAAATACAGCTGGTTACAGGCCATAGAGGATCTTAAGAAGGATTTTGAAAACCAAATAAGAGAAGTGGAAGAAAAATTGGGAAGAGAAATGAGAATGATGCAAGAAAATTATGAAATGAGAGTCAACAACCTGACTGAAGAAAATAACTCCTTAAAAATTAGACTAACTCAAATGGCAAAAGAGTCAAAAATGCAATGAGGAGAAGAATGCCTTAAAAAGACAAATTTGCCAGATGGGAAAAAAAAATCTCAAAAGCTCACTGAAGAGAATCATTTCTTCAGAATTAGACTAGAGCAAATGGAGGCTAGTGACTTTATGAGAAATGAAGATACTATAAAACAGATCCAAAGAAATAAAAAAAAAAATATATAAAGCAATGTGGAACATCTCATTGGGAAAGCCACTGACCTGGAAAATAGATCCAGGAGAAACATTTTAAAAATTATTGGAATAGGGGTGGCTAGGTGGTGCAGTGAATAGTGCATTGGCCCCAGAGTCAGGAGGACCTGGGTTCAGATCCAGCCTCAGACACTTAACACAACAAAAACTAGCCATGTGACCTTAAGGAAGTCACTTAACCCCAATTTCCCTCCAAAAATCAAAAAATAAAATAAAATAAAATAAAATAAAATAAAATAAAATAAAATAAAATAAAATAAAATAAAATAAAACAAAATAAAATAAAATAAAATATTATTGGACTACCTGAAAGCCATGATCACAAAAAGAACCTAAAAATTGCCCTTCAAGAAATTCTCAAAGAAAATTGCCCTGACATTTTAGAAAATGAGGGCAAAATGAAGGTTGACAAAATCTACCAATTACCTCTTGAAAAAGATCCCCAAAAGAAAACTCCTAGGAATATTATAGCCAAGTTTCAGAATTCCCAGATCAAGGAGAACATATTACAAGCAGCCAGGAAGAAACAATTTGAATATTGTGGAAACACAATCAGAATAACACAGGAACTGGCAGCTTCTACACTGAGGGATCCAAAGTATTGGAATAATGATATTCTGGAGGTCAAAGTATCTGGGATTAAACCAAGAATCACCGACCTGGCAAACCTGAGTATCATGTTTCAGGGCAAGATATGATCATTCAATGGAATAGAGGACTTTCAATCATTGTTGATGAAAAACCCAGAGTTCAGGGCAGCTAGGTAGCACAGTGAATAGGGCATTGGCCCTGGAGTTGGGAGAAACTGAGTTCAAATCCAGCCTCAGACATTTAACACAAAAACTAGGTCTGTGACCTTGGGCAAGTCACTTAGCCCAAATTGCCCTCCAAAAAGCAAAACAAAAAACAGAGTTGAATAGAAAATTTGACATTCAGCTACAAGAAGCAAGAGAAGCATGAGAAGGTAAACAGGGAAAAGAAATCATAAGGAATTTATCAAAGTTGAACTATTTACATTCCTAAATGGAATAAAAATAATTTGAACTTATGAAACTTTTCTCAGTATCAGAATAGTTGAAGGGAATAGAAATATGTGTATGCATATGTGTGTGTATGTATGTGTGTGTATATGTATGCATGTATGTATACATACATGTATATGTTTATATAGGAGGGTATATGGGCCCTCATGAATAAATATGTGAGTGTGTGTTTATATATGCACAGGTATTTATAGATAGAGGGCACAGGACCAATTTAATTGGAAGGGATTATACTTAAAAGGGGAAATTAAGAGGTGAGAGAGGAATATAATGAGAGGACATGGGGAGAGATAGAATGGGGTAAACTATGTCATATAGAAGAGACAAGGGAAAGGGTCATGGGACAATGGAGGGGAAGAACAGGAAGGCAAAAGGGAATGGGTCAACATTAGTCTCATTGAATATGGCTGTGGGAGGGAATGACATACACACTAAATAGGGTATCTCACCCTATAGGAGAGTAGGTTGGAAGGGGATGAGAGGGGGAATGATGGAAGGGAGGGCAAGATGGGGGGGAGGGAAGTTGGAAGCACCCATTTTTGAAAAGGGACAGGATCAAAGTAGAGAATAGAACAAGTGGGAGGTGGGGTAGAATGTAGGGAAATATTGTCAGTCTTTTACAATATATCCACTATGGAAATGTTTTGCATAGCTACACATGTACAACCTATACTGAATTTCCTATCTTCCCAGTAAGGGTGGGTGACAAGGGAGGAAGGGAATGAATCTGGAATTCAAAGTTCAAAAATCAAATATTTAAATATATTATTATTATTATTATTATTATTATTATTATTATTATTATTATTATTATTATTATTTTACATGTAACTGGGAAATAAGATACAGGCATTGGGGCATAGACATCCACAGTGCCCTACTGGAAAATTGGAGAGGGGATGGGGGAAGATATGAAGAGAACAGATTGGAGGAGGAGATATCCAGTTGGATCACTATTTGGGGGTGGTGGGTAGGGGAAAAATGGGAAGAAAATTTGTAACTTGATATCTTGCAGAAAAAAGAAACAAATAGAGATGGAAATAGAAAGATAATCTCCAAACATAAAACCATAACAGTTTTTAGGCCAGCTTTTTACCCTAAATGGAGAAACTGTAGTGAATTTGGGGTGCTTTTTCAGAATAGCATACTTGTTCAAGCTAGAATCTCTGGAGAACTAACTACAGTAGCTGCTGTTCTGATTTTTACTCACCACCAAGATAGGCTATTATTCAGATTAATGACATTTTTACAGGGTGAAGGCCCAGAAAACCCAGTGGCTCATAAGCGTATATTTTCTCTGGCTTTTGCAAGGAATTAGGCATGCAACTCTCATTCACAATAACATGAGACAGAAGTTGTACATCTAATTCCCCTCTCACTAAGCTGAAACCAAACCCCATAATTTGAAGGATTTGCAGCTTTAAGTAAGCTATATTTGTGATAGAAAATCACATGTGATGAAATGTAAATGAAGGGGAGTGGGGGAGAAGCTGTAAGCAGAATGCCTTGGTTCTTATTAAATGTGCCCGCATTTGAAAAGATTCTCAGATACAGATTAAAATGCAGGACAGTCCCACTGAACGCTTGTTTTTTTTTTTTTTTTTCAAAAAGACTGCTGCATCAACTCAATGCCCTGACCTATTAAAAATGTTGATACCCATCTTTTTGAAATAGCCCTTTCAGCTTAAAAAAAAAACAAAAAAAAAAAAAAACTCTGCTATTTTGTCAAGAAAACAGTTCACTCTACATTTATTTTTCCAGAGCTGAATATAATGATTAAGAGAAGAATTTTAATGGGGTTCTTTGCAAGGAGGAGGCAGGGCACCTTTAACAATACAAATGACCCACCATTGGTGCCATTATTTTAATTGACATCTGTGAGCATATTTTTGTAGAGTTGCATCAAGACAAATGAGGGCCTTTTGTTGCCCTTCTGACAGTGATGGCAATCATTAAAGATTTACAGGAGTCATTAAAGAGAAATAGTAGTCATGCAGAAATGAATTTCACTCTCCCATGTGTATTAAACCAAAGCAAGAAGATCTTCACTACAGGATAAGTTGATAGCCATACTGCCCTAGTCACTTTAACCTTAAAAAAAAAGGAAGAAACAATCACTAACTAGATCACAGAGTGGTATGACTCAATGGCTACTATTTGAAGTAAAAGAAATTTATACTGGCAGAAAGCATATTACATTTGGTTTGAATAAAGACAATATTTGGAATTTTCCAAAGCACTGTTCTAAGAAGATACACAGCAGAGAAGGGAAAGTGAAAGGGAATAAACATTTATAAAGCAGTTTCTAACACTTTTTATGCTCCTTCCATGTGTATCAGGCATCCTGCTAAGCATTTTACAAATATTATCTCATCTGATCCTTAAAACAGCCCTACAAGGTGGTTGTCATTATTCTCCTTCCATTATACAGCTGAGGAAACTGAGGCAAACAGAGGTTAAGTGACTTGCCTGGAGTCCTATTACTAGTAAGTGCCAGAGTCTGGATCTGAACTCAGCTCTCCTGTGTCCAGACCTGTTATGACATCTATTATACCAAGCAGTTGCTTCATAAGACCAGGTAGTTTGTTCATGATTGTATACTGAAACAGGAAGAAATGTTCCTGGAGGGTTTGGTAACTTGGACAAGGAGAAGGATGACCTTTATGGTGAAATCTACCTGATAGTTGGCCATTTAACAATGAGGTTCAAATTCACTTTTTTCAAAATGAAAGGACAAGTAACTAATGTACCTCAAGAAATGTATTTAGTTTTATGATGATGCCAATTACATTACGAAATTCACCAACTGCTAAAACAAAGATCATCATACCTGCAATGATTTTCTTGATCAAAAAAAAAATCCAATACAACCCAGCAAATATTTACTAATTACCTATATTTTGCAAATAACTGAGCTAAATACTTGGGATATAAAGACAAAATTTTTAAAAGTGTGTATAAATAAAAGTATGTATAAAGATGCACAGTCTTTAGATGAACAAAGTTGACTGGCTTAGGGTCAGAAACAGACAATGAAATGTAAAAGTTAAGTGCTTTCAGATGTAAATGAAGCATTTCACTCTTTGTTAGGTGTCTGAGGTATGTCTAGAGGCCAACTAAAACAAAGAACTTCTTTCCCCAGAGCATAGACTGCCTGATAATTTTGTACTCAAGAACTCCACTGTAATCTGAAAAATGCCAATGGCTAATCACCATAAGTCAGTCACTCAATAAACATTTATTAAACACTTACCTTGTACCAGGATTTTGCTAAGTACTGGAGATACAAAGAAAGACAGACTTTTTTTTTTTGTTGCTCAAGAGCTCATATTCCACTGGGGAAGACAATATGCAAATGTGTGAGTGTGTGTGTTTGTGTGTGTGTATGTATATAGTGACAGAAAATTATTAATACTTTAAGAGGGGATATAATGGAATCTTGTTTTACTCCCACAAGAGTCATTGGAGTAGTCAATGAACATGTATGTATTAAGCTGTGGGGAAGTTCTTGTTTATCTTACTTCACTAAACTCCTGGCCCTCCTGGAACTGTCAATGACCAGATGGAACTAGAAAGGTGAGGGTGTGACCTTAGAAGAGGTCAGATCCCAATTAGGTCTCAAGTATCCTCACTACCACACCTCTGTAATCTACATGTAATCTGCATACATTAATGTAGAATGTTTGGAAGGAAAGTGAGGAGTTTGAGGAATTCGACTATACATATATAGAGGGAATGTAGAATATATATATAGAGGGAAATAAAGTAAGGAATTTGAGAAATTTAACTAGCCCTAAGTCTGCCAGGGAGGACAGAACTTGTAGACCCTCACTCCTGCTTCTGATGTGTCTCTAATAAGTACCACACCTGCTTCCTTGCTGGAAGCATCAATACCTTCATCTGCACACTCTGTTTTTTCAGTGAGAAAGAGTTTGTCGTTTTAAGAGGAACATCATGTGGATCCTCATAAGGGACCCTAAAAAGGGAGGTAATGGGCAGTGGAAGCTTGTCCCAGGCTAACTTCCTGATCCTACCTGGAAGTCCTGTGATCCCCACAGACATGTTGAGGGGAATCCCATGTGGATCTTCTTAAGAGCCCCCAAGGGAGCAGTAGACCTGGAAGCTCATTGAGGCTACCTACCTGGGAAGGCCTATGAACCCCAAAAGCACATTTCTCACAATACTGAATGTTATTTGCCACTCCCTTAATGATTCTAGTAATGACAGAATTTCAGCAATATCTCTACATTCCTACTCTTAAGATATTTACTACTGAATTGAATCACACCCTAAATTCCTCCCCTACTAGAAATTTTGCTTTGTAAAAGAATCTACTTTAAGCTGGATCTTAGCTTCTAAAGTGTTTGCCACCTTCTGCTGGGATTCATCGTATTAAGAGCAAAACAGCCAAAATAAAATGGTTTTCCTTGCTCTGATTGCCAAGTGCCACTGGGGTCTCATGACCAGACCTTGCTTCCTCATACTTCCTCCTCCTTTTCTCTTCCTAGAGGTATAAGAAGCTTTTGCATAGATCTTGAAGTTGGAATGCTTTGCACTCATGGGATGTCCCTCAGGGTAGCAGGCTTGCTACCTTGTTGTCTTAACTAAAAACATTTATTCCTCAACTCATGGCTTTCATTTATTTCAGGACTTGATAATAGTATTAGTAAAGTGTGAGGTAAGATCTTCAGTTAGAACATGGGAAAAGGAGCTGTCATAAGAGGCTTGAGAAGTTATAAAAAAGTTTGGAATAGTTACTCTAAGTGGAATAGTGAAACAATCAAGGAGATACATAAGTATTTCCCTATAATACACCACGCTACAGTTGGACCCAGTTGAGATTATATAACATAAATGTTATATAAACCCATAGTAAACCCAGTCAGCACAGTTTTGTGATTTCCCCTAACTCCATTCAACATTAGAGGAATAGCAACAAAGACAGTGGATGATGGGAGTAAGCTAAGATTGGAGCTTGGCAAGATATGATTTGAAAGAGGATAAGGGAACAAAGTAAGGGAAGTCCTTTACTGGGGGGAACCAGTTATGAATGACACAGAATGATAGAATAACAGAGGCTATATCTATACGAGCTCCTGTCTGGAAGGTGACAAACATCAAAGCCAAGGTCCTGAGACAGGCAAAAAGGAGAGGTTTCTACCAAGTCCAGCTAAGCTAAAGGTTTTTGCTCTTTCTGAAAGAGCATAATCACATCCTTTCTGATAGAGTACTAAAAATCCCATTGGGAAGAGTCCAGTAATATTTAGGTGACCCAGGAATCAGAAGATGGAGTCTGAGCTGCCCATCAAAAAATGAGCTCTATTAGATGGAATTGTCCAGTATGGATGCCCTGCCATAGAAAGAGTCAGTCTAATGGGGAGGTGATCTTCTTGGCCAAGCCCAAAGGCAGTTTCTGGCTGAGTGATCTTCCCAGACAACTCTGGCAGGACCATGCCCAATGAGTTGCCAACATGGTGGTTGAGTGACCAGTCTGATCCAGACCTGAAGCAGCAGTGTGTAAAGCCAAGCATGAGCAGCTCTCCAGAGGGCTGCTGCTGTGAACATCTCTAAGGTTCTGATCACATAGTATAGTGAACTCTCTATTTTTTCAGCAGTAAATTAAAGCAAAACATTCACAGAAACCAAAGTACAACATTTACAATGTTAACACTAAAGTGGCCACATAGTTTTCACCAAAGTGGCCACATAGCACCATAGTTTTAAGCAAAAGATATCATTCAGTAAGTCCTTAACTCAATCATCTTTAAGGAGCAAGCGTCCTTAAGGAACACAAAGTACAAAGGTCAAAGTTCTCCACCCCTAGGTCATATTGTCTTAATCTCTCAGTCAAAAAGTCTTCTTTCTTCTTGATTGGAGATAAGTTTCAAATCATCCTTAACCCAATCATGCTTCAGAGGTACAAGGTACAAGGGTACAAAGCTCTCCCACCCCTAGGCTATATAAAATCATGATCTTCTCAGTCAGCATTAAGAACCCAAAGAGAGTTCTTTTCATCTTGACTCAAGGCTGGCTCTCAGATTCCATAGTTCCTCTTCCATGAGTCTAGCTCCTGCCTGAATCTACCCAATCATCCAGCTCCCATTCCATATTGAAGCTCACATTGTCCAGTCCACCTCAAGGCCTTCACAGTTTCTGTTTCTGGGAAGACAAAGCTTAACAGAGCCATAATGACATACATTCATGCACATTGCCAGCACCACTATCTGCCTGTGAAATCAACACAGACCCACATACAAGGTCTGAGAACTCAACACAAACCCACAAACAAGGTCTGAGAACTCAACACAAATCATCAGTATAGCCCCAGGACCTCAGAAACCCTCCTCCAGGACTTCTGTGAACAAACAAGAAAATCATCTTTCAGGGCTTCCAGTAAGGTCCTAGGGCTTCTGTACAAGGTATCACAAACAAAAGTCAACACACACTGAACAGACAAACAGAGTACCTGGCCAACACAAAGTTCCCTTTCTCAATTCTGCTGTTTCCCAGCTTGGGCTTCTCTTTATATATGGTCATTAGCTCTTCCCTGTTCCACCCCTTTCTGTTGCATCAGCAAGTTCCCCCTACTGTGGGGTTCACAATTCTGTTCCTTAACAAAGACTTGATATATTCATAGACAAGAAACTTGAACTGAAAAAAGGTGCTAAATAATTAAATAGCTGAAAAAGGTGCTTCTTTGCTTGCCATTACACAGTGTCAGGTAAGTAGCCAGTCCAGCAATTCAGTGAACAACTCAAGTTCAGGCAGCAGATTGACTCATCCATCATTGATGCAATTTCTTGAAGCAGACTTTTCAAGGACTCTACAGAAAGAGAAAGGATATTAAGATGCAGGAGTTCTGTAGTTGTTATTTACATTTTCTATGTGTATCACATACATATACATACATATATACATATTTTGTATATTGGGGAGAAATAATTTGTCCCTATTGCCATAACATTTGAATAAATGCCTTTCTTAAGAGTTAATTAAATATACTAGCTAGCTGTTACTGGGAAACACACTGCTGGGGACTTGAGAGCTACAGAGTTTCTTAACAATTCTAGGCTTGCTAGAATCCAACATCAGAAAAATTTGGGGGGAACTGAGCAATAATATGTCTATTTTACAGATGATGAAAATTATCAGAAAACTTGAGTTGCTCTGATCTAGTGAACCAATTAAAAAATTTTCAATGTGAATATTTACACCTTAGACATCAATAAACACTATAAATCAACAAAAGGCTTATTATTTTGTTGATTATACAAAATTAAGAAAGTGATGGAAAATTTTAATAATGAAAATTAAATTTAAAAACATGTTATGTTATTTTTCCCCAGATAGTCAATTGTTAAATCTGAAATTCTAGAGCATCCTTGCTCTGATCACAGAGCCAGCAAGTGTCTGAGAAGATTTAAACCTAGTTCTCCTGACTCTAATTTCATTTAATTCCATGGTATTTTCCATTTTACCACACTACCTACATATATTTTTAGGTTTGGGGGAGTTTTTGTTGTTGTTGTTGTTTGCTATAGTCTTACATGAAAAGTAGGAAATAAACTATAGAAATCTGTCTCCAGTTCTGAGAGGCAACATGGCATAGCAGATAAGAATTGACCTCCTAGCTAAGAAAAGTAGGGTTTAAATCCCAACTCTGACACATTCTGGCATTTTGGCCATGGACAAGACATTTAAGCTCTCAGTGCTGCTCTAAGTGCTATGGATATTTCTCTATGAATATAAATTTTGAACATGTATGTGAGCATAATCTCATTTAGCCTGGAACTGTTAATTTTTAAGAGGAAACCCTACAGAGAAGGTGATAATTTGCATTAGTAAAGGCAGTTTCCTCACCCAGGGATTGCCTGCTTGAACTAAATCACAGATCTAATCCCTGTCCTACACACATACACACATGCACACACACGCTTGCACCTACACACACACACACACACACACACACACACACACTCATTTGAGGAAGGAAAAAACACTAACATTGAGCAGAATCAGGAAAGGCTTTCCGTGGGAAGCAGCACATCAGCCAAACATCAATGGCAGGGATTCCATGAAGCAGAGATGGGAAGGAAGTATATTCCAGAGACTGGATTCCCATCTCTGCAAATGAACAGACATAGGAGATGGAATGCCAACCACAACTAAGGCCAGTTTGACTAGAACATGAAGTGTGCATATGAGAGTTTTGTGAAATAAATCTGGAGAGATATACTGAAGCAGAAATTTAAAAAAACTTGAAATGTTAAGCTATGGATTTCTATTTTACCCTAGAGGCAATAGGGCACCAAGGAAGATGTTTTGAACAGGGAATCACCTGGTCAAACTGATCCTTTAGGAGATTTTTTTTTTTTGGCAGATTGTAGAGTTTGGAAAGCAGAGGTGGGAAGCAGGGAATTTAAGGGACTGTTGCAATAGTCTAGTCAAGACTTGAGCTAGAGTAACAGCTATGCAAGCAGAGAGAAGTGGACTGTGGAGGGGAGGGATGTTAGACATGGCACGGAAAAATTTATAAAATTGAAATTGCTTCGACATGAAATTAAGGCAATGAGGAAGAGTGAAATATCTAAGATGACTACTAGTTTGCAAACCCCAGGTGGCTAGAAGGATTATGATATTCATAACAGAAGTAAGGATATTTAGAGGAAGAGTGAGTTTAGGTGAGTTTAAAAAAAACAATATGGTCTTTTCATTTGCCACTAAAATATTTCTTTCTCTATATCTACCCAATACAGCACCTGTATTTGTCCCATAGATGCTCAAAGGAAGATGTAAAAATTTCTCCCTGGGCTTGACAACATATTCAATCGGTTTAATGTGACTTTTGCCTTTGAACAAGACATTGGTTAAAATCAGTGTCTAATTCAGTACTACTCATTAGCATGTTTTATAGATTTTTAAAGCTAGGAAGGAACACCAGGAGGGTGCAATAGAAGGAATAACAAAATTCCCTACTGAACTTGAAGTCAAAAGGCACTTGCTTTTCCTGAAGACAAGTGTCATCTCTAACATTTACTGCCTGTGTGACCTTGAATAAGTTACTTAAACTTTGGGCCTGTTTCTTCTGTTGTAAAATGAGAGAATTGGATGGGATTGACCAGAAGGTCTCCTTCAGCTCTAGATCTATGATATCATTGAGCCCAACACACACACACACACACACACACACACACACACACACATATATATATATATATATTTTTTTTTGCTTTTTGGAGGGGGGAAGGTAGGGCAATTGGGATTAAGTGACTTGCCCGAGGTCACACGGCTAGTTTTTGTGTTAAGTGTCTGAGGCCAAATTTGAACTCAGGTCCTCCTGACTCCAGGGCCAGTGTTCTCTCTACTCACTGTGCCACCTAGCCACCCTGCAACATTTATATTTTAAACATGAGAAAAAAGAGGCCCAAGAAGCTTAAGTAATTTGCCCAAGGTAGTAAGGGGAGGACCTAGAATTTGGACTTAGGTTTTCTGACTCCCAATATACTGTTCTTTCCATTATACCATTCTGATTAGAGATATTGAGCAATCCAAGCTCAGATACACTTAAAGATCTTGACAAGTTGTTATAGCCATTTTGAATCTATCCCTGGGAAAATCACTCATTTTGCATTTCCTTTTCCCAACTTTCTCACAATTATCTATTGATTTTATTTATTTTCTTTCTAATTGTCAAAAATTTAAACAACTAGACTGTGTATAGACAGCATATATATCAGCAGTGGAATAGATTTCTTGTGAATTAAAAAAAATTGAGCATAAAAAACAAGGACTAATGAGTCCAGAAAAATTAATCTCATCATAGGTCAGAATCACAGAATCCCCAATCAGACACTATTCACCTTCTTGAAATTAAAGTGTTATTAGTGGCAATGGATCATACAATATTGATTAATAAAAAGAAGACAGTTTTCTGACCTTTTAGTCAGTATGCAAGGGATATTTTAAAAAGCATACAGATCCCAATAAAATATATATTCTTTTTTTAATTGACTGAGTCTAAAATTTCTCAATTGTTGGATATTATCCTAATTATTAGTGAGTGGAATTGTTGGGGCTGATTATCTGAAATGGAACTCCCTACATCTTTTAGAGGTACATAGTAACTGATTGAAACTCCTAAAAAGCCCCATAGAGTTTCTTAAGAGCTAGAAGAGAATCTCAGCAGAAAAACTACAAGGTAAGGGGGTTTTATTGCTCCTTTCATGTGTTGAAATATCATAGATCTATCAACATCTATCCTGGATCCTTACCAGAAAAGAACTTCATAGGATTTTTCCCTGAAAATCAGAGAAAAAGACTCTAAAAATAAAATGTGCTGTCATCTTGTGATGCATGTACAGTTATCTTCTCTTGTGAATTTTTATCATAGGAAAGTCCAGTGGGGGGTGGGAGAAGGTAGAGGAAGTAGAGGACAAGGTGTCTAAGGTTTAGAACCTGTATTCACCTTTCTTTGATTATCTTGTGTGTCATATCAAATAAAGCAGGAGGAAACAAAAGGATCTCCAACAAGAATAAGAAGCCACTCTTGGTTTGGATCCAGACCCTTTGATTTCCCAGAGTAGCCCAGATTAAAGATAGGCCTTTATTTCTGCCTGATGTGTCTCACTGTGGTGCTGGCTGGGGGAAAGAGCCAGCTTGAAAGGACTCTTTGTTTGACATGATCTCTTTAACTACTGAAACATCTTCTTGGATGAAGTGACCAAACATTTCATGTTGACTGGACTAAAAACCACTTCCTGTCAATCAAACTAAGTAACTGGCAGCACAGTTACAAAAATAAAAAATGAAATAAAATAGACATATAGTATATGTTTGTAAACAACAAAAACAGCACATACAAATACTCTCCACAAAATAAATTCAGCCTTGAACTACCATTAAGCTATTTGATACAAATAAACGAGTTGACTTGTTGTTTTTTGCTTGTTTGTTTGTTTGTTTTTTCCCAGCAAGTAATTGTCCTTCACTAGAAATTAATAGGGAAAGGAAACGAGAACTAAAACCCTATTTTTACAGTACTTGCAATAGTAGTGGTGATGATCTGGAACCAGACACCATCACTAAACCAAGAGAGCAAACATGTTTAAACATATGTTTTACATCATATAGTCAATCCGTATACAAATAGTGCTTCTAACACTTTGTATATGGCACAAATACACCCCAAGAGTTGTGCTACAGAGAGATAACACATTTCCCAGATCATTGGAGGCACTAATTCCCTCCCCACCCTCCCATGCCTCACAGCACTTTTTGAGGAGTGTGTTATCTCGAAATAACATACCCTTGGCTTATGCCTTATTGCTTAATTATAATCCAAAAAATGTCAGATCAGAATAATTGCCATCCCAATTTACCATTACCCATTGTAGGCCTTCTGACTTAGCATTTTAAAAATGAGCTGAAGTTTTAATGACCTTGGAAATAGAGATTCATTTCCCCCATACAATTATACTTAGTGAGCTGAGAACAAATTGGGGGATGTGGGCTACAAAGAATTCGATTTTTTTTACATTTTTTGTTTATAATATATTCTAGCCTTATAGCTCTTCTCACATTTTAGAGAGAGAACTTTCTCACATAGCAAGGAGTTACAGATAATATACCCTATATACATTAATTCTCCCTTTAAAAGGAGGCTGTAATAGGACCTTATCTTATTTAGTTTGGAGCAGACTTAGAGGAAAGTGAAAAGATTTCTACCCACAAAACAATATACAAAGGGATTTGTTCCGGGTCCTTGGCTAAGTATCTAAGCACTCCATCTACTTGATGATTTTCCTACCAGACACCTAAATATACTGTAAAATTTTCCCAAAACAGGGGGAAGAAAAATTGATATTAAAACCTTTAGATCATTTCCAGCTATCATACATTTACAATTTAATTGAAACAAAAGGCAAACCACTGACCCCTGGAAATTTGTTCTCAAGCTATCTATTAGAAATACCAGGGAGAGGCAGTATAGCATATTGAATAGCAGATTGCTCTTGCAATCAGGAGGAAGACATAGGTGCTGCCTCTAATGTTCACTAGTTATGTGACCACAAACAAGTCACTTAACCTCTCTTGGCTTCAGTTTCTTCACTTGTAAAATCAAAAGGTTGGACTAGAAGACACTGAAGTGGCCTTCTACTTCTAAATCTAAAACCATATGATCTCTCAGCCTTGAGCATTTTCTAGGTTCGAAGTTCTGGACAGATTGCAATTGTACGTTGTTAATGCAAATTCCCATTCTGAGAGTTACCATATCATTAAATCCAAAGACTTTTATACCCTGAAATACAAATACTAGGCAAATCAATTGTTCCAGCCTGTATTACCTACCATTTTTGAGAATGTTCAACTTCTATGATACGATTTGATAAGATGTCTGAAAAGCACCTTAATAGGGACAATGAAAAAATTAGAAATGGGTTAGCAATCTTTGTGGAGTTCTAACTATGTATTCATTAAATATTGTGATGAAATGCAAGGAAATGTTGTACATGGTACCTATCCTCAAAGAACTTACAACAATAATATCCAGTTATGTATTATATTAAGGCCTTCCTTTGTAATAATCCTTTTAGATAGCCACATATCCCTATTTATCTCAAAGTATCCCTATTGTACACATTATGAAAATGAGTCTCTCAGATATTAAATGACTTGCCCATGATCTCACAAACCAGTGAGTGTCTAAGGTGAGATTCACACCCAGGTCTCCTGATTCCATGTATAGTTATCTGTTATCTGCTGTTTGTCAATATGATAAAATTAATATGCAAAATGCTAAATTCAGCAGACAGAGCTGCCTAGTAAATGAGTTCTCTTAGGCACAATATGATAAATTATTGTGATTCATTATTAAAAAATGAAACTATGGAAGGAGGGAACAAAGAGGCAATGAAAAATTTATAATTTAGTTCTGCCAAATGTAATGTAGGCATCAAAACCCAGCCATATAAGCACTGGCTAGAGAATCAATTATTAGGCCAAAATATGTTATAAAATGTTAGATGATAAAGTTGATGGGAATCTTCAACAATGAGTGTAGTTCTGTTATGAAAAACAGAAAAAAAAAACCAAAAAGGTAAAATAATCTTATCATGTATTAACAAAAAACAAAAACATGGCATTCAATGGCTGGTCCTAAACAAACTGCATTAGACAGACACATTCTAGAATATTTTATCTTGTTCTGGACAAAGCACATTTTTTAAAAAAGGCTCTGAAGAAGCTCAGAAGAGAGATTGACAAAAATATTTAAGAGATGATCAAACTCCTGTGATATGTGGAAAAGAAACATTTGGGGGCTAAAAAGACACAACTTTCATTTAATCATATAAAAATTGGTTCTAAATATTAATAATAGATGTAACAATTTATTGGATTCAGGCAGACAAGCTTCATTCATGGGGGTGTCTGGCATAAAAGAGGGGAGTCAGGGTTCTTCCAATACTTTCTGACTCTTTTATCCCCCTCCCCAGAGCCCTGAAGAAAATTTCCTTAAGTTTAGGCTTAGCTCAAGTTGAGAGTCTCTCCAATGGAATTAGCAGAGTCCCTTCTAGAAAGATATTCAATATGCAAAGTAGGTCAGATTTAGGATAGTTATTTATTTCTTCCTTCAAAAAATAAATGTTTAAAATACAAAATCAAATTTATAAGCATAAATTGACAATGACTCAAAACATAAAATATTAACCCATAATTCTATTATACTTTTCCTGGAAGTTGATGCTTAAAGCATGAAATGATTTTGTGGAACTCAACTAGTGTTTCACTTTCATCTTAGCTCTACACAGTCCCAGCAACTCATTCACAATCCATGCATCTGTTTTTTGGGGCATGACTTAGGTTTTCTTTCTTAGTCCTTTTGTCTATAGTATCTTCCCTCTAAGTTGTTTCAAAGGTCATGTCCTACTGGGAAGCCAACAACCAAAGAACACAGGAAATTCTAAATTCCAAAGGTAGTCATCACCCTCAAAAAACCTATCATGCATGATTGCTATTTTATTATGTGCTGAAGGAAAGGAGCACAAAGCAGAAAATGTGAGGCCCTGAAAGTCAGTGTCAGGTTCAGTGGGAAGTCCAAAGATGAATTATAAAGAGTCACAAACCACATGTTTAGAAGAAACAGAAGGTGAGAACAGTGGTCGTCTCTCCCTTTAAAGTCTACCAAGTGGGCAGCTAAACAGTGGACAATCCTCATTGATACAACCAACACCTCCACTCCATTCACAGAAGGTGGCACATGAAGATCATTCATAAGCCTCTGGATATGATATCCTTTAGCAAAGTCTAAAGTCATGGCCCATATCCTTCCCACTCCCCACCCCTCCAGGTCAAAACACAAGCTCCTTTATATTATAATAGTATTTGAAGTTTTATTTTGCATTTAGATTTCTATAAATTTACAAATTTAATTTGAATTAATATCAGAAAGTTGGATTTGAGTCCTATTTAACTTTGAGTAAGTCACCTAACCCTTCAGCCTCTTCTTCCTTATAATAAATATTTTAATTATTTCTCAAAGTTTTTGCAAGTTTCAAATGATAATATGAAATGTCTTTACAACAAACATGCTATGCAAATGTATCATTATTACTACATGATTAATCTTGTCCAGAAGATAGAAATATTTTGTTCATTTTTAAATCTAGAAATTACAATTAATACAATTCTCATGTCACATCTGGTTCTGAAATTTTTGAAGGTTCTAATATGAAGATTTTACTGTATTGGTATAGCCCACACATCTGCATGAATCTCTTTCTTCCCATCTCTCTGTCTCTCTCATTTGTCTTTCTGTTTCTGTCTCCCTCTTTCCTCTCTGCCCCTCTCACTGTTTCTGTGTTTCATTCTCCCTGTAGCAAATTTGAGGTTGTCACCTTGTCATTTGCCTGACATGGTTCTGTAATTATTTTTTCCTAGAACTCCAAGAGGGCATACATATTAAGTAGAAGTTAGTTAATCTGGGGAATGCAAATTTAGAAGGAAGGGGACCAGAGGTGTTAGGATAGATTAACGATACACCAGAATGAAGTACTTCTCATCACTTCCACATAATCCCTTAAATGTTCATTGATGTAATATGTTTCTCTACTAGTTTCTGAACAACTGGTTACTTGAAGCTCAGTGCTTTTCCTCCTTCCCAAATTTCAATATCATGAATCTCAGTTTTCTGCAACTATTGCCAAAGTAGCCTGCCTCAAGTTGAGAAGTGTTGGTTACAAATATTATCTTTAAAATGTTCCTCTTCTGAAAAGCTCAGTCACTTGGCCAGCTTTATACCGTCAGAGGGAGAGTGTGCACCTCGGTCTTCTGGATTTCTAGGCTAGCTCTTTCCTATCTCATGTTACTGCAAATTTTTAATTTAACATTTTTTTTAAAAGTCTTTTTCCAAAGGTCATTCAAAAGTAATTTAATTAAAATATATTAAAATTTATTTGCCAACAACAAAAACAAATGAATAATCAAACAAAAATAGAGGATAAACTCTTAGATAAGCCCTAAACATTTAATAAATTAGAGGAAACATGAAAAAAATAAATATGCCTCTTTTTTGTGATAGACATCTGCTTTGATTAATACTGGTAAATTTTTCATATATATATATATATATATATATATATATATGTATGTATATGTATATTTTTTTTTACTAAATCTGCCTCATCTTTATGTTTCTGCTTTTGGGACAATAGCAAAGGTCTAAGAGTGCTACTCATCTTGAATTATTAGGCCTTGTTCTGCATATTATATTTTTGCTAAAATAGTGAAAGTATATTGTCATTCCTTTTCTCCACTTAAATCACTGGAAAGAAGGAAAATGGGGCTTGAATAATGTAGCTTGTAGTTCTAGGAAAAAAATTATATTATAGTTCGGTTATGCTTTTATGTTGATACTGTCCACTTTAATTGTTAGAATATATTTTGTAGTTTATATAAAATATTTTCTGAAAGTTAGCCTTCTGCATTCACTGCTCAATAACTATCCCTATTTCGTGCTATATTCCCAGGATTCAAATTACTTTTGAAAATGCACAATTCATTATCAGCCATGGAAATTGAGTTCACCAGTATAAAGTTATTTCTTCATGGTATTTTTGATCTATGGAAATTATCACGCTTCAC
This sequence comes from Gymnobelideus leadbeateri, assembly GCA_011680675.1. Classification (NCBI taxonomy): domain Eukaryota; kingdom Metazoa; phylum Chordata; class Mammalia; order Diprotodontia; family Petauridae; genus Gymnobelideus; species Gymnobelideus leadbeateri. Next base: position 263,168 of record WOXC01009490.1, read on the forward strand.
AAATAAATGTGTCAAAAAAGAGTAGCTTTATTATGTGAAATGATTAATTCATAGAAGTCTAAATTATTTTCCCATAAGTTGTTGACATAAAAACTTAAAATATACATTTTCATTTGAGGTATAATTTATTTCCATAAGAATTTATTAATTCTTTTTGTGTTTTGGCTCTGCATCTGCTGCTCTGCTTGGTTTCAACTCCGCAGAACCAACTTCTAACCTCCTTTTTGTTGTTCAGTCTTTTCACGTCTGACTCTTGATGACACCATTTGGTTTTTGGTTTTTTGACAAAGACACTAGAGTGATTTGCTATTTCCTTCTCCAGGTCACTTTACAGATAAAGAACTGAGGCAAATGAGGTTAAATTACTTGCCCAGGGTCACACAGCTAATAAGCTGTCTGAAGTAAGATTTGAACGAAGGAAGATGAGTCCTCCTGACTCCAGGCTGGGAGTCTATACACTATGCCACCTAGTTGTCCCATGTCCTTAGTTCAAGTCTTAACTGACACCATCTTCCTCAGCCTCCTCCCCACTCCGAATGGAGGGATGGAGAATAGAGTAGCAAGTCCTTCCCAATACCTTTTGTTATAAGGGGCAAAAATTGGATTTTTCAGGTGCACTTCACTCTACATCTGCCAATCTACCTGGTTTCAACTCCATGGAACAAGAAGCCCAGATCTACAATGGCTCCCATTTCTAGGACCAAGTATAAAATCCTCTCTTTTGCTTTCTTCATAACCTAATCTCTTCCTGCTTTTCCAGTGTTACATGTTATTAATATAACTGTTGTTACTTATATAACTCTGTTACTTCAGAGACAGTGACCTCGCTGCTGTTTCTCCTACAAGAGAAGTCATCTCCTCTCTCTCTCCCTTTTCACTGACTGTCACTCACACCAAGAACATGCTCCCTCCGCACGTTTGTCTCCTGGTTTCTTTCAAGACAGCTGAAATTCTACTTTCTGCAAGAAAATTGTGCTGCTCCATCTGGGATCTTCCTTCTGGGATTGCCTCAGATTTACTCCATAAGTATTTTGTGTGTACATAGTTGATTATATATTGTCTTTTTCACCATTAGAATGTGGGGTCCTTGATCACAAGAATCACATTTTTGCCTTTCCTTGTATCCCCAGAGCTTCAGTAAAGTACTTGGCACATGGTAAGCACTTAAATGCTTATTCACTTGGTTTTGTTCACTGTGTGCCCATTCAAGTCTTCTGATATTTTTTGGAATCCATCTTATTTATTTTTTCTTACAACACAATAATTTTCCATATATTCAAACTCCATAATTTGATGGGCAGACACTTTGTTTCTAGTTCTTTGCTATAGCAAAAAGTTATACTCTGTATTAATAGTTTAATACGTATGGGTCCGTTCCTTCTTTCTTGGACATCTGCAACCCTGTCCTAGGAAAAGGAACTGAGTCCAAACCTGTAATCATGTGCCAGTCTCTTAACCCCTGTTTTCTGTCTTTATTTTCTGGTGACCTAATGTGGGCTCTAACCTAAGTCCCATCTTTGTCTCCTTCTTCTGCAGTTATTCACATAGAATTGGTTTTTGCTCTTGGCCTTAGAGGCCCACACTGTAGATAAAAGATCACAGTGGTTTAGGGTATCCTTTAGGGCCATGTGGCACTGTTATACTGTCCTAAAATTCCACTTATCATAGATTAATTCTGGCTTTGGAAAGGTTCCCTTTATTAAATATCATTTTGGCTTCAGGCCCTTTTGGCATCCAGGGAGTCTCCCACAGGCAGAGTTGGATGATTTCTTATAAATTCCTGAACTGAATAGAGCTGCTCATCAGTGTTTCTCTTTGGTGTTGGTGAATCCTGTTTTATCTCACATCCCTTTCCATCTTTGCTGGTGTATTGTTTAGGGGACCTGAGTTTGACTAGTACCTCCCTCATGTTTATCTTTTCCAGAAATTTCCCAATGTTCTTCCTACTACTACATTAATTTTTCCACACAGCCCTAAATATCTCACAGCTGCTATCCAACAATGTGCCCTGTACACAGGACTGTTGCTGAAAGAAAATCTGACAGATGATTAAATAACATCTAAATGGTGGGAAAAGTGGAAAAATAATTCATGTCTTGACCCCTGCTACTATAAGAGCTTTCCTTAGACATAGAGTGGTGCACAACAGATCACTTAAGTCCCTAGTGTGTCAGGGAAACTTGATAAAGAATAGGAAAATTCCCTCCCACTCCAGCTATTCAGTACTGGTAGACATTTATGCTCATCCTGTTTCTCTCCATTGCATTTAGATCAACTACAACTTTAACTTTTTCCCTATAGATTGTGTTTTTGCAAGGGTGCAAGGGTACCAAGAACTCATACTCACAGGGGAACTACTGTGTTAAAAAGATAGATTTTTTAAATGGGGGAGGGGGATTGTAGTTTTTCAGATGCAATCCAATCTATTCTTCCTATTCAGTACTGGCCCAAACTCACTGTCTTTCTGGAATACCTGTTGCAGAGCTGTTCAGAGAAACCTAGCACCTCTGGCATGAGGACTTGCCAAGCCCTTTCCGTGGCTGCTCACCCATTGTTGGTATCCATCTCCACCCAGCTCTTACCTGTGGCTCCAAGAAGCTGTAGCATGTGCAGCAGCCATACCCTGGTAAAAACCATCTCTCCAAACAGGCTAAACCAGGTTGAGCATAACTGAGAGGCCTCAGATCCATGAGTGAGTTAAGGGGATGTCTACCGCAAGCATGTGAAGACTTCTCCTGGCAGAATGGGAGAATGAGTACATTTTATTCCAAGAACTAAGGCAGGTGCCGTGGAGCATTTAGCATTTGGACAAACATCAAAGATGACAATGTCATCCACTGCTTCCTTTAGTTACTATCTTCAAAAATCTTCTACTCAACAACATATTCACACCTAAGTAAATTTAGGGGTATATGCAAAATGCGTATGCAGTGATTGTTGGTACTCTACCAAATGGGAGAAACAGGAAAGACTAAAAGGAAGTGAAACCTAAATTGAGCCCTAAAAAGGGTTAAGGGCTTTAATAAGCGAAGGTGAAAAAGGAGAGCATTCTGGGTACATTTTTATGGTATGAGTCACTCTTTTCCCAACTCCTCTCTCCAGCTGTCTCTATGAATATGATGTTCTTTTAGCCAGTGCCTTCATTCTGCTCCTCACTCAGAAGCAGATGGGGCCTTTTGAACCTCCTGGAGGAAAAATTGGAAAGTAAAATTGCCCCGGGGTACTGCTCCCTAAGAAAACTTCCTTCTGTTTCTACTTACTAATATTCCTTCTACTAATTAAAATTACTTAATCATTATTCAGACCTTTCCTGGGTCCTTCGTCCTGATTTAGCCTTTCACTGTCCTTGCCAAACCATTACTTTCAAACTTGGAAAATTATGGAACATAAAGCCAATAAGATTTTTTTTCGTTAAATTCCTAGCCACAAAAACCAAATCCTAACAATTCTGACAGAATCTCTGTCTTCTGTCTCTATTGATAGAAAATGCCTGTGAATATCTTATATCTATCTTCTGATTACCCAAAATCAAAAACTTACACGTTAGAAATTATGACCAACTTTAACATACCTTATACTTGAATTTAGTCCTAATTAAGCAGAAATTCAAACAAGCATTAAAGAAGTTAGATTTGCATTGAACATATATTCTCTTCTAGGTAGAGAAAAGGAAACAAGGAAAGTTCTCCTGAAGGGAAAAGAAAATTCTGTCTCCTCTTGGTTAATACTATTCCACAGGCCACCAGAAGAGGCAGAAGTAGTTAATGTGGTGTTCCAGAGTCCAGAACCTCCTCAACATAAACCACAACTTCCCTTTTCTAGAAGTTTGTGTCCTTGTTCTCCCTATACAGATCTTACCGCCAAGGAAATCTCTAGCTCAAGGGGAGAGAAAATCGTCTAAGAAACATCTGTTTCTAGTTTACAGAAGATAACAAAGTAAAAGTATTAAATCTGATCCCCAGGATTCAATCTCTCTCTCTCTCTCTCTCTCTCTCTCTCTCTCTCTCTCTCTCTCTCTCTCTCTCTCTCTCTCTCCTTCTCACAATCCCCCCTTTCTCATTTGGAGACTCAAGAATGCAGGCCTGGAGAGGAAACAAACAATTTTGGATCCAATTGTTTTCTTTATACAAGTTCTATGATCTTTTTTGCATCTAAAGCATCTGCCTTTGTATATATATATATATATATATATGCAAATAATTAAATAATTATCATTTATTTCACATTTATTTTGTATATAACATTGAAGGCAGCATGGTATAGAGCAGAGGTGTCAAACAGGCTGTTTGTGGTCCCTAACACTCCTGAGTAGGGGAATCAGATTAAAATGTAATTGGGACTTATTTGACAAATAAATTTTAAAAGGCAATAAAACAGATAAAGTTAATATGTGGTTTTCAAAGTCAATATGTGGCCCAGCCCCCTTCCTACTTTCTACCTGAGTTGAACACCTCTAGTATAGAAGATAAAGGTGCTGGGTTTGGAGGCCAAAAGAACTGTGCTCAGGTTCTGCCTCTGACAATTATTAACCAGTTAACCTTATGCAGATCACTTAACCTTTATGGATTCAAGGCTACACCTTGTGCTTTCCTGCTAAACATGATATCAAATTAATAAATTTAAGCAATATTAAGTAGATACTCCATGAATTCTTTGTGGGAAAACATGAGGAAAAAAACAAGATCGGCAGATGAGGAAGGACTGCAATCTAAATAAGTGGTGACAGTCAGTGTGCCATTAACATCAGAGCTCTCTCAAAGTATCTATTTGAAATTGAAATAATCCCTTGATTCTCCTCTTCCTGCCCCTCTTCCTCCTCCTCCTCCTGCTCACAGCAGATAAGATGCTCTGCCTGAATGAGAAACTTCTGAGTTCAAGTCTGACCTCAGATACTTACTAGCTGTGACATTTGGGAAATGACTTATTTGTGTCTGTTTCCTCATAATAAGAGTCTCTACATCCCGAGATTATTGTGAGGATAAACTGAGACAATGCTCATAAAGCGTTTAGCACAGTGCCTGGCACGCATCAGGTGCCATAAAAATCTTGCGTACTTATTATTGTTATCATTCAATTATTATTTTACTTCATATTACTCCTCTTCCTCTTTTTTCCTCCTCTCTTTTTAAATTAAGAAAAACTACTGAAATTCAGTCCTTTTGCTAAGCATTAGGTTTTATCCCTTAGATTATTTTCTCCATTGGAGCATTTCTATCCTTGAATAGTTCCTGGTTAGGATAATGATTCCACTGGAAGAATCATAAAATTAATATTAAACTATTTATTTTGAGAATGCTGACCCTATTACAATTATATTATCAGCAAATACTCTAATTATGATATTAAATGTTAAGTAAGTTTTTCCCAAAAAGAGTTGCAAAGTCTTAGAAATGTATTTCTATGATCTAGTATAAATCTGCTCCATTTCCACTGTTAATTGCAAAAGCCAAGCATTGCTTAGATTATACTGAGTAGAAACTGAGTGAGAATGATGCCCTTTCTCTTCCTTCTACCTTTATATATAAATAAATATTATGTGCATAAAATATTTATATATTTATAAAATTCTGTGTATTTATTAAAGATATAAATTCATATGTAAATATGGATGGAAGAAAAAGCACATGCAAATGTGTGTATGTATTTAACCAATCAACAAGTATTTTTTTAGTGTCTGTCTTAAGTCTTAGGAACAAAGACAAAATAAAAAAATATGAAATAATCCTTACTCTAAATGTGTAGATGTTCTTCCAGTAGAAACATATGTATATATAAATATACACAGAACAAATAAAAAATGAACACAGTACAAAGTAGTTACATACAAGATGATTAGGAAGGGGAGACATTAGCATTTTGAAGAGAATCAGGAAAAAGCTTCATGAACATGGTGTTGTTTGAAATTCATCTAGAAAGAAGTGAAGGATTCTATGAAGGAGAAGAGATAAATGAGAAATATTTTCCAAGCATGGGAGATGACTGGTATAAAGATATAGAGATAAGATTCAGAGTGTTATGTATGAAAGATAGTAAGAATGACAGTTTGGATGAAATATAATATATGGGAAGGACATTAAAGTATAATTGAAAAAAATTGGAGGCAGTTTTGGAAGGGCTTAGAAGCCAAGCAGAGGAGTTTATATTTTGCCCTTAAGGCAGTGGGAAACCACTAAAATCTATTGAATGGGAGGTAGATATTTTTGGATCTTCATCTAAGGAAAATCATTTTGTTAACTGCATGGAGATCAATCATTGTAGGAAGATACTTGGGACAGGAAGACTGATTAGAAGGCCATTGAAATAATCTAGGTCAATAAATCAATAAGCAAGTAAAAGCTTAAGCTCTTAATATGTGACAGGTACTGTGCTAAGTGAAAAGTGATGGTGGCTTGAACCAGGTTTGTGGCTGTATACGTAGAGAGAAGGCATCTAATGTAAGAGACGTTGTGGTGGTAAGAGATTGTCAGATTTGGCAAATGATTAGATATGTAGGGTGAGAAAGAATCAGGAGTCAAGGCAAATGCCAAAGATCTAACTGAGGGAGATTAGAAAACAGTGTATTTGATAAAAATAAGGAAGTGGCAAAGAGGCATATGATTTGGTGAAAATACAATTAATTCTATTTGAAATATATTAAATTTAAGGTATCTAAGGAGACATCAAGTTTGAAATGAATCATTTGGAGATGTAGAACTGGAGTTAACTGTGTAAGACATGATCATTAAACACATGAAAGCTAATAAAGCCACCATAAAAAGTGCAAAGAGATAAGAAAAGAGAATTTAGGACAGAGTCTTGGGGTATCCACCCAGTTAGGGGGCATGATATGGATTACAAACGCAGGGGTTCAGGTACAAGGTGAAAGTATTCTCATGAAATCCCAGAGAGATGGGAAAAAAAGATAGATATACATATAGATGTGTTCATATCTGTGTGTGTGTGTGCGTGTGTGTGTGAGTATGTATCCCCAAGAGGAGTAGTGGACAGTGTCAAATGTAGAGAAATAAAGGAGACTAAAGACTGAAAAAAGAAAAAGAAAAATATTTGATTTTCAATTAAGAAAGAGATCATTGGTAAATTTAGAGAAGGTAGTTGCACTTGAGGGATGAGATCAGAAGGCAAATTTCCAAAAGTTTTATGAATAAGTAAGAGGGGAGAAAATAAAGATAATAGAGTAAGACATCTTTTCTCCCCTCAAGAGTCTGTCTAAGTAGGGGAGGAGAAATAGAGAATGACAGCTTTAAGGGATGGTTGGATACAATAAAGGTTTTTGGTTTTAATTGGTTTTGGGTTTTATTTTTTGTTTTTAAATGATGAGGACATTTGGGCACAATTGAAAGTAATAGGACAGGAGCCAATACATAGGAAGGTGTTGAAGATTAGCGAGAGGAAGATAATTAAGATCATAAAGGCTAGAAATGAATAGAAGGGTTGGAATTATTAGCACAGGGTTGACCTTGCAAAAGTGAAGGATCACTTCATTCTCAGAGACTGTAATGATCATCTCATTTTATCCACACAACAACCTTGGGAGGTAGGTGCTATTGTTATCTCCATTTCAAAGGTGAGGAAACTGAGGCAGACATATTAACTGACTTGTTCAGAGTCACACAGCCAGTAAGAGTATAAAGCTGGATTCGAGTTCAAATCTTACTGACTCCAGATCCAGAATTCTACTCACTGCACCACAGAGAGGTGGAAGAGAGTATTTGGATTAGGTCAAGTTATTTTTTAAATTAAGACAAGGGGAGAAAAAGGAACTAAAAAATGAACTCAATTTCCTCAGTAAAGTAGAAGAAACCAATTTTCTCAGTAAAATCCTGCTCAGCTGAGAGGATAGGGGTATTTGGAGATTATGAGAAGCTAAAGGAGAGAACAGAAGGTTAAGAATAGCTTTTGTGGAAAGTGGAATAAGGAAGCAATATGAAAGAAATAAAGGATTGCGTTGCTGCAGAGATGGTCCAGTTGATATTGAATAACAAATTTGTAAGGTACACAAATTTTATGACTTACTCTAGCACCATTCAGTCTCACAGGAGTAGGAGACGAAAAAAGATTTTGGCGTTGGTAATTGATGAGTGGGGATAAAATGGTTCCAGGGGACTTAGCCACAAGCAAGGTATTTAAAGAGGAAGTGTGGAACCAAACTGATAAGTGATAAGGGTGAGATTGGCTAGGGAGTAAAATAAAATATGAACAGGAGTAATGAACTGAGAAAGTTCTGAGGGGTAGAGGGATTGGACGTCATCAAGTGAGTGAAAAATAGGTTTAGGAGGGACGGAATAATAGAAAGTCATGGTCAGATAAAGGAATTTTACTTCTTTTTTTTTTTTAAGTGGAGCACTTATGCAAGGGTAATGGTGAGATCCAGAATGTGACTATGTGCATTACTGAGAAGGAATGAAAGAGTAGATCATGGCATTGAAAGAGAGTAAGGAACTATAAGTTTAGGGCATTTAAGGCATGCATAGAGTATGGACTAAGATTTCCTGGATATGCAATCATATCCAGGTCACACTCTATATGCCCCTCTGAAAGTGTTATAAGACTAACGGAGTGCTTCCAAAAACTTCTCATTTGATATAGAAACTTTTATTTTGCATTTTGCCCAGACTATTTTGCTCTTAAAACTCAAGTAAAATATGGGTACACCTGCTGAAATCTGAGGCCTGCCAAATTTTCAGGAGAAATGTTATTCTTAATCCTGGATAACTAAGGAGTTCCAAATGGTGATTCCAAATGGTGACAATTAATTTGAGAAGAGAGAGTACTAACAGCTGGAGGATAGAGAAAGAACTTTCCGTCAGGACACACCTGATCTTAACATAGAAGAAAAATGAGGATTCTATAAGTTAGAGATGAAGGAAGAAAGCATTCTAGCCATGAGATATATATACATGCAAAGGCACAGCAATGAAAAACGGAAGGTTGAGTTCAATGGAAAAGTTAATTGCAAAATTAACGTCTACAAGTAGAAAAATATTCTACCATGGACTTCCCTTATAAAACTAGTTATAGGGGCGGCTAGGAGGCGCAGTGAGTAAGAGCATCGGCCTCAGAAAATGAGCACCCACACATAAATAATGACTAGCCGTGTAACCTTGAGCAAGTTACTTAACCCCAATTGCTTAAAAAAAAAAAAAAACTAGTTATGTATGACAGCAGGAAATTTTCCAGCTAAATAACAATATAAATATAATAAAATTTCTGCCAGCATGCTTTTCTTATGCCTCATTGTGGTATAAAGGTAACTAGGGCTTCCTGAAGATAACAACAATAATTTGCATTTATATAGTGCTTTAAGATTTGCAAAACCCTTTATACATGTTATGATCCTCACAACAATCCTGTGAGGTAGGTACTGGTATTATCTCCATTTTATCAATGAGGGAACCGAAGCTAATTGCATAGGATCACACAGCTCATTAAGTATCAGAGGCAGGATTTGAATATAATGTCAGAAGAGAAAACATGTTTGCTTCTACCAAGCTGGAAAACCTTGGGCGTACGTAAGTCTAGCGTTATGATGGCCTGTGTATCTGCTATCTGGGGATCAGGCAAGCTAAATTTTAAGAATCCCATCTGGTTACCAGGTGATGAACATTTTTGCCCTCTAAGCATAAGTCATGGAGGAGTTGTGATCTATTTCAGGGGAGAAAAGATCCATATGGAGAAAATCATGCCTCTTAGGAAGTAATGATAAGATGTGATAAAATCCCACTTAAGAAAAGCGCAAATATATCAACCTGATTCTATATCATAATCACCCAATTCTTTTGCTGAACACTTAACAATTGTGAATATCAAATGAACAACAAAAGCAAAGAAAAACCCTGCAGAGCTCCTTAGTCCCAGAAAGGATGGCACAATGAGATGGGACTGGATTAAAAAACTGATCTAAGTGCTGAGTCTTCCTGGTAGGTGATAGTACAAGGAAATCTGCTCCAATTCCCTCCTTTTTCTGAAACCCAAAGACGTTAAGTGACTTACCCAACATGACCTTGAGTCAGAAATTCTCTGGTGTTTTATTTTAAAAATGAACCTTCCTTTCAAAGGAGTCCATACGGTTAGATTTAAATAGGCCACCTTGTGTAGTTCCCAATGAAATAAAACTGCCTTTGTATAATTCATCCTTCAAAATAGAAGGCTATTCACATAGTGACTGGAAGCCATTTTTATAATCTCAAACATAATCTACCTATGTTACTCAAATAAGAAACCCAAATGGAGAAATACTTTATTACTTTACATTTAGAGTTTAATGACCTGCATTTCCAAAATTCCTGCATTTCCTATAATAATCCATGTCAGTTTGAAAATTTGGATGCTATTACACACATCTCAGTTTTCTGTTTCATTGAATACTAGAGGAAATACACATCTAGGAAAGAGACTATGATTTTAGTTTCTGTTCAGTTTCCCCCCACTGATAATGAGAAAATTTCAAGAAGGAAACTGCAATGTTATTCTTTTCATCTAAGCTTTTCCAATTTCTAAAGATGTTTCCTGATGGGTGGACAGCCAATAAGTACCTTTACTTGCCAACATCCTGACATGGTATCTGATCCCTCTCTTTGTAGACATTTCTTAACATTACTGGGAAGCAGCACATATTGACACTGGATTCTATTTAAAAGCCAAGCTCCCAATAATGAGGTTTAAAGACAGCAAAGCCTTTAAAAATGCACATAGGCACATTGTGTTGAGAACAAGCAATATCGACTCCCTCTGAACAGTCCTAGACTGGACTCATCAAAGGCAAGGAGGGAAATGGAAAGTAACTGGTTTGGTTTGGTTTAGTTTTTGTTGTTTTTTGTATTGGGTTGTTGTTGTTGTTGTTTCATAGAAATTGCCTACTGTCAGTCAGTTTGGCATCACAGTTTTGGGTAGCAGGTGCTCCATAAGATAAATTGAAAAAATCATTAAGGTTATTTTTCCCTTTCCTATTTCCATATTTTCCATATTCCACTGATAGTGAAATCTGGTTGTGATGAAAGTTTACTGACAATCTATCTTTGTCCCCAGACCATTAACCTGATCACTGACCTGTGACAGATTGTGAAGGGGTGAGAGAAAAGGATACGTGAAATTTTACTTTCCCTGTCTTGGAGTCCTATTTCCCTAGCTACAAACACCATTGGGGTATACAGATAAAACAGTACTACGTTCCATACGTGCTTTTAGAAACCCAATTACTACGTCTTTTTTTACATCTGTCCCTTTCAACATCTCTGATCTGTAGGAAAGGAGTATGCTACATAATGTTCCCTTCTGGTGTGTGGGCGATAGATGGATTGCAGGTTAATAGATTAACAGATAATGCTGTTAAATAGAGTTCATTATAATTAACTGAAAGCAAAGTTCCACTGTTTTGCCTGCTAAAATCTCAAAACATATGAATTACTATCCTCTGGTGAGATGAAAGGGCATTGTTCATTTCATTAAATAGCATAGAAGCTGGAGTCAGGGTGCAAAAAGGTCTTTAAAAACAGAACTGTGGAAGAGGGGCAGATTTGGAGGCAGGTCACCTGGCTTGAATCCCTGCTCTGCTACTCCATAGTCTTGGGTCTCATTATGGCTCATTCATTATTCCTCTAACCACAGGTGTGCTTTGTTTTGGTTTGGTTTGGTTTTTGTTTAATGAAGGGCTTATAGTAGACAAAAATTTTCAGCTGTATTCCTGTGAATTGCAGAAGTCACTAACCCTAAGAAAATGCTGTTATCAACTTCAGGAATAAGAATCACCTGTTTTCATGGGGAAAACTAGTATAAATATAAACATAACATAGGATAGCAGTAATTCTCAAAGTGAATACATGAGGCCAAAACTATCTGAATAATAATAATAATAAAATGTTTTAATTTTTAATATAGTAAATATTGATAGATATAATGCATTAAAAATCTCTTGGAGGCATCCCCAATAATTTTTAAAAGTAAAAAACCCCTAATACCAAAATATTTGAAAAGCTTCATAATAAGGGATAGAACCCTTCTTACATAGGAAATGACTGGATTTATAATCAGAGATACTATGACTTGGAAAATACATACCACTATGAATTTTAGAAGAGAAATAAAAGGGAACAAAATGGAAATTGCAGTATGAAATTATAAAATTCTAAATAATATGTGCATGCTATTTTGTCTATTATAAATACCCTGATTAAATATAAAGGACATTTGAAGAAAGATGCTATCTGCATCCAAAGAACTAATAAACAGAATTATGTAGAGAGTAATTATATATATATATATGCAATATGTATATATAATATATATACATATATGTATATATATATTTCACACATACACAGACATTGACATATATATTTGAATGTGTGTGTGTGCCTGTCTCCTTCCAATAGATCAGAGATGTTGAAAAGGACAGATGTAATCACTTAATTGTTATTTTTGTCTAATGGTAGTGATAGGAGGGGGAGGAGAGGGAAGGGAAAAAAAGAAATTGACATAATTTTGCATGCTTAAAAAGAGTGGGGGTGACTAGATGGCACAGTGAATAAAGCACTGGCCCTGTAGTCAGGAAGACCTGAGTTCAAATTTGGCCTCAGACACTTAACATTTACTAGCCATGTGACCTTGGGCAATTCACTTAACCCCAATTGCCCTGCCTTCCCCCCTCCAAAAAAAAAAAAAAAAAGTAAAAGAAATGGCAAGTTGTGAATAGTCAATTTGCAGTTTCATGTATTGTCATCTATTCTTTTACAATGTTATGAAAATGCTTGTTTTATTTCATAAATTGAAAATAAAATAAATATTTTTTTTAAAATTCTGCATAAGAGAATATAATGTTCAGAAGTGACTTCCAAAGGACCTAGGTCTTAGTAAAACTAAATTTTTTATTTTTTAAGTAATATTAATTTGGAAAACAAAAAAAAAAGGAAAGCCATTTTTAAAAAATATTCTATTTTGACAGTCTAATAAAGTAATGTAACACTGAGGGTGATTGGAAGGTATTTCAAGGTTATTAAATAGAAAACTGTAAAATAATCAAAGTAAAGAATAAGTTATGCTTTAGTACATTTGAAAACTTCTTCTTAAGAATGAATTACCGAGTTTTTCAGGTCTAGTCTAAATTTTTAACTTATCCACCCAAGTGAAAAACTAAATTAATTATATGCATTATATTTTGCTTTTGTTTTGGTCTTTTGTTTTTTTGGAGGGTGGAAGGCAGGGTAATTGAGGTTAAGTGATTTGCCCAAAGTCACACAGCTAGTAAGTGTTAAGTGTCTGAGGTCGGATTTGAACTGAGGTCCTCCTGACTCCAGCACCAGTGCCCTATTAGCTGTGCCACCTACCCACCCCAATTATATGCTTTATTGATGGACAAAGTACTGAATATTAATGAGAAATGATTAACAAAATGTAGCACCTAGAGAATTTATGCTTCTCTCACATAGGGGGCCCCAAGAAAAGATACCCCAAATTTAAGGTACTCTCTGGGTCTGTCTCAACTCCAGGCCATAGCTCATAAGCCCCACCAAGGACCTTACTTTTCCAGTCAGTAAGTCAGTATAGGACACAATTAATTTGAAGCAAAGACATTTAATGAAATGGCATAACACAAAATGTAACAACAGAATATTTACTTCCTGTCCTCCACCCAGGCTTTGGACATGTTCTTCTACAAATATACTCAACATGAATGTATAGGGAATTGTACAGGGCAGGTTGGGAAAATTAATCACAAACATAGAGAACTCACATAGTCAGGACTAGTGTATGGAGAGTCATTTTATGACTCTGGTACTTCAGTACAACAGACATCTGTTGGCACTGGGAACTGTAGTAATCCTGCTCCCCCCCAGAGTATGCCGTCTCCACGGATCATGTTGCTTTCCTCCTTTCCATTGACTTTGTGGTGGTTTCTGATCTTCTTTCCTTTGGTTTCTTTAGTCATATCAGTTCTACCATAATGCAGTAACGAGAAAAGGTTTGCCTTTAAATAGGAAGACGAACAGCTCTTTTGGTTCATAGACAAAGCTAAAACTAAATCTGGTAGAGTGGCCCAGATGAAAATTATGACTGCCTTTTGAACTTTTGTGTCTTGGGCTGAAACTGTCTATTGTTTTATATACCTATCTTACTTTCAGATAAAAACTACATACTTACTCTCCTACTCTAAGCAAAGAAATGTAACCTAAATCAAAGTTAAGGAAAAGAAGTAAGGTCATTGCTCTCTACTCACCTCCTCTGAATGCCTATCTATGGGATCAGAGATTTAGAACTGAAAGAGAATTTATCAAATCGAGTCCCCGCATTTTTACAGGCTAGAAATCATGGCTTGTCCAGGGTCACACATCTAATAAGTGCCTAAAGTAGGAGTTGATCTCAGGTCTTACTGATTTGAAGTACAACACTATTTACTTTGCCATGCCTATGTCTCAGCAGCAGAGACCCTCTGACTTTGTGCTATATTTAGACATCAAAAAAACCTTCCCTAAAAAGAAAAAAATACACCATTGCCTTCTTAAGAGTATTTGTTAAAACTTTGCCAAATATTCACCAGTTTCAAAATAATTCTATGAGAATGGTGATCACTGATTAATGTCAAGTCTTTCTAGAAGTAACAAGTCAGTATAATTAAAGAAATATTTATTGAACACATAATAATATTTGCTTGTATTATAGGTGTTTACATTTATGTTTTATTCCCCAATTAAAATACAAGTTCTTTGGGGACATAAGTTGTACCATTTTTCTTTCATGTTTCAGTGTTTAATACAGCATCTTATTTGGACTCAAAGAATTAGGGTCTCAAATGACATGTTATCTTATTGGTGTGAGTATTCACTCTATTAATGTAGACCACAATCCCTCCATGCTTCCTCGTTCTATGCAATTCATTTCCATTCATTTCTATAAATCCTTCATAGAGTATGCATAACAATATTGGAGAGAAATTACACTCATTCCTTTAAAGTTTTATACATATCCGTGTAGAACTCAAAATGTTTATCTGTCCTTCATTCTTGCTAGATGACCAGGTCACATACTTTCCTGGTCATATATGTTTTAATCATGTCATTTAAGTCACTTCTCTTGCATGTGATTGTTATAACCTATTTCTACTTCCCATGTGTCTTACCCCGTCCTCTGGCTTATTCATAACTCTGAATTTTTAGTCCAACACAGTGGGAAGTACATGGTTCAGGAAACAGAGGACCTGTGTTGAAATACTGCCTCTGATACTTACTACCTATGTGACCTTGACACTTAACCTCCCTGAACCAATTTCCTAATCTATCCAATGAAAGGGTTGGTCTAACTGGTCTTGGGGGTTCCCTTGCAGCTCTGTGATATTCCATGATTTCAGCCATATAACATCAGCTAGGGAATATTAAAGAATATTAAATAAATGGGCTTCCAAAATATCTGCAATTTTCCAAATGTGATTCAGGCCCATAACCTCTTACTTATCAACTTCAGACCTAGTTCTGTAACGGATGATTGAATTTTGTTTCCACAGAAAGTATATGAAGCATAATTTGTGAAACTAGGAAGTCATACTAATGGCAAAATCATTGTAGTGGAGGGCAGTGAGGGATGTTGGCACCTGTTAATCAGCATGTCTAAAAGCAGACTCCTTTTGTTCTGAGAAGGCCTTTTTCCTGTGTATCAAAAAAACTGCCAGACCAGGTGTGGCTCACTTAGGATGAGGTCCACTCACCCAGACTCTTTCTTAGATAATGGGACCCTTCTTATGGATATTTGGGCTGAATCTTCAATTCACTGCTTTTATCAATTCTCTTAGCAATTGAAAAAAATCCTTTCTCATGCTATGGAGATCATGAAATCTGATGTAGCAACTTGCAATGAGACTAAAGGCATTTTATGATTTTGGCATTTCCTTTATTAGAAAAAATATAAAGAAAATTAGGATGAAAGATGGAGGGGGGATGAGAATTGCAATGTAGAATTGAGAGATCAAGCAGGGTTGTAGACCCGGGGGTGTGGCTTAGGGGTTTTCAGATAGTCTGTGAACCCTGGAATGCCTGGCCAGCAGAATACAAGGAGGTAAATGAGAATCAGGATGAGTCTTAAACAGCTTTGTGATTGTCTGAAAGTGTGTGTATCCTTATGGGTCACCAGTGCTCTTGCCATCTCTGGCAAGAGAGTGATTAATAAAATCTTTCCTTAATTCACTGAGGGTCATGTGAAGTTTTTGGTAAGATAATTATTTCTCACAATAACACCTATCTAAGATAAATATATTGCTAGACAAAATCAAGGAACTAGCTATTCAGTTTGCTGCACTTCCGGACAAAATTCTGACTCTTAGGAAGGAACAAAGAAAGGGAGAGAGAAAGGAAAGTAGGAAAGGAAAGAATAAGGAAGGAAGGAATAAGGAAGGGGGAAGGAAATAAGTGTTTATTAAGTACCCACCCCCTCACTCCCTTTCTAAATGTTAAATAGATGTTGAATTCAGTTATTTCATACAAGGCACCATGTTAACTACTCTGGCAGAATATGAAAATAAATAAGCCATGGTCTTTGCTCTTGTGAAGATTACAGTCTAGTGAGATAAGCCATACACATAAAAAACTGTGATACAATTATAAAAGTAAAATGAAAGGGCTACATACTGCTATGTAAGTTCATTTACTTGGTTAACTAAAACAGTCGTTCAATGAAAATTGAGAATCAAATCTTTTTTTCCTATATAAGTTCAGACATCTCCTTTAAGTAATTGTGATTGAACAGCAGGTCTAAAGGGCTGCATTCACTGGTCTCATTCTTACAGGGACTAGAGACTTATACAATGACAGTGGTATTGGCTTCATGTCACTTTATAGGGAAAGCCACAATCTTCTATCTTAAGGACAACAGGAGCCTTTTCCCTAAGCTTCTCGACAAGGATAATTGTTTAATAAGTTTATATAAGAATGGAAATCAGAAGCTCTTGAGTCTTGGTCTGATTTTGAATATATATTTGCTAAGTGACTTTGGGAAAATCATTTAATCCCTCAGCTTTAGTTTTCACATATTATAGAGGAAAATGTGTTATTTTTATTCATAGATTCACTGACTTCCAGAGCTAGAGGGGATCTTAAAAATAATCTACTCAGAAAATCATAGATCTTGGAGCCAAAAAAAACTTCAGAAGATCTTCTGATCTACTCTTGTATCCCCAAATAAATGAGATATTATGCCAGTTTTACAGTTGAGGCAAAGGAGGTCTAGAAAGGTTAAATTTTCCCATAATCACAGAGCTTGTAAATCCTACAGTCTTAACTACAAAGTAGATCTTCTGCCTCTTAATGGAATGTTGTGTTCATTCTATTCAAACTCCTTATTTCATATATTAGGAAACTGAGGCCCAATGAAATGATTTGCCTAAGCTCACACAGCTAAGTTAGTGATAGAGGATGATTTAGAATTGAGGAATTCTTATCACCAAGAGAGATTATCAATCTGCTCTAGACTGCCTCTCTTTAGAAAATACGATTTTCGACAGTGCACTTGACAAAGTATTTTCCACTAATCTTGTTAAAAGATGGTTAGTTATCCAAGATGGTGGAGTAGAAACAGCTCGTCTAAGCCACTCTGCCCCCAGATTCTCCCCAAACTAAGTAAAAGGGGACTCTGAACAACTTCTGGAGCCCCAGCACCCACAGAATGACACAGAGAAGCTAACCTCCCGCTAAGGACAGCACAGCAGCCCTGCAGGAAGGACCAGCACAGCAGTCTGGGACCTGGCAGCGCGCAGCACACAGAGCACAAGAGCCAAGCCGAGCCCAGGTCCGCATGAGCTGAGGTTTTAGCCCCAGGGTGGCAGGGCCAGCAGCCTGCTGGAGGAACCCCAGAACACCAGGAGCTGTGGCGACTCCAGAATTATCAACATAGACTTGCCTAGGACAAAGTAAGAGGTTAGTGTCCTATGGACTTTGGGACCCTTATTTAGGGATTCCGTCGGCTCCCTCCCCTGGGGGCTAGAAGCCACTGAGAACAAATGCCATTTTGTAGTTTTCAGAGGCAGCTCCAGCTCCCAGCCTGCAAATTTGTAGGGAGATCCAGCGATCAGTCTTGGGGGGTAATGGCTATTGCTTTAACCTCCCTGGATCTGGATTGTGATCTAGGGTGGAAGTCATGGGTGGGTTTACAGCTTACCAGAAATGGAAGTTGCCCCCCACACGTTTGGGACAAAAATTCCTCTATCTGGCCTTAAAGCCACAGTGTGGCAACAAGCCCAAAATTCAAGCAATTAAGTGGCAACATGCCAAGGCAAAGGAAACAGAAAAATGCAACCCTAGACTCCTATTTTGGGGGCACAGAGCAGGAAAAGGACTGTGAGGTCAGAAGTCCTGCTCCAAAAGCCCCAGGGGAAAACATGAGAGGGTTGCAGGCCATAGAGGACCTTAAGAAGGACTTTAAAAATCAAATAAGAGAAGTGGAGGAAAAATTGGAAGGAGAAATGAGAAGGATGCAGGAAAAGTATGAAATGAGGGTCAACAGCCTGACTGAGGAAAACAACACCTTAAAAAATAGACTAACTCAAATGGCAAAGGAGGCCCAAAAGGGCAATGAGGAGAAGAATGCCTTAAAAAGTCGAATTTGCCAGATGGAAAAAGAATCTCAAAAGTTCACTGAGTAGATTCATTCCTTCAGAGTTAGACTGGAGCAAATGGAAGCTAATGACTTTATGAGAAATCAAGATGCTGTTAAGCAGATCCAAACAAATGAAAGATTAGAAGGCAATGTGAAATATCTCATGGGAAAAACCACTGATCTGGAAAATAGATCCAGGAGAGACAATTTAAAAATTATTGGACTACCTGAAAGCCATGATCAAGGAAAGAACCTAGAAATCACCCTTCAAGAAATTCTCAAGGAAAACTGCCCTGATGTTTTAGATCCAGAGGGCAAAATAGAGGTTGAAAGAATCCACAGATCACCTCCTGAAAAAGATCCCAAAAAGAAAACTCCCAGGAATATTATAGCCAGGTTCCAGAATCCCCAGATCAAGGAGAAAATACTACAAGCAGCCAGGAAGAAACAATTTCAATATTGTGGAAACACAATCAGAATAGCCCAGGACCTGGCAGCTTCTACACTGAGGGATCGAAGGGCATGGAATATGATATTCCAGAGGGCAAAAGAACTGGGAATGAACCCAAGGGTCACCTACCCAGCAAAACTGAGTATTTTGTTTCAGGGGAAAATATGGTCATTCAGTGGAATAGAGGACTTTCAAGCATTCTTGAGGAAAAAACCAGAATTGAATAGAAAATTTGACATCCAGACACAAGAAGCAAGAGATGCCTGAGAAGGTAATCAGGGAAAAGAAATCAAAAGGAACTTATCAAAGTTGAACTATTTACATTCCTATATGGAAAAGCAATAACTGGGACTGATGATATCTTTCTCACTATGAAAATAATGGAAGAAGGGTGTGTGGTCATATGAATACATATGTGAATGTGTGTGTATATGGTTACAGTTATATATGGATAGAGGGCATAGGTTGAATTTGTTGGGAAGGGAGAATACTCAAGGGATGAAATTATGAGGTGAGAGAGGAAAGTGGCAAGAGGAGATGGGGAGAGACAGGGTAGTGTAAACTATCACATGCAGAAGAAGCAAGGGGAAGTGGTTGCAAAAGAGGGGAGAATAAGGAAGGCTAAAAAGGCAAAACCACATTCACATTGAATTTGGTTCAGGGAGAAAATGACATACATACTAAATGGGATATCTCAACCTGCAGCAGGATAGGGGGAAGGGGGATGAGAGGAGGGATGATGGATGGGAGGGAATCCTTGGGGTGAGGGGAGGTTGGAAGTACCCACTATAGAAGAGGGACAGGATCATGTAGGGAATGGACCAGGTGGGGGGTGGGATGAGTGGGAGGGAATTATAAGCAGCCTTGTACAATATATCTACTATGATAATGTTTTGCATAGCTAGACATGTACAACATATACTGAATTACTTATCTCCCCAGAGGGAATGGGTGACAAGGGAGGAAGGAAATGCATCTGAAATTCGAGGTCTTAACATTAAATGTTTCAAATATATATAAATACTATTATTAATACTCTTTTGCTTGTAATAGGGAGATAAGATGTGCAGGCATTGGGACACAAAGACTCACCTTCCTCTAATGGAAAAGTCAGTGGGGGTATGGGAGAAGGTATGGGAGAGAGCAGATTCGAGGAAGCGATATCTTGTGGGACTACTATTCTGGGAGGTCGGGTAGGGGAATAATGGGGGGAAAATGATTGTAACTCAAAATCTGGCGGAAATGAGTGATGTAAAACAGAAGTTAATAAAGCATTTGTTTAAAAATAAAAAGATGGTTAGTTATGACCAACTATGACAGACTGGACTCTTCTCAGCAACACAGTGATATAAGTCAATCCCAAAAGGCTCATGATAGAAAGAGATGTCTACATCCAGAGGAAGAACTAGAAATAACTGAGTTTGAATCCTGATTGAAGCAAACTACTTGATCTTTTTCTTTTTATTGTTTGGTTTTATTTCCTCTTTACCATTTTCCATTCCATCTAGTACAATCTGCCTTTGTAACCTGACTAATGTCTAATGTGAAAGTATTTGTAGATCCTATACTGGGTTGTATGCTGTCATGGAGGATGGGGGGAGGGAGGGAAGGGAAATTTGAAACTCAAGGAATCATGGAATTTAAGCTTGTAAACTAAAAGTAAACAAACAAATTAATAAAGACAAAAAAAAAGATGGTTAGATGTGCACTATTTGTAGACAGGCACTATACTGAGTGAGTTTAGAACTGCTTAAATAATTGAAACCAAAGAGTATTGTTTAAAGATAAAATTTAATAGAGACAAATGCCTTGCATTTGGATTTTTTATTACCTACATGAGCACAAAATGGTAGAAATATGGTTGTAAAAGCATTTACATGAGAAAGATCTGGAGATATGGGAAGACTACAATGATGTGGTGTGGAAGGGGAACAAAAGCCAGTATAGAGAAAGGCTGAATAGACTAAGCTTCTAATATAGTGAATAAACTAAAGGAGACTATAGCGTCTGTTTACATTGCCTTGGTCAGATTGCATTGCATAGATAGGTCCATATCTGGATGCTGCTGTATCTTATGAAGTATATTGACAACTTGAAGTGCATTCAGAGGGGGATGGCCAAGCTGGTGGGGGTATTCAAAACTAGGACAGTAGGGCAGAGGGCCTGAGGGTGTTTAGTGTGGAGAAAAAGAAGGCTCGGAGGAAGACATGATAGTTATCTTCAAGTATTTGATAAGCTGCTGTATGGAAGAGGATAGACATATTTTTTTTTCAGAAATAGTTATGTGACTTTCTCCAACAGTATTGATTCTGAGAGAAGAAATGAAGAAGACAGATGCCAAGTTACTTGGAAACAATGAAAACTGAACCTCCAAGACAGCTCATGATGCATGTATGCTAATCCTAAACAGCCTGGATATTGAGCATTACACATTCTCCCATCCTCATTCACTTACTTTCTGTGACAGAGTTAGAGTTAAGTTTTCTGGCTTTCTGTCTCCTCATGCCTCATTTCTTATTAGGTAATTCAGAGAAGACCCTTATCCTGGTGGTCTACACAAACTTAGGACCTCTCCCTATTGGTAACTGAACATTCTCCTATTAATTCCATATAAGCTCTTTATCTAAAAACTAAATAAGTTTGAGCCCTGAGTAACTCTGGGCTGTCAACCAAGGTATGCATCCAACTGCATGCTCAAGCCACCACCTGTACACTTCCTGTGGAATGGTAGGGTGATGGAGACTTCATTTCGGTACTACTCCCAATTGACATCTCTTCTCCTCATCTGTCTGTGAATATCAATAAAGCTTTGTTAATTGCCATGCCTCTGTGGCATTTTTACTCTTCATTCAATCCATTTTCTCCCTTTTTGCTTTACCATCATGTCCTTTCATGATGTATATATAACTGGGTGCATGGATGCTTCAGCGTGGACCCCCACACTGCAACCTCTTGAATGGGGTTTGGGGCCCCCACTCACTCTCTGAGCTGGCTTACTCACTCCAACCTTTACTCATACTGGCAAACATAGGTTCTCAAAAAGGGCTACCTCCATTCAATTATTCTTGAATTCTCTCAGGGTTCTTGAGACAACCTTCTGTGGAAGAATATATTCCTCCTCCTTACTCCTAGGACTCTAGAGCTCTGCCTAAAATTCATTCAACTTACACAAAACCAGTCACTCATAATAATGATACAATTAAATACTAAACATAGTCATTTACTTTAAAAGGGAAAATCAATAAGAATCAATACATTAAAATACTCAATGTGAAGCAAATGAAAGAACAATCAACATATCACAGTTCACACATAATTCTGGGTAACACTTTGCAGAGAGAACAGACATAAAAATCTAGCATGAAGATACATGAGTGAGAAAATTACATGTATTTGGGGTATTCTATGACATTTGTGCATTAAGCAAAATTTATACCCCAAGAAGCTGCTTCTCTGATAAGTTTTTCTATTGGTTAACACCACTCTCCTGCTGGGAGAATTCTTTTCTCTTACTTTCTAACTGATGAAGCATTGAGAAGTTCTTTTAGCTAAAAACATCCTTTAAAGAAGATTGATAAAGGTTATGCTATTGTATTAACTAGCCATGCTCTTTAAGTCAGAAAACTGCAAAGCTAATTAGATTGGCACACTATAAAAAATGTAAACATGCCCAGTCAGTTCTTCACAGAATAAACTTCTGTGTCTCCCAGTCAACTATCAGATAGCTGATCCAACAGCAAATTAGACACAATATAATAAAAGTAGAATGCTACCTATATTAATTTTTTATTTAATGCCATACACACAAACTACCAAAGGATTACTATATAGAACTAGAAAAAATAATAAAATTCACCAAGAAGAATAAAAGGTTATAGATTTCAAAGTAAATAATGAAAAACAAAACAAAACATAGGAAGGAAAGGGGCATAAGAGTACCAGATTTCAAACTATACTGCAATGAAGTAATGATAGAAAATAATCTGCTATTGATTAAAAAGTAGAGAAGTTAATCTGTGAGACAAATTAGATATACAGCATACAGAAGCAAACAAGCACGGCATAGTGTTTAATAAACACAAATGTTCCAACAGTAGTAAGATTCCCTCACTATTTGTGGGGGGAAAGTTGCTGGGAAAAAATGAGTAGTAGTCTAGCAGAAAAAAGGTTTGACCAATACCTTCACACCATACACCAAAATAAACTCTAAAAGGAAAATATGACTTAGATATAAAAGGTCATGCCATAAATATGTTAGAGAAGAAAGGAAGAAATTACCTTTAAGATCTGTATACAGCAGAAAAATTTATATACTATGCTATATACTATATTAAAGTATAGAGAGAACACAGAAGATAAAATGAACAACATTAAGATATGAAAGTTTTTGCACAAATAAATCCATTGCATTTAAGATTATAAGGGAAACAATTAACTAGGAAAATAAATCTGTGTAACAATTTATTTCATATAATTTCCAAACTGATTCAAATTTATAAGAATAAGAGCCAATCAGTAATTGATAAATGATAGGAAAATATAAATAAGCAATTTTAAGGGAATAAATCCAACATTCTTATGGACATATAAAAAGTTCCAAAATGCTAAGTAAGTAGAAATTAAGGGAACATTGAGTTTTCTCCTTATATACTAGCAAAGTTGCCAGTAAAGGAAAATGCAAATTTTGAAGGGGCTGTGAGAAAAAACAAGCACATTGATAGTTTGTTGGTGGTGCTGTGAAATGGTATAGCCATTCTGGAAAGCTATTTGAAAATATGCACAAAATTATTAAACTGTGCATACTACTTGTGATAGCACTACTAGACCTAATGTCAAAGAGATGAGAGGAAGAGAGAGAGAGAGAGAGAGAGAGAGAGAGAGAGAGAGAGAGAGAGAGAGAGAGAGTTTATTCCTATGGTGACAAATGACTGGAAACTAAGACAATACGTGGGAAACTACGTGGCACAGGGAATAGAGTGGCAGGACTAAAGTCAGGAAGACTCATCTTCATGAGTTCAAATCTGGTCTCAAATTGAATAACTGTGTGATCCTAGGCAAGTCACTTAACCCTGCTTGCTTCAATTTTTCATCTGTGAAATCAACTAGAGAAGGAAATGGCAGACCACTCCAGTATCTTTGCCAAGAAAAACCCAAATGGACTCACGAATAGTTGGATGTAACTGAAAAACAACTGAACAAAGGCACAAAACAATACCTATCATTTCAAGAATAGGTGAATAAATGATGGTATATGAATGTGATGGAATAAAGTGTTAGAGAAATCTGGGAAGATATGTGTGAGTTAAATCAGAGCCAACAAAACAATTTATATTATCCTAACACCATTGTAGAAGTGAATATTTTTCAAAGATTTAAGAACTCTGATCCATCACAATTCCAGAGGCCTGATGGTGAAGAATGCTACCCACTTCCACACAGAAAGGTAATTGATTTAAATATACAGAATGAGACATATTTTTGGACATGAACAATATGGGAATTTGTTTTGTCTGACTATACATATTTGTTATGAGGGCTTTGGTTTGTTTACTCCCCACCTCTCCCTTCTCCAAATGAGAGAAAATGAAAGCTTATTAATTGAAAAAAAATTTAAACCAGCAAATCAATTGCAAAGTGTTTCTTTTCCCTTTCCACTTTTTCTTCTTATGTCAGAAAGCAGCAGAGAAAACAGGCACTTCTTGGAGTCTTTTTGCCTTTTTCATACCATAGTTGGCTCTAAGGGTCAGTTCAACTCTTCAAATGAGAACCAAGTTTTCTTCAATCTATAAGGAACAAACAGTTGTAGGTTTCTGATCAGCTGATTCCTTCTCCTCCCACCTTTCTCTTTACACAGCTCCTTGAGCACTGACTTAATTTCCCACTCCTCATCTTCACCTTCCCCTCCCCTCAAACACAGTTTTCTTCCTACTTCTTCTTCCCTGTCTTGATGACTCTAGATAAATTCTTTGCCTGTCAGTAACTCAGATCAATTCAGTTACTCATCTTTTCCTTATGAGGGGGAAAAACCTCACCAACTTCTCTGTTCTACTAGTTACAAAGGAAAAAAAAGCTTATTTAAATATTCAGTGGTCTTCAAATAGTTGTGAAATTTATCAGGTTGTGAGTTTTAAACTAAGTATAAAACTGTATTGCATGAAAATTATCTGAGAGACCACAATGCCTGATATTCTCAGCCATTTCATATTCCTTAAAGTAGTCCTTTCAACACACTGTTTCTGAGAACTGTTTTATCACACTTGCATCGTATAAATTTTAGTGCCTAAAAGTTCTGTTTCTTACCCTTCAGTTACAAAATGGTTCACATACAAAATGAACATTTTCTGTTCTTTACAAAGTGATGTAATCTTTTTTATCTTTGTAAATTCTTTTTACTATCCTATTTGCCAACCATATTTTGTCTGAAAACTACATCTCTGTCCATATGAATTTTAGCAGTTTTTGTTCAAAAAAATGTTTTCTTCCCCTCTAAACTTTTCACCTTTAAAAGAAGTGTTACCTTACACACTTCCCACTTGGATTTGTTACTTCTTTATAAAAGAAAACTTTTTTTATTTCCTTCAGCAGCCGAACTCTTCGTTTCTTAAGGTGGCAGTACCTTATAAATAAAATAATAGATTTAGAACTGGAAGGGACAATAGAGGCCATTTAGTCCAAATCTTTTATTTAATTTATGAGAATCTATATATGAGACTATGAGAATATTCTATGAAAATATATGAGAATCTAGGACCAGAAAATGTAAACAGGTCATACATATAGTAAACAGAAAACACAAAATTCAAATTCAAGTCCTTTAACACCAAATGCATCATTATTTCTGCCCTACTATTGTATCCTTAATGATACTTGCAGTTGCTGTGGAGATGTAAGACCAATACCAGCAGCACACTGAAGGACTGTTAGCACAACTTCTTTGATCTGTTTTTCTAAAAGGAGGACAGCTCTTATTTTAGTTAAACTATGCAAACAGATAAGTAGAAGGAAGTGGGTATCCAAGAAAGACAGGGCTCCAACTCTCTAAACAAAGTAATAGATACATAATCACCAGACCAGGAAGTACCAACATCTGGGTTCACAAAGTCAGGGGCCCCTTAACAATGGCTACCCAGAGTCCTATCTGGCCAAATCACAAAGAAATAGTTTTTCCATGAGTGATCCCCAAATAAAATACCAACCTCCCAGTATATATAGTTTTCAACTAATAGGATCAGAGTCAGAAGGTATCCCAACTCATGTTACTCGGTGCCTAATGGATTCGGCACCAAAAGATGTGAAAGCCTTCCTGAAAGCAAGCCTCCCTATAAACAAGTTTCCCCCTAAGCAAGCTCCTCCCCCAAGGAAATATATGGGTTCTCTGTGACTCAGAATATAAAACAGCTGTGAATTAAGTGGAAGTTCAAAGCAGCAAGAAAGCCATGATTAAAATACCTATATACCTTTAGACCTGGAAATACAGCTCCTGTTCCAAAGGAAAAGGGGACAGAAGCCTACTAATGGACAGGGAAGATCTTCCTGTTCCATTAACCCTACAACTACTCTACTTCCCTTGTTCTCATATCCACCCTTCCATGATCACTATCATCACTTTAATTTGACCCTTATCATTTCATATTTAAACTAATGCAAGAGACTCATCAATTCCAGTTTCTTCTCATTCCAGTTAGCTCACACATTTTTTTTTTTTTTGCTTTTTAGAGGGATCATTGGGGTTAAGTGACTTGCCCAAGGTCACATGGCTAGTAATTGTTAAATATCTGAGACCGGATTTGAACTCAGGTCCTCCTGACTCCAGGGTCAGTACTCTATTGACTGTGCCACCTAGACACCCCT
This sequence comes from Gymnobelideus leadbeateri, assembly GCA_011680675.1. NCBI lineage: Eukaryota > Metazoa > Chordata > Mammalia > Diprotodontia > Petauridae > Gymnobelideus > Gymnobelideus leadbeateri. The sequence goes on from WOXC01009490.1 coordinate 290,040, forward strand.
ATCTCACACATTTTCAAAAGATTGATTTCTTGAAATAATTTTACCATGTAATTTTGATGATCAAAATTCTTCAATAGCTTTCCATTGCCTGGAGAACAAATTCCAAATTCCCCCCTTAATCATTCAAAACACTCCACAATCTGGTTCCAACCTATCTTTCCAAACCTATGTTTCTATGTTCCTGTAAAAATCTCTCTTCAAGAAGTCTATTTTAGCATTTCTGCCAAATAAAAATTAAGCATTTCTGAACACTTGCTCACCCAGTTTAGAATCCCCATTCTCTTCCTAGTCTCAGGTTATCCTTCAAACTCCAACTAAAATCCATAGACTCTATCAAGTCTTCCTATCCATACTAACCCATAGTGATTCTTTTTATTTGAAATTTCTAATTATACTTAACCTGTTTAAAACATTTATTTTGTACTTATTCACTGTCTTCTTTCTATGCACACATTTGTTTTTTTTCTTTTTTGAACTGAACCTTTGTTTGATTTCATTGGTATAGAGAATTCCCAATAAAGAAATGCCCTCTACCAATGTAGGTGAGTAGTCCCTCTGCAATTTTAGTCTTAGCAAGTTGCCTGAGGGCAATTCACACTGACAGATTATTACTTGCCTAATATGTGTCAGAGGTAGGATTAGAACCAAGTTTTCCTGACCCTAAGATCAGTTCTCTATCCATTATACCATACTGCCTCTCACAAATGTCATACAATTCCAAATAGATTGTAAGCTCCTTGAGGGCATAACCCAAGTATTATAATTTTCAAAATTATCCCACCATATGTAGCACAGTGATTTTTTTTCAGTCTCCCTCTACTTGTTTGTCTTAAGTAAATCAGAGTAACATGAATTATAAATATTATGTATTACTTTCAACCAGTATTATTAAAAGCAATCATTTTATTATAGTATTACTATATTGAAATATCATAAATATTTTGTATTCATGATCCAAAGTCCATGAGATAAAAAATTTTAGTAATTTTAAAAAACAAAAATACTCATTTTGTTAATTATTTAAGAAGTAAAAATGCATTCGTTTCAAGATAGACAAAAGCTATGACAAAATCTCTTCTCCAGTGGACCTTCATTGAATCAGAGTGAAAATCAGAAAAATAAGTGAAGAATGCATTGAAAGAGTTATAGTGAAAATTATTTAGTAATAAAATAGTATTTTAGGCTATAGTAGCCCTTAGATTATTGACATGTAATTGATTTTATTATCATAGCCTTATCTTTATGATACTTTAATGACCTGGAAAGAGCAGTAAGATGTGAATAAGTACTATAATATCTCAATATAAAACAAAATGTCAAATAAGGCTGATATGTATATAGAATTAAATGAATACATCAGTATGTTAAGTATGTAAAGATTGTTAGCATCATGCTATTTCTTCATTGTCTTTAATAATTATAATTATAGATTTTTTTAATACAGGTATAGAATAGTTTTAAACTATACCTAAATAAATGTATGTGTGGTTAGGTTTAATCAATATTGATTTAGTTGAGTAGAAACCTAACTTTCCAAATCAATTCTTCCAATAACTTAATCGTTCATTATATATGTGTGTTTGCATGTCTTTGTATATATGTGTGCATATATCTATCTGTGTGTGTATATAAGTGTATATATATATATGTGTGTGTGTGTGTGCATGCATGTGTGTGTATATGTGTGTGTGTGTATACATATATATAATTTTACTTGAGTGAAGCCTGAAGCTTGAAAACCAAGCCTGAAACCCTGGAAAAGGATTATATATTCCAAAGAATTTCAAACTTAGTCTCAATCAAGTCTAAATATAATAAATAAAGAAAAATAATAATAATTACCCAGACTCACTGCAGGAAGCCTCTAGATAAGGCATTAAATGTGTGGCTATATGAAAAGGTCAGGTTAACTCTTATTTACTTTCCCCCTACATTACAAATCCCTATTTAATTTGCCCTACACTATTACTCTTAAGTTTTTCTGCTGAATACTTGGTCGCCATTCTCTTTTTCCAGTTACAAAGGCAATGATTTTACTTCACACAGTAAATTTTAGTTTGGAATTTTTTGCCTTTTTTTCTTACCTACCTAAGTTTCCACAGATTTTGACTACATTTCATACCACCTCTCAATTGACTGAAGTCTCCAGATTTCATTGGCTCCATTGTTAATAAAGTCATTAAGTAAGGTTGGACTTAACTCTAATTCTAATGACAATCTACTTGATAACTTTTAAGTCAATGTGGTATCATCTATTACTCCTTTTTAGCTTGTTTTCCATCCATTGGATAGTGCCTGTGTAATCAATTTCAATTAATATTAGTGAAAATAATAGATCATGTTCCATACTTTCACTCTCCCATATCATCAGTGGGGAGAATGTGCAACTACAGAGACTGTATATGAAGACCCTTCATAAGAAGCAATGCATTTACAGGGGCATTATATCTTGTTAGATTGAAATGAACCAATGTGGAGATATTTCTTAAAATAATAGAGAGTTTACTGAAAAGAAGAAAATAGGAACTCCCAAAATATATGCATGCATATAGGTAATCCAGTTGGGACTACAAAGAAAATGCAGTTTGCAACAGATTTTCACCCAGTACTATTCTAAAATTAAAGTTTGGAGAATAATAAGAATTTGCAGAATCATAGGAACTTATACAAATACCATTTGTAGCATAAAGAATAGGAACTTTTATATGACACCATCTGCAAAATGTAGAATAGTGAGAATTTTACATCACCTGCAGAATGTCAGAAATTTGCATATAGTATCCCTTCACAAATGTAGTTTCCCCCGAATGTTTTCCAGTATGTTTCCATAAGTACTTAACTACTGTTAACTCTTTATCAGGATTCTCTTTGCTGCTAGGTAAATTGTTCCACTGGCCTGTTCTTGAGCAAGTGTGTGACTCCAGTGCTGGACAGGGGTCTGCCAAATCTCCAGCTTTAGGCTTAGCTGAAATTTTGGCCTAAACACTTCTATGCAATTTCAGAAAGAGCCAAAATCCATGCCCTAGGTTCTATCCACATTGTATCCTGTTCTGAAAGATCTCAATTCTTGCTCTAAGCAGCAGATTCTTGGTTTCTCTTGAATTCATAAATGAATTCATAAATCAAATTGTCTTTACAACTTGTTCCCCCCACCCAAACTAATAATATGCTTTTGTTTCAAGAAATCCTTGCTGATGGAGAGTGAGAAAAATCTTCATTTTTCCCTTCTATTTTACTGAACTTTCTAAGAGGTACAAGGGGGGAAAAAAGGTAGAATGATTTAAAGAACTGGATTCTTCTTTTTTCTTTATTTTTGGGTCAGTTAACCCACTAAAAAATTCTCAGCTTTTCCTATGTATCCACAGGAAAGAGTGAGCAGGTAAAGGTAATGAGGTAATTCATGCCCCAGGCCAAGTCCTTATTGTCCATCGTTTGTACTTCCTGACTTCTTTATATGCACATGACCACTTAAGCACAAGGAAGGTATAACTGATTCCCTGGAAGTCTGAAAAGGTCTTGCTACTACATCTCATTATCTCTATTACCTACAGATTATATTCTGAAATTTCCTTAAGCATAAAGTGGGGCCTCAACCCCGATTTCTCCTTCCCAATCCCACTTAGTCCAGTCTTTGATCATTGGATAATGGATGAATGGAGTTCACCTTCTGAAACTATATAAACTAACATAAGATCAGTGTCTAATGTGTCCATTGTATAATTTTTATGAAATTTTAACAGAATCTGTATCATCTAAAATATTTATACTAGCATTCTTTATGGTGGCAAAAAACTGGAAAATACAGGCATGCCAGTAAATTGGGGAATGGTTGAACAAGTTGTAGTACATGATTGTGATGATATACTACTATGTGACAACAAATGATGAGCTGGATGGTCTTAGAAAAACATGGAAAGACTTGCATGAAATAATGAAGAGTGAAATGAGTAGAACCAAGAGAATGTTGTATACAGTAATAGCAATATTGTTTTAAGAACAACTTTAAGTGAATAAGTCATTTTGAGTATTATAAATACCCAAATATCCGAAAGGATATATTAAGGAAGATGCTAATGGTAGCCATTTCTAGGATGGGGACAGTATGGGGGGAAGGAGAGAAAAATGGAAAATAAAATATATCTCCATGATAACTATTATATAAGAAGAATAGCAAGGTAATAGATTTATTGATTTGCAGTTTCTTGTGCAACCATCTTTTTAAAAAAAATATGATTATACTGTTTTGAATGTGCTTGTTTTATTCCATAAATTAAAAATAAAATAATTTTTAGAAATTAAGTAATTGGTTTCTTTTTTCTAGACCTGTGATTTCACCAGTATAAGGAATTTTCATGTTAGAAACTCTTTCCATATAGGCCATCAACTTATCTATAAAATAGAATCTTATAGACTTGCTTCAGCTACTTAGAGGTTAAGTAACTTACTAGTTTATGTCAGAGGTATAGTCTGAATCCAGGCTTCCCTGACGCCAATATTGCTTTTCAATTTTTATGCAGCCTCTTGCAGATTTGATAGGAGGCATATTTATGCAGTGGATAAAATATTGAACTTGGATTCAAGAAAAAATGGGAACCCTCTTCCAGATACCTAATCTTTGTGTAAGCCTGAGCAAGTCACTTCATCTTTGATATTGTCTGTCTGTGAATATGAAGAGCAAATTAAGAAAAAGTTGACTTTAATATACTATTGAAAAAAAAAAAAGAAAATTAGCTCCAAGTGAAATATAAGATTTTCACCATCTCACGCTGAGACAGGAAGAGAACAGTTGTTGTCTAGGGACCATGGGAACCCCAAAATGCAAGGGCAAAGGGCATGGGTCTGCCTTGAAAGAATTTGACCACTCAAACCTTCTTTCAGTCCAAGTAGTTTATTCAAACACTGGTCAGAGTGAGCAAGATTCCTAGTGAATCTGTATTATTTATGATGCCAATACAAGTGGGTCATATTTTAAGAATCTGAGAAATTTAAGGGGACAAGATTGATATTTTATACAGAAAACCTGTGGGAAGATCAGGATGGGATTAAGTAGGGGCAAGTAAGCTGAGGTGGGGACAGGTACAAATCAATGGAAGGAGTTAAATGGTGGGAGAGCCCCGGTGAAAGGGCAGTTAAAAGGATTATTCACTGGGATGGGCCAGGTGCCTCAGGAGACCACCAGAATCTAGGTTCAGGGACTTTGGGATCCAGGTCCTAAAGAAAAAAATCTTTTCCTTTTAGAGATACAGCTCAAATCCCATCCCCATCAGAGCCACTTACAGAAAAAGAAGGTATGAAATTGTCGTACTATTCAGATCATATTCTAGACTTCTTTTCTTTTGAATTCAGAGAGAGACAGTGAGACATAGCTGGTAGGGTGAAGGAAGTAAGCCTGTGTTCAATTTGTTGTAACTATAGCTGGCCAATAATCCCTGTCTAGAGTCAAAAGACTACTGGCAGGGGCAGCTAGATATAGTGGATAGAGTGGCACAATGGATAGAGCACTGTACCTTGAGTTAAGAGGACCTGAGTTCAAATGTGACCTCAGACTTACTAGCTGTGTGACCCTGGGCAAATGACTTAACCCCAGTTGCCAGAAGGAAGGAAGGAAGGAAGGAAGGAAGGAAGGAAGCAAGGAAGGAAAGAAAGACTACTGGCACTTTTAGGCTTCACCATATATGCCGGGTTTTGTAGCCAAGAGAGAAAGAATTTGTTTCACTCACTTTTCATATTTCAAAACATTACTTTTTGTGGTACCATGAAGTTGTTGCTTATTTTAAACCAGACCTATATGAGGCAGCTAATTAATATAAAAGACAATGTGCTGGACTTGTAGCCAGAAAGAACTTTATACCTCTAGAACCATTATACCTCTAGATAAATGACTTTAAATTAATCTTTACTTTTCTGAACTTCAGTTTTCTTATAGGTAAAATAGGATAATAATAGCACCTACTACCCAGGGTTGTAGATAGGACCTAATAAGAATAAATGTAAAGTGTTTTATATACCATAAAGCATCTTATAAATAGTATCAATTATTCATAAGGATTGAATAATAATGTTACCAGATTTTTTCTTTTTTCTGCAAAATACTTTCATGATTTCATCCATCATACTTTCACATTCTTTCTAAGTGAGCATTTTTCAAATGATAATCATAACAATCATTCTCTAACTATAATTGCTTCATAATTGCTCTCTAACTTATAATTGCTTTTATAACACAACATTCATTAAACTCTACATTCACTGTGATGGGATTTTTGAATGGAAGATATTATTGTCCATTATGTAAGAAAAATACTCATATAACATATCATCAATGATAATTCCTAAAAAATAGAATAATTCATTATAATAAAGTTCTAGGAAACCAAATACTTAGATATAAACATTGACTGTGGGATCATCAGTTCATTTGTTTAATAGGCTTGTTGTCTTATCATGAATGAGGAGCATAGATATAAAGCTAAAAGGAATATTAGAGACCATCTAATTCATCTCCCACATTTTACAGACAGAAATAGGCCCAGAGGGGTTAAGTGACTTGCCATGGCCACACAGGCAGTCAGTAGCAGAGCTAAGGTTTTATCCAAGGTCCTCTGACCTTATAGCCTTTCTGATATCAAGTCTTTCTAATAGAGTGTGATGCATCCCACGAATAGGAATGTATAAGGTGAGGTGTGTTATCTCCTACTACACCTATCCTTTGAGGACACAGTAAGAGCACTCTCAACTGGTTTTCCTCCTACTTCTCTGACTGCTCCTTCTCTGTCTCCATTGTTGAATGCTCCTTCAGATCACATTTTCTAATCATAGGTTTCCCTTAGAGTTTTGCCTAAGCCTTCTTTTCTTCTCCCTCTCCACTACTTCACTTGGTGATCTCTATCATTCAGATCATTCTCAGATCTGCTTTTCCTACTCCAATCTCTCTTCTGACCTCCAATATTATATCTCCAACTGCCTTTCAGACATCTCAAACTGGATGTCTAGTAGACATCTTAAACTCCCTAAGTCCAAAATGAAGCTCATTATCTTTCTCCCTAGCCCCACCCCCATTCCTAACTTCCATTTTACTGTATAGGGCAACACCATCTTCCCAGTCTCTCAGGTTCTAGGAGTCATTCTAGATTCCTTAGTATTTCTCACTTTTCTCCCTCCCCATATCTAAGTTGTTGCCAAAGTCCATCAATTTCCAGTATTTAGTGAACATGACCCTTTCTTGCCTCTGACATTGGCACAGTTCCAATGCAAGCCCTTATCACTTCAGGCCTTAATTATTGCAATATCTTACTGGTGGGTCTGCTTGCCTTAAAACCCTCCCTTTTTCAATTCATTCTCCATTCAGCCACTTAAGTAATTTTCCTAAAATGCAGGTCTGATTATGTCTCTCTGACTCTTTTTCTGTGCCTCTGTGTCTCTCTGTCATATGTGTGTGTGTGTGTGTGTGTGTGTGTATTCACAGTGTATATATATGTACAGTGAAACCCATGAACCTCAATTTGAAACAGAGTCTGTTCTAAGAAAGAGACAAATGAAATTAGGATACATGTGTCCATGGTTTAATTTCTCTCAAGCTGGCTTGACATGCATTATATGGAAGTTACAGAACAAAACTGGACCCCCATAAGGGGGCCAGTTCAGAACTGACTTGATTTGGGATTTGAGGGTACAGGTTATATGCCATTTTGTTCAGATGCTTCTGAACTTTGGGTGTAGTAGTAATTGAGAAAAAGACTGATGAGAAAGCAAGGTATGTAAACTTGGTAGACCCAAGGCTATATAAAAATTGGGCTAGAATAAGCCTATTCTTGGGAAAGCTATATGGCACAGTGGATAGAGTGGCAGACCTGGAGTCAGAAAGACATCTTCTGTTCAAATCTGACTTCAGATACTTATAAGCTGTGTGAACATGGACAAGTCACTTAACCCTGCCTCAGTTTGCTCATCTTTAAAATGAGCTGGAGAAGGAAATGGCAACCCACTCCAGGGACTTTGCCAAGAAAACTCCAATTGGGGTCACAAAAAGTCTGACAGGATTGACAAAAACAAACAAAAAAACTTTCTGAAAAACAAAAAAGAACCTACTCTCCCCAAAGACTAGTAAAGGAGACTATGTCTTCAAAATATTGGGTAAAGTTTCTTTGTTCTTGCTATAATATTATCTTTGAAAGAAATTTCCCTTCGTAAAAGCTAGCTGATGTTTAGTGGTTAAATGGAACCAGAGCATGAGTTACCAGCACCTAACAAAGTTGGCGGGGGGGTAGGAAACAGCCAATGGGGGGTTGAGTTAATGATAGCAGACAAAGAAACACTCCAACCATAAAACTCTAAGGGGCAAATGTTGCAGCATGGCTCTGGAAGAATGAGTCAGAGAGTATTTGTTAAAAATGTAAATGTGAATTTAAATCCTTTCAATTCAGATGTATCTGAATATTTCCCAAGTATGTATGGGAGGAAAAGGGTATGTGTGTGTGTGTGTGTGTGTGTGTGTGTGTGTGTGTGTGTGTGTGTGTATGTAAGGGGAGGGAAGGGGAGAGTAGTAAAACAGTAGAGTTTAAGTCTTCAGAGAGAGGAAAAAAATAGAGAAGCAAATTGGCAATTTGCTGAACTGTTTTCCCTCTCTCATGTCCTAGTGGCATTATGCAGAATGTCATACTAATCTTGGGAAGCCTCTTCACTAGAAATCCCAACATACTTTAAACTTCTGGAATTGTGGATTGACTGTCATAAGCCTGGCCTACTTTAAATGTACAGATCATTATACTGTAGAGTCTCTTTTGAAGTGCAATAGCTGCATTCCCCTGATTTAATAATAAATTCTAATAAGGAAAAAAATGAAGTGTCTGAGATGGGCTGAAAATCCAGGAGAGATGTCAACGTGTCAGCCAATCCCCTTAAAATGTCATTGGTCCTCAGTAGCACATTATGAATTTTTATATTTTAATGATATAAAGGCATGAAAACTGCAGTTTTTGCTGCTGCCTTCCTGAACAACAGATACTTGCACAGGGTTCACATATTGAGATTTTGACAGCCTCACTATCCAATCATTCCAATGGATAATATGATTCTCACAGAAAACAAGTATAAACACCCTGCTTACCTGAACACTGAAACAAATAGACCTCTATCACTCAGGGGACTTGTGACCTTAAGGTTGGAATTGGAGAGTATGCTGTGAAATATATTAATGTATTAGCATCAATTTTCCCTTTCAAGAAGCCATGTTAGTACAAAATAAATGTTCATCTTTCGGACAGCATGATTTCTCCCAGTGGCCTTCAAGATTGCAATCCCTGAATTATATGATACTCTGCAAAAACAAAAGTTAATGCCTTATCTGATCTAAAGATACTGTCTGTCCTCCTCTTCACTGTGAGAATGGAGAAAATAATTTGCATTCAAAAGAGAAGTTATTACTATTGTTAAAACATGCAGAAAGAGTCAAAAGTCATTGGGGAAGCTAGGTGGCAAAGTGAATAGAATGCTGGCCCTGGAGTCAGAAGGACCTGAGTTCGGATATGACTTCAGACACTTAACACACACAAAAAAAAAACCTAGCAGTGTGACCTTGGGCAAGTTACTTAACCCCAATTGCCCTCCAAAAATAAAAAAAAAAAGAGTCAAAAGTCATGAAGGTAAGATCAAAATAATAATGTGGTTGGTTCGTGTCTATAGTTAAATGAAATGATTTGTTTTCTAAAACACTTGTTTAAATAATTATCTTTGCTTTATTATTAACATAAATTTCTTATATAGAAAGAAATGAATAAGAAGGGAGAGAATCTGGATCTCAAGGGTTTAAAAACAAATGTTAAAAAATTGTTGTTACATGAAACTGAGAAATAAGATGTACAGGCAATGGGGCATAGAAATTCATCTTGGCCTACAAGAAAGAAAGTAAGGGGGAAGGGAGGATAGGGAAGGATAGGGAGGAATATAAGAGAGGGCAGACTAGGGGAAGGGGTAAACAGTATGCTTGTCATCTTGGGATGGGGGGTATGGGAGATATGGGAGAAAATTTGGAACTCAATATCTTGTGGAAATGAATGCTGAAAACTAAAACAAATAAATTCTGAAAGGAATGAATATAATTACTACAGAATCAGTGAATTTTTTCACCTTCTACATGTCAAATTTTGCTATGCAAAGTAGGGCATTGGTGCCATCATAGAATGTAAAACTTACCAAAAAATAAAATGAAATTTATTTCTTATAAATTATATCTATGAAAGTTAAAATTCATACTATTATGATGGATTTCTTCCCAAGAAGCTCCTAAGCTCCTCTGAGGAAACAAATGTAAAACATTACAACAATAAATAGGTTAATAAAATTTAATGCTTTTTTTTTTTCACAAAAAAAAAAAAAACAAATGGGGGGAGCCAAGATGGCAGCATAGAAGCAGGAAAACTCCACATGCCCCCTCCATAACCAGCTCAAATACCTATAAAAATGACTCTAAACAAACTTTAGGGCTACAGAACCCACAAAGTGACAGAGAGAAACAAACCTCACCACTGAAGACAACCCAACAGGCTGGCAGGGCGGGTCTATCATGGCACACTGGGAGATGAGCCCAGTCCCATGTGAGTACACGATTTTAGCCCCAGGGTGGCCCAACCATCCAACAGCTAGAGGGACTTCAGGAGAGTAGATCACCAGTAGTTGCAGTGGTTTCCAGAATTCTCAACACATAAATGCCAAAGACAAAGTAAAAAGTGAATGTAGACTTTGGAAAAACAGAGTCAGAACTCCAGCACCAAAAGCTTCCAAAAAAATATGAATTGGTTACAGGCCATAGAGGAGCTTAAGAAGGATTTTGAAAACCAAATAAGGGAAGTGGATGAAAAATTGGGAAGAGAAATGAGAATGATACAAGAAAATCAGGAAAAGAGAAAACAACCTGACTGAAGAAAATAACACTTTAAAAAATAGACTAACTCAAATGGCAAAAGACGCCCAAAAAGCCAATGAGAAGAATTCCTTAAAAAAATGAATTTGCCAGATGGAAAAAGAATCTCAAAAGCTCACTGAAGAGAATCATTCCTTCAGAATTAAATTGGAACAAATGGAACCTAATGACTTTATGAGAAATCAAGATACTATTAAACAGGTCCAAAAAAATGAAAAAATAGAAGGCAATGTGAAATATCTCACTGGAAAAACCACTGACCTGGAAAATAGATCCAAGAGAGATAATTTAAAAATTATTGGACTACCTGAAAGCCATGATCAAAAAAAAGAACCTAGAAATCATCCTTCAAGAAATTCTCAAGGAAAATTGCCCTCATGTTTTAGAACCGGAGGGCAAAAAAGAATTCACCTCTTGAAAAAGATGCCAAAAAGAAAACTCCTAGGAATATTATAGCCTGGTTCCAGAATTCCCAGATCAAGGAGAAAATATTACAAGAAGAAACAATTTGAATAATATGGAAACATAATCAAGATAACACAGAATCTGGCAGCTTCTACACTGAGGGATTGAAGGGCTTGGAATATGATATTCCAGAGGTCAAAGAGCTGGGATTAATACCAAGAATCACCTACCCAGCAAAACTGAGTATCATGTTTCAGGGGAAAATAGGGTCATTCAATGAAATAGAGAACTTACAAGCATTCTTGATGAAAAAACCAGAGCTGAATAGAAATTTTGATATTCAGATACAAGAAGCAAGAGAAGCATGAGAAGGTAAACAGGGAAAAAAAAACCATAAAGAACTTATCAAAGTCAAACTATTTACATTCCTACATGGAAAAATGATCATTGTAACTTATAAAACTTTTCTCAGTATGAGAATAGTTGAAGGGAATATAAATGTGTGCATATATATATATATATATATATATATATGTATACATACACATATATGTCTATATAGAAGTGTATATGGGAGTATGAATACGTATGTGAGTGTGTGTGTATATATGTGTACAGGGATACATAGACAGAGGGCATGGGATCAATTAAATAGGAAGGGGTGATACTTAAAAGGTGAAATTGAAAGGTGAGAGAGAAATATAATAAGAGGAGATAGGGAGAGACAGAATAGGTTAAATTATATAAAAGAGGCAAGGGAATACTGTTACAATGGAGGGGAAGAACAGGAAGACAAAAGGGAATGAGTCAACCTTACTCTCATATAATTTGGCTTAGGGAGGGAATGATATACACACTAAATAGTATATCTCACCCTACAGGAGAGTAGTGGGGGATGGGGATGAGAGGGAGGATGATAGAAGGAAGGGCAGGTTGGGGGGGAGGGAAGTTGGAAGCACATGTTTCTGAAAAGGGGCAGGGACAAAGTGGAGAATAGAACAAGTGGGGTTCGGGATAGGAGGGAGGGAAATATAGTCACTCTTTCACAATATATCCACTTTAGAAATGTTTTGCATAGCCACACATGTACAACCTATATTGAATTGCTTGTCTTGCCATTAAGGGTGGGTAACAAGGGAGGAAGTGAAAGAATCTGGAATTCAAAGTTTTAAAATCAAATGTTTAAAAAAATAGATTAATATTATTTATTTTTATGTGCAACTGGGAAATAAGATATACAGGCACTGGGGTATAGAGATCCATCCATCTTGCCCTACTGAAAAGTGGGAGAGGGGATGAGTGAGGATATAGGAGACAGCAGATTGGGAAAGGGGGTTGGAAGCCAATTGGGATCACTGTTTTGGGGTGGTGGGTAGGGGAAAGATGGGGCAAAAATTTGTAACTCAAAATCTTGTGGAAATGAATGATGTAAACTAAAAATAAACATAAAATTAAAAAAATGAAAATGATTTCCCACTTATATGCAGCGTCCCAATATCTTAGCTTCTTCTTTTTCTGTTTTTCTTTCTGTGTTTTTTTTTTTGGAGGGGGAAAGGTAGGGCAATTGGGGTTAAGTGACTTGTTCAAGGTCACACAACTAGTAAGTGTTAAGCGTCTGAGGCTGGATTTGAACTCAGGTCCTCCCAACTCCAGGGCTAGTGCTCTATTCACTGTGCCACCTAGCTGTCCCAACATCTTAGCTTCTTAACTCAAGTGGAAAATGTAAATGCAGTAGTAGAATCATGTTATTTACAAGTTGTTAGTTCAAGGCATCCTATTTTGTAAAATGGAATAGGTTTTATTTTTTAAAGGAACCAAAAATTAGAAATAGCAATGATACTTTTTTTTTGCATCTGTCCCCTTCTCTCTATTCAGACAGCCACCACTTACTTCAGTTGTTCATCACCTTTCCCCTAGATCATTACAACAAATAGCATCCTCATGGATCTCCCTGTCTTGAGTATCTCCCTGTTCAACTCACAACTGCCATAGCAACTTTCCTAAAATACAGGTTAGATCATGTTGTCTCCCTGTCCCCCCAAACTCTAAATAAACTCCAGTGGTTCATTATTCTCCCTAGAATAAAACAAAAACCCCTCTGCTTGGCATTTAAAACTCTGCATAAAATGACCTAGATCTGCCTTTCCAGTCTTATTATGTGTTACCCCCCCTCCACCTCCCACGCTCTGTGGTCCAACCACACTGACCTTCTTACTGTTGTTCACATAAGATATGTCATCTCTTGTCTCCAGGCCTTTGCCCTGACAATCCATACCTATCTGAAATGCACTCCTTTCTTCTCTAGCTCTCCTTAGTTCCATCATGATTTAGCCTAAGAAGTACATTTTACATAGAGGTCCTCAGCACTTAAGATCCTCCCTTCCAAAACCCACCTCAGATTTGTTTTGGATGTATTCCATAATCACACACACATATGTATACATGCATATATCATCAACCGCCACAACTCATCCTAAGACAGGAATAGAATTAAGCTGCATGCATGTTTATTTCTGTTAAAGAAGACAGGCAGGCATGCATGGAAGCTGTAGTCAAAACTGAGCTCGCTTTGGGGTTAGGCTGCACGGACTGTAAAGACAAAGAGAAACTCTGCCAAGAGGGCTGGGCAGGAATGACTGTGCTGTGACCCAATCAGAGACTGCCTCTGAGGGTTGGAATGACTGTGCTGTGACCCAATTGAGTACTGCCACAGGGAGTATGAAATCCTATATGAGATGCCTACATGGAATAAGGAAGAGGGTCAGGCTGAAAAAGGCCCAAGGTCCCAGAACAAAAATGTTCATGTTGGTTCTGTCCGTTAGAGCTGGTATGAACCAGTATAAGTCATTTTTGTGGTCATCGGCACAGCAGAAAGAATTCTGGGTTCAACAAGTGAACACTGTAAAGGATCTCAGTTCTGTCAAGCTTAAGGGATGCTCAGTTCGCCTCCTGATTGAGTGATTCTGCCTCCTTTGAATAGTAAAAGGGCTCAAGATAATTACTAAAATCATTAACCCTTGCATTTCTCACACACACACACACACACACACACACACACACACACACAGATGTTATCTCCCCTGATAGAATACAGACTCTTAGAAGGCAAGGATTGTTTTATTTTTGTCTTTATATCCCTGGTACTTACCTATTAGGTACTGAAGACAACAGTCAGCTTTTCGGAATTACATTGATAAAGGGGCAAGATGTTTAAAAATGTATTACTTCAATAAGACATTTTATTAAAATATTTGTTTTTAATTATTGAAATGTATTTCTAGACTAAAAAAATACTGCCAGACCTAAGGGGCTAGGTACTATACCTATTCCTCCTTGCCAAGCATTTATCAAGTCTACATCCATGTACATAGGCCAGACTGGTATCTATCCTCAGGGAACCAGAACTCTAATGAGAGGATTTTATTTTTTGTTCAGTCTTTTCAGTTGTGTTTAACTCTTCATGACCCTATTGGAGTTTTCTTGACAAAGACACTGCAGTGGTTTGCCATTTCCTTCTCAAGCTCATTTACAGATGAGGAAATGGAGTCAAACGGGGTAAGTGACTTATTCAAGGTCACACATCTAGTAAATGTCTGAGGTCATGTTTGAATTCAGGAAGATGAGTCTTCTTGACTTTAGGCAGGGCATTCTATTCACTATGCCATCTAGCTGCCAATGAGAGGATTTAGGTTCCTTTTTCTCACATTCTTTGATTCAATAGTCTATAAACAAGTTCCCCATGGAAAATTTACTTAGAGTTTAGCTTATATCTCAGATTTTCCCCAAAGTGAGGAGGAGAGATGCATTAATAGCAATATTAGTCAGATATGGGGCAGCTATTTATTTCTTGCACACAAAATAAATGCCAGAAAACCAGACAACCCAATGCTTTACAATGACCATTAATAGAACTTTTAAAAAGATTTAGCACCAACCTATAACTGTTATTATACTGTCTTAGGAGGATGATACTTAAACATCTTCACAACATAGTCTGTCAACAAGCATTTAATAAATGCCTACCATGTGCCAAGTACTATTCTAAGCATTGTGACTGCAGATACAAAAAAAGGCAAAAAAAATAGTCCCTACTTTCAAGGAACTCACAATCTAATGAGTGGGATAATAAGCAAACAAGTATGTATAAGCCAAGATCTATAAGTCAGAGAAAATCAACAAAGGGAAGATAATAGAATTAAAGGGGATTAGATGAATCTACCAATAGGCATTTCAATATTTCTCCTCAGATATGCACTGCCATAAAGTTTCTGGTTCATATCTTCTGTCAGTGGTCATTTTCTTTAATGAAGAAACTCCTGCCTCTAGTCTGGACTCTAGTCTAGCCTCTGATGGACTCAACAGTTCTCTAAATCTCTTGAACCTTCTAGGCCACCTTTCAGCCTAGACACATCTATCTCCAGGTTGATGCTTGATCACCTCCTCAGGAAAGAGAACAGAAAGTGGAAAAGACATACAGAGGTTCAAGCATAATATTGACTCCTTGAGTTCATGTTCCATGTGGAAGGAGCTGTGCAGTGGGATGAAAGAACGCCATGTGGAAAAATGGAAAAATGTACATGTATGTTTGCTCCACAGAAGAACCAAAGGAAGAGTGAAGCCCCTTTTAAAGAGCCACAAAGTCATCAGTTTTTCCATCCAACTAAGGGGCAGTAAGGGATTATTTTGTCATTTCAAAATTCAATCCCTTAAACAATAGGCCATGTAGAGACACATTTGATAGGGCTCTAGGTCTGGAGTCAGCAAGACCTGAGTTTAAATCTAAACCTTCGACACTTATTAGTGCTGTGACCCTGGTTAAGTCACTTAACTTCCATCTGCTTCAGTTTACTCATCCGTAAAATGAAGATAATAATGGCACCTGGCCCTCAAGTTTGTTTTGAGGATAAAATAAGAAAACATTTATAGAATATTTTGCAATATAAATGCTAATAAAAATAATCATTGACATCATTATCCCTATTATTGTTATTATTATTACTGAGTCATACATGTCTGAAAGTATCCATATAGGGATCTTCATCCCCAAAGGACCAATATTGATGATCATCCAGAGTCAGGAAGGTCAGTCTTATACAAGTAATGAGAGATAATACAGAATAGCCTAGAGAGCACCGAACTTGAATCAGGAATATCTGGATTTTCTCCAAATTCTTCCTCAAATATTTAACTGTAGGACTATGAACAGTTTAATAATCCCATGTTATTGATGGGATTACTCATATTAATTTTTAATATAAGTGATATTATGAACACTAATAATATTATTACTATTAATCTCGACATTTCACTTTCCTAGGGTTGAACTTGATGGCTTCTAAGATTCCTTCCAGTCCTAAATCTATGATCCTATGATTCTATAGTTCCTATAGGCCTTATTCCAATTCAATAAGCCATATGCTATTCCGTTCAACTCTGGGCCCAGTTTAATTGTCCATCTGTACTTTCTGTTCAAGATAGACACACTATTCAACAAGCTTTATGGAATATCCATTTGAATGTATGTTGAAATTTGGGCAATAGAGAATCTCCATCTGATTGATCTTTCTGATTTAGATGAGCAGAACAAACTCCTGTGAATGATTACAGATCTCTTCTAATAGGTCCTGCAGGGTCTTGGGGCTTGATGCAATTAACATAATGTCAGCCAAAACCAGGAGCGTGTAAAGGACCTCATCACCCTCAGGAAATTCTCCCTCCACCTTGATTCTATAGTCTAAATTGCTTTCAGGAAATTGCCGCCCCCAAGCTTCCCATGAAAACAAAGGAAAGCAATTTTTTCAATATAAATATTTGGCTAGTGTTGTTCTAAAACAGCAAGATCTGGAATATTAATAACTCTAAGAAACTGAAGACAAAGATCAAATAAAAATGGCAATGAAAAGGCACATACCTAGAGGGCATAGGCAGTTTCCACCATATAGCCAATCAAGAAATTCTGAAGAACAAATGTCAAGAATGTAATCAAGAAATTGTCTGGCAGGCAAAGAAGAGAGGGTGGACATAGCAAGGGTGAAGGATGACTGATGGACTACCAGAATGTTCCACTACTACCCACTCTACATCAGGAGAAAGAAAGGAGAAACTCTAGCATTTTTAGTGGATACCCTGTGATTAACTTCTTGGAGAACATTAATTAGTTTCAGAAGCTAGGAAAGCATAGATGGGTTGTAACCTGTATCATTAGAAGTAATTTCCAAATTGAAGAGATCAAAGATTCATTTGAGTATGTAACTGTACTATTCATAGATTATTTTAGTCACACATTGTCTCTTAACACAATACATAGTGTAACATTTATTTCTTTTGTTCTTCCTTTTAAAATTCCAATATATATATGTGTGTGTGTGTGTGTGTGTGTGTGTGTGTATACATAATATATATGCACACACACACACATATATATATATATATATATAAAATTTATGTATATATAATACATTTATAAATGTTTTACACAGGGTGTCCCAAAAAATCTTATTTTTAAATTATTAAAGCTTTAACTTAAAACTTTGAAGTTTAAAACTGCGCTTGGACTTCTGAGACATCCTGTAGATAGATAGATAGATAGATAGATAGATAGATAGATAGATAGATAGATAGCGGGGCCCACACATATTTTTATACATATACCACATTCCTCAAGGATGTCTCCATCCAACTCCTCCCTCTAAAATACAGAATAGGACTTGAATATAATGGAATATTTTCAAAATATTAACTAATAATTTTGCTTTAAATTCTATTACAGTTAAAGCATTTGTATATATGCATGTATACATCACTTTCTGACTTGTTTATGACTTCTTAAGATTTTTTTATATCATAAACTGACTTTCCCTTATAAAGCAACCTTGCTAGACTATGAGAGTAGCAAGGTAAAAGAGTCAAGAGAAAAGGGATTGCATAGAAGATGTCCATTCTGTCCAGAAGATGTAAATAGGATCATTAATGTCTTATCTATAAATATACAAGTTATGAGATAAGACCCCTAGGAAGCTAGTGACATTAATGGAAAAGTAAGAATGAAAAGGTACAGCTGTAGGAGATGTCTTTTATTCAGAGTTAATATTAATTCAGACAAACCAATCTGGACCTGTCAGTGAAAGACATAACCTTTACATTCACCTTTTATAAATTATCACAGACTATATCAACTTAATAATGGGAATTCATGCCCATGTATATGTAGTAGGAATGACAATTGATTTAAAAGGTCAATCCATAGTTAAGGGAAATATATCACACTGGAAGTATAGCTGTGATTTTTTAGTTGTTTAATTTTTAAAGAAAGAATATTTGAGTTCTAAGGGACCTAGAGATCATCTAGTCCAACCCCTTTATCATACAAATGTACTTGCTTTTAAGATTTACCAAATGCTTTCCTGCCAACAACTCAGTGAGGTATATAGCATACATATTATTCTCATTTTTATAGAAAGGGATATGGGAGCCCAAAGATATAAAATGACTTGTTCCATGCCACCTGACTATTTTCTTTCCCCAAAAATGAGTTCGGTCATCCTTGACCATAACATAGTTAAAACCAATAGATTCTACTGTACAAATGGGGGTATAAGTATTAGTTGTAGGTGGTCTCTCCCTTATGTGGGTCCATCCAGGACAGATCTTCCTCAGTTAGCCACAGAATTGAGTGGGAAACTCTGTTACTAATAGGTTATATCCCTCTCCACTGCAAACTCCAGTTTCCAATGAGCAGTCTTATATTTACACAAAATCATAATAAGCTTATGATGCCTTACCCGCCCAGTCACTACAGAGCTAAATAATGTTAAGATAGGTCCCAAGAAGGCTCATTGAAATGACCTAGTACATAAAATAGCCTCCATGGACTGACTGGATTAACAAACAGCAGGTTCTGAAGGCTGTTCCATTGGGAAGTGGACTAGACCTCAAGAAATTTTACCTCATGAACTTTCACCTCACAGACTCAGGAACTTTCACTTTACAAACTTTCATCTAAAGAACAGTGGCTCAGACAAGGAAGATGGAATGACTGGCTGCTGTTTTTGGAAGCCAGGCCTAGCAGTATTGACAAGAAGTGATACCAGGCTATGGCTGTGTGTGAGGAGAAATGAGTATAATCACAGTGAGTACAGAAATCCACAGAGCAAGAACATTTGGGGGCTGGGGCCCTAAATGTGGCTTAGGGGAGGAGAGGATTCCCTGAGGTTCAACCCCCAGACAGAATTTAGAAGATAACATTAAGGAGGACCTGAGGCCCAGGGCAATGTTATCCACAATTTGGGATTAAAACCTGATTATAATAATGAGCTCCTAAAATAAATAAAAATGAATAAGCAAAGGAATAAAAACCTGACCATAATTAACTACTTTTGTGTTAAAGAAGAGATGGGTCATATTTAGAGGAAGATACCTGCCCCAAAGAGGAACATCAAATGGTCACAAGTCCAAAAAAAAAGTTCTTGGAAGAACTTAAAAAGGAATTTAAAAATCAAATAAGAGAAATCAAGGGAAAATGAAAGAAAAAAAACAATCCAAGAAAATTATGAAAAGTTAATCATTTGGGAAAAGAGGTCCAAAATCTTAAGAAAATAACTCCTTGAAAACTAGAATTGGGCAAGAGGAAATTAATGACATTATAAGAGACCAAGGAATAATAAAATTAGAAAAAATAGAAAATATTCTGAAATATCTCATTAGAAAAACAATCTGGGGAATAGATCAAGGTGAGCCAAGTTAAGAATTGTTGGACTACCTGAAAGTTTTGACAAAAAAGAAAAAGAATCTGAATGAAATATTACAAGAAATTATTAAGGAAAATTGCCTTGAAGTTCTAGAACAAGAGGGTAAAGTAGACATAGGGGGAAAAAATCTGTTATTCATCACCTAAAAGAGATCCCAGGAGGAAAACTTACTAGAATGTCATAGTCAAGTTTCAAAACTCCCAGGTTAAGGAGAAAATATTGTAAGCAACAAGGAAAAAAACACAGTTTAAATACTGTGAAAATACAGTCAGGATTTCACAAGACTTAGCAATTTACATTATAAAAGACTATAAGTCTTAGAAGATTATATTTTAAAGAGCAAAAAAAGCTGGGGTTGTGTCCAAATGTCCAAGAATAAGTTACTCAGCAAAGTTGAATATAGTCTTGAATGAAAAAGAAAAATGGACATTTGACGAACTGAAAATACTTCAGGTGTTTGTAACAAAAAGACCAGAATTCAATGGAAAATTTTATATAAAAGAACGAGAAGAAAAATAAGGAAAATATTAAAGACTAATTATAAGGCACTCATTAAGGTCCAACTGTTTACTTATTATAGACATGAAAATATTATAAATATTCTTAAAACAGTCATAACTGAATACTAAGGTAGTTTGAAAGAAAGGTTAGGACTGAGTTGTGGTAATGGGGTGATTCTAGAAAACAAAATTTGATAGGAAAAGGTAAAAGGAGCAATTATATTACAAAAATGGAGGATAAAATGAAGAAATAATATAGAGGAAGCAGATGGAGGTGGAGGGCTGGTAATGTTGGAACTTACTCTCAATTATGTTGAAGAGGAAACAATGTGTACATCTGGTAGAGTGTAGGAGTCTTCCAAACATGTAGAGGAGTGAGAAAACTGAGAGACGGAATGGGGAAAGAATTTTGAGAGGTATATATACATTGGGGTTTGGGAGAGGGTATAATAAGATAAGATGGAAGGAAACTCACAAATAGTAACTTTGAATGTGAACAGGATGTTTAGAACAGCTCTCTTTGTGGTGAAAAAGAACTGGAAATTGAAGATATCTCCATAATTTGGGGAATGTCTGAACAAGTTGTGGCATATGGTTGTGATGGAATATTGCTATATTATAAGAAACAGTGAGTTCAATGATCTTAGAAAGGCATGGAAAGATTTGCACAGAATGGTAAAGAGCAAAGTGAGTAGAATGAAAAGAACATTTTATACAGTAACAACATTCTTAAAAAGAATGACTTTGAGCAACTAAGTAATTTTGACTTTTATAAATACACAAATTAAATATAAAGGACATATGAAGAAAACACTATCTGCATCTAGAGAAAGGACTGACAGAAGTATGTGTCATTTTACATACACACATGCATATATACATATATATATATATATTTTTTTTTTACATATTTTATATACCTATTTGTGTCCAGTGGTAACCATCTCTAGTGTAGGGTAAGGAAGGAAAGAAAAAAAGAAATTTACATAAGAACTATATCATATATTTTAAAAGAATAGCAAGTCATATGTAATAGATTTGCAGTTTCATGTATAAGCATCTTTTATTATGCTATGTTATGGAAATGCTTGTCTTATTCCATAAATTAAAAATAAAATATTTTTTAAAAAATAATCAAAGCAATAGGGAAACAAGATAAAATGAACTGTTCACCGAATTCTTAAACTGAGACATTTTGAAGGAAGTAAACCCATTCAAAAAGAACTAGAAGTACTTCTTGGCACAACAGGTAGCACACATGAAACTCATTACCTCATGAGGGGTTCAAGATACAAATAGGCTAAAGGTTTTAGATGAAATAGTAGACCTAAGCTCGAGGCACACACCTGAGCCTTAACTGGATATGTAACTTGAGGGTACAGTGCTAAATCCATTTGAGCCTCAATGTTCTTGTCTGTCAAATAGAAAAAAAAATCACTGACACGTCAATCTCTATAATCCTGAAGATTAGCCTTCATATTATGTCCATGATAAAACACTTTGAAGTAAGATGCCATATAGAAAAGTAAAATATGGTCTCATGGTATTGCTATCTTAGCCCGAAGATATTCTTGAGATTTTTGATGACTACATGGCAAATGCAGTAGTTTATAACCTCAACAGTTATAAGAGCATCATCATGTCCTTGTCAAAAAGAGCCTCAGTAGCTAGTTAATGCAAGCCAGAGCCAAGAGCAGATGACACTGAAAACCTAGTAGAAAGTTGCTTAGTATCTAAATAATAATGAGACCATCAGAGATGTCCAGCAGGGAAAATAAAAATGTTTAGCAGAGATATGACATCTGACAGTTATGGTAGAAGCATGCAACCATGCAACGAAGGACAGAAATGACATCACCAGAAGACACAATGGAGGCATGAATTATACCAGCTTCATATGTACCCTTGCCACAAATGTTCCATATGTGTATGCCTTCCATACATAAGCCTTGTCACTTGCATTACTTAAATATGTATTCTCATCTATGTCCCTCGTCACCTTCCAGTCACGAAACCCTTTCCATGAAGCTGAATTATCATGATTTGTGAATAAATGAAAGTAAGCTTATCTTACCCACTATGTCCATCTTATCTCAGATTGTATCATACTTCACATCCCATGCAAGGTACCTAAGCCATCTTGCCATCTGCCATACCACCAAATACATACCCTCTGGATACAGTAATCGAAGCAACATTAGCATCACTCATTTTGTAAAATCAATTAATTTATTTATTTTTCATTTTCAATGTTTATTTCCACAAGATTTTGAATTCCAAATTTTCTCCCTATCTCTCTCCCTCACCTTGAATAAACAGCATTACTTCTAGAAAGACTATTTCAATCAAACATCACTATGTTTCCTCAGGCTAAATTTTTCTTGGCCACCACTCTCCTATGTATGCTTCCTCCCTGTATTAGGAATGACATTGATGTAAAGGGATTTGTGGTGGGGGAGGTGGGGAGCGTAATGTTAATTTGCCCCTATCCAGCTACTTCACTTAGTCTATATAACAAAGACATACACAAAATAATATCTTTATGCAAGTCAAAAATGTACTGAAATGCAGGCATGCTAAATACTGTACCATGATAATAAACAGAATTATGAAGTAAAAGGTACAGTTAATGAAAAAGTACATGTACTTTATGCACAGTACCATAGAGTGTAGTTAACATAGGTGTGCATTGTATTGCCCCTTCCCTACCAGGTTTTACTTAGCCTTTACCATTGTCAGTTGACTGAGTATTTTTTTTTTATGAAGCTATCAACAGATGTTTGGACTATAGCAAGCAATATTATCCTCAACGAGTTTTTGAAATTTCAAAAATTTTGAAATATTTGTTTCAATCTTTTCAAAACAAGAAAAAACTTCACTCAAACGATGAGATGTGTCTGTCAACTGTTTTATTGTGAACTTTTTTGATTCGATCTCACATTCCAAAGCTTGTCTTTCTTCTTTGCAACAAGCAGCTCAATCTGACCCTCTTTGGATGGTTCTTCTCCAAGAGACTCAAGCAGCTCCCCCAAACGTTCTCATCCATTTCTAGTTCCAATCCTTATGCTAATTTCACAACCTCATCACTCACTTCCATTTCATATTTATCAAATTCAGGAGGAAATGAACCCCCCAAATCTCTTTTTATACATGACTTTGTTACATCTTCACATGCCTTAGAAACGTTCTGGATTATGCAGTAAATGCTATAGGACTTCCAGAAATCCTTCAAGAGCAAGTCCTTATCTGCATCCAAAACTGCAATTGCCTGGGCAAATGTAAATAATATGCCTTGGAATTCTAAACCATTTCCTGGTCCATAGGTTGTAAAAATGAGATAATGTTAGAGGGAAAGTTTTACCTTTTCATTTCACCTCCAGATGGGGCAGGTGACATGGGGCATGACCCAAAAGAAGTAGTATAAATAGTGTTTTGAAAGGAATGCTATTATCATTACAAAACTTCTTAATTTGGGGAATGAAGCAGTGCAGAAACCATTGTTCAAAGATGATAAGGTTAACCAGGTGTTAGTGAAATAATACACAGGTAGTGTTGCCTTCCAGATTCCTTTCAGTGCTCTGGGATTTTCTGAGTAGTGCACAAAAAGAGGTTTTAATTTGCAAGTCCCAGATGTACTCCTTTCAAGCAGAAGGATCACTCTATTTTTCAAAGCTTCATGTCTCCACATTTTATTTTCCTCCACCATGATGTAAGTTCAAGATGACATTCTTTGATAAAATAGTCTCGTTTCATCTACATTGAAGATATATTTGCTCCATACTTGCTCCAGCAAGTAGGGAACTTCATTTATTATTTTTTGCAGGAACTCTGGGAACGTCTTTGTTGCTTCGTTATCTGCATTAGTAACCTCTCTTGACATTTGCGCATTATGAAATCCTAAACAATTTTAAATCTTGCAAACCAACCACTACTTGCTGTAAATACCTGTATTCCTTCAGAATACTTTATATTTAAATCTTCAAAGAGTCTTCTAGCCTTGGCTTGAATTGTCATCAAAATTAAAGGAATATTCTTTTGAGTCTAGTCTTCTATCCACATTAATTGTTTCTCCATCTCTAGAGCAACACCTTCTCTTTGTTTCCATGGTAAGTCAACTTCATACAAGCACTACCTTCTGTATGGTGCTTTATCTAGACACCATCATCACTGTGGTGCACACAGCTGACACCACAAGACTAAGTTCATGGGCTGTTAATGATGATTTTTATCCTTCATATTTTATAATTATTTTCATTTTCATTTCCAAGTCTATTTATGCTTGTGACATGGTACACTTTTCCCCTCAAGAACATATTTGTGAGGGTGACTAGGTGGTACAGTAAATAGAACACCAGCCCTGGAGTCAGGAGGACCTGAGTTCAAATCCAGCCTCAGACAATGAACACCTACAAGCTGTGTGACCTTGGACAAGTCACTTAACCCCAATTGCCCTGCCTTCTCCCCTGGGGGAAAAAAAAACAGAGCAAAAACTTTAAAAAAAGAAAAGAAAAGAATTTTTAAAAAAGAACACATTTGTGGCCAGCCATGATGAACATGAAAGGATCACTACTGAATGTAGGGAGAGTCACAGTATTACACATCATCTGTAGGCACACAGGAATTAACTTAGAGATGTTTCTTAGCCTCTCACCGCTGTTTACCTTATACACTACACAAGGCCTTATTATATATTTTTATAAATTTTTAAGAATGCAGATTTCTTTCAGAATTCTTCATATAAAGATGAATTTGTACAATTTGCAAATTGACATGTAGTGAGAACTGTCTGTATATGTTTCTTTCCTCACTGTAGAAGAGTGTACCTAAAGCATACAGAGGACTTCTGTTCAGATGATTTTCTATGCAGTTTTATTCATTGTCCTTTACTTTGAATTAATGTGTCTTCTGCACAACCAGTAAAAATGTAAACATTCGAGGGGCAAGTAGGAGGTGCAGTGAATAGAGCACTGGCCCTGGAGTCAGGAGGACCTGAGTTCAAATTCAACTTCAGACACTTGACACTTACTAGTTGTGTGACCTTGGGCAAGTCACTTAACTCCATTGCCCCACCAAAAAAAAGAAAAGAAAAGAAAATGCAAACATCTGAGGAGGGGTAATGAGCTAATGTGTTAAGTGGGTTCTAAGCCAGGAAATTTTACACCAGAATAACTTTATTGTTACTATTGTTTTTCATGGGCTAATACATGAGAGAGATGATGCTTTGTAAGCCTAGTCAGACAATTTCATTGGAACATAAAGTGCACTAAGATTAGGATAGATAAGGTTAGAAAAATAAGGTAGCATCTAGTGATGTTAGTACTTGACAGCTAAGCAAAGTATTCTGAACTTTATGGCACAGTTAAGAAGGAGTGAAGAAGTTTTTTTGGGGGGGAGGTAGGGACTTTTAAGCACAATATTTGCATAAAGAAGAGTATGATCATTTTTGAAAGACAGGTGGATAGTAACTAGGGCCTATTTAACATAGTGGTAGTGGGGTTAAAGAGGAGGAAATGAACATAAGAAATTTTGAGGGGATTTAGAAATAGCACAAGCTATTTAACTGGCCATAGGAGTTGAAAGGAAGGAAAGAATAATATTTAACACCAGAGCAGAGTTTCAAGCATAAGAATATGAGGCATGTGGTGGCATCCATTCATTCACACCTTCTTTTCTACCTTCTCTTCCTTCTTTCCTTCCTTCCTTCCTTCCTTCCTTCCTTCCTTCCTTCCTTCCTTCCTTCCTTCTGTGTGTGTGTGTGTGAAAAATAAGAGAAGAGATATTAGCATATTTGTAAACAAATTCAATGGAAAAAGGAAAGGGAGAGACTAAAGATCTGTGAATGAGATCTTGATTGCTAGGGTAAGGTACCCAAGAAGGGAGGGAAGACAGAAAAATCTGTAGGTAGAGGGAAGCGCCTTTGTAAGAAGTAGATTTACCTCTTCTATGACTAAAGGGAAGGAAAAAAATCTAAAATACAACCTTATGAATAATTGTTTTATGAATAATTTATGATAGTACTATTTTCTTGATATAATAGCAGTTACTCGATGGTCTTTTGTGCTAAAATTCACAAGGTAACACTATGTTGCAACTGATGTTATAGTCAGAGCCAGTCCTAGTATACAGCACATCATTCAGCCAGACAAAAAGCTATATTTAGTACATGATAGGTGCTAGGCATAGTGCTAAGTGCCCTACCTACTTTGGAATGATTCTGGAACTGGAGGTGAGGGTCTGTGGTGGGGGATGAGAATGCTGCCGAGACCAGGAGGCTAGAGATGTACAGGACAAAAATGTTCTCCTTAATCTCTTCTCCTATTCTTAAAATTGTAGCACCATACAAAATAATCAGACAATTAGACCCAGTCTCCTAAAAATACAATGTGGAAAGAACCACACAGGTCTAAACATAAGTATTATGACATTATATATAGTACTTAGATACTCTAAAGGTAGAAATTGCAAAGATTAAGTAAGTAAACACACTTCAGGGAAAATAGATTCCCTACTCAATTTTCAATTTTCATTTCTTCTTCATTATGTGGTATTCAATATAATTTTCTCTTTCAATTGCTAAAGATAAGTTGAATTCTGCCAACTAATTGAAAATTATTCTTTTTTATTTAAAAAAAACTTTATTAACTTCTGGTTTACATCATTCATTTCCATCAGACTTTGAGTTACAATTTTTCCCCATTTTTCCCCTACCCACCACCCTAGAATACCAGTCCCACAATATATCCCCTCATCCAATCTGCTCTCTCCCTTATCTTCACCCATACTCCCTTCAACTTTTCCATTAGAGCAAGGTGAGTCTCTGTGCCCCAATGCCTGCACATCTTATCTCCCTATTACATGCAAAATAGTATTAATAATAGTATTTATATATATATTTGAAACATGTAATTTGAAAACTTCAAATTTCAGATCCATTCCCTTCCTCCCTTGTCACCCATTCCCTCTGGGAAGATAAGTAATTCAGTATGTGTTGTACATGTATAGCTATGCAAAACCTTACCATAGTAGATATATTGTAAAAGACTACTTATATTTCCCTCCCACCCATCCCACTCCAAACCTGGTCCATTCCCTACTTTGATCCTGTCCCTCTTCTATAGTGGGTACTTCCAACTTCTACTCCCCCCAGAATGCCCTCCCCTCCATCATCCCTCCTCTCATCCCCCTTCCCACTACTCTGATGCAGGTTGAGATATCCCATTTAGTATGTATGTCATTCTCTCCCTGAGCCAGTTTCAATGAGAATATGGTTTTGCCTTTTTGCCTTCCTGTTTTACCCCTCCCCTGCAGCCACTTCGCCTTGCTTCTTCTACATGAGATAGTTTACCCTACCCTGTCTCTCCCCATCTCCTCTTGCCACTTTCCTCTCTCACCTCATAATTTCACCCCTTAAGTATCATCCCTTCCCAACAAATTCAATCTATGCCCTCTCTCCATGTATAATTGTAAACATATATACACATTCATATATGTATTCATATGCCCATATACCCTTCTTCCATTATTTTCATGCTGAGAAAGGTTTCATCAGTCACAATAATTGTTTTTCCCTGTAGGAATGTAAATAGGTCAACTTTGATAAGTTCATTTTTATTTCTTTTCCCTGATTACCTTCTCAAGCATCTCTTGTTTCTTGTGTCTGAATGTCAAATGTCCAACTCTGTTTTTTTGCTCAAGAATGCTTGAAAATCCTCTATTCCACTGAATGACCATATTTTCCCCTGAAACAAGATACTCAGTTTTGCTGGGTAGGTGACGATTGGCTTCAATGCCAGCTCTTTTGCCTTCTGGAATATCATATTCCATGCCCTTCCATCCCTCAGTATAGAAGCTGCCAGGTCCTGTGCTATTCTGATTGTGTTTCCACAATATTGAAATTGTTTCTTCCTGTCTGCTTGTAGTATTTTCTCCTTGATCTGGGAATTCTGGAACATGGCTATAATATTCCTGGGAGTTTTCTTTTTGGGATCTTTTTCAGGAGGTGATCGGTGGATTCTTTCAACCTCTATTTTGCCCTCTGGGTCTAAAACATCAGAGCAATTTTCCTTGAGAATTTCTTGAAGCGTGATTTCTAGGTTCTTTCTTTGATCATGGCTTTCAGGTAGTCCAATAATTTTTAAATTGTCTCTCCTGGATCTATTTTCCAGGTCAGTGGTTTTTCCCATGAGATATTTCACATTGCCTTCTAATCTTTCATTTGTTTGGATCTGCTTAACAGCATCTTGATTTCTCATAAAGTCACTAGCTTCCATTTGCTCCAGTCTAACTCTGAAGGAATGAATCTCCTCAGTGAACTTTTGAGATTTTTTTCCATCTGGTAAATTCGACTTTTTAAGGCATTCCTTTCCTCATTGCCCTTTTGAGCCTCCTTTGCCAGTCTATTTTTAATGTGTTATTTTCCTCAGTCAGGCTGTTGACCCTCATTTCATATTTTTCCTTCATCCTTCTCATTTCCCTTCCCAATTTTTCCTCCACTTCTCTTATTTGGTTTTTAAAATCCTTCTTAAGGTCCTCTATGGCCTGTAGCCTGTTCATGTTTTCCTTTGGGGCTTTTGGAGCAGGAGTTCTGACCTCACAGTCCTCCTCCTCTTCCAAGCTTCCATCTTCTTTGCCCCTGGAACCGACAGCGCAGTGCTCTGGGAGCCAAGCCCAGGCCCACATGAGCTGAGGTTTAGCCCTAGGGCGGCCATGCCAGCAGCCAGCCGGAGGGACCCCAGAACACCAGCAGCTGTGGCGATTCCAGAATGGTCAACACAGACATGCCTAGGACAAAATGAAAGGTTAGTGCCCTATGGACTTTGGGAACAGTATTTGGCGAACACACCAGCTTCCTCCCCTGGTGGCTAGAAGCCTCTCAGGAGACAAGCCATTTTGCATTTTCAGTGGCAGCTCTAGCCCCTGGCCTATGAACTGTAGGGAGATCCAGCAATCAGTCTTGGGGGTTAATCACTCTTGCTTTAACCTACTTTGATGGCCAGAAGCTGCCCACTTCCTTTCTCCTTCCCTCCTTCCTTCCTTCCTTCTTTCCTTCCTTCCTTCTTTTCTTCCTTCCTTCTTTCACAAACCCTTAAACCCAGTATACTCTGAAGCTCATAGATTTCAGCACAATAGATCCCTGCCCAAGCTCCACTTAACAGCTGTATTTTGGGCTCTCCTGGCTTAGAGTACATGTCAATGGCTACTGGAACAGCAACCCAGAGGGTCTTCCCCTCCCAGCTTGATTTTTTTTTCTTTTTTCTAATTAAAGGGGCCTTTCACTAACTTCTTTTTTTTTAAAGCAATTGGGGTTAAGTAACTTGCTTAAGGTTACATGGCTAGTCATTATTTATGTGTGGGTGCTCATTTTCTGAGGCCGGATTCGATCTCGGGTCATCCCAACTCCAAGGCCGGCGCTCTTACTCACTGCACCATCTAGCCGCCCCACTAACTTCTTACAGAGGTCTATTCACTGAATGGGCATTACCTCACCCTAAGGGAGTACCTGAAAAGGCCTTAGCCTAAAAGGGCCAGGGTCTCCCATTGCAGCCTCAATCATCTTCAGTCATCCTGATGAATATCTGGCCACTGGACCCAGATGACTCTGGAGGAGAAAGTGAGGCTGGTGACCTTGCACAGCCCTCCCTCACTCAAAGCAAAGTCATGCTATCATTTCACTGATGCCATGGTCCTCTTCAAAAATGAAGCACAAACACAAAACACACAACCACAATGAAATAAAGTAAATGTAAATTATTATATTCATCAAGGACATATATAATGGGAAGATAAGGCAGATTGTTCCTGAACAGAAAATTAGAAATAATCATGGGGTAACCGTATGATCTGTATTGAAAGCATTGTGTAAGGGAAAGTATTGCAAAATCTGCATTTTATTGTATTATTTCTCTTCTTCCTTCATCCAGAAGCATCCTAATCATTTCACTCTCCTCAAATGGAAGTTACCAGGTGATCACTTCATTGATATTTGGAGAACTTTTCTAATGCTCTTTGAAATCTAGGCTTGAGTAATTTATACTTTGTATCAATAAGACTAAGGACAAATGTCTGAGCCTCAGTTTCCTTGACTATACATTGAAGACTTTCAACAAGAGCAACTCTTCTCTGATTTTCATCTCAAAATCCCTTTACATCATCTCCTACTCTCTCCTCATTTTCCCTCAGTCTCTGAAAGAGTTGGTCCTTCTCCATGCCAAGACTAACGCCTCTAAACATGCACTTGACCTCATCCCTTTCCTCATTCCCCAGAAGATTGCAACATTAGTAACACTTTAGAATCTTAAGAACCTTGAATTCTTACCAATTGGTTCCTTTCCTATGTTTTTCAAATATGCCCAAATATTTTTAATGGTTTTGAAATAAAAATCTTCACTAGACCCTACAATCACCTCGAGCTATTGTCCAATAAGTCTCCTCCCTCTCAAAGTCAAACTACTTATTAAAAAAAAAAAGCTGTCTACTTCTGCCTTTTCTCTTTTCAAGGACTTGTCAATCCTTTGTAATCTGGCTTCTGACTTTATCATTCAACTGAAATTTCTCACTCTAAATTTACAAATGATCCATTAATTGCCATGGCTGATGGTTTTTCCTTAGTCCTAATCCTTTTCAATTTATCTGCTACAAATTACAGTACTAAACCCATATCTTCTTGGGTCCTCTTCTCTGAATTTCTATGATATCTGTCTTTCTTGATCTTCCTACTTGTCTATAGGATCCCTTTCCTGGCTCATCATCCATATCAAGACCCTAACTGTGCAAATTCCTCAAGGTCCTGTCTTACTTCCTCTTCTCTCTGTATTTCTCTTCTTAAACTTCTCAGTTCCCAAGGATTTAATTATCATGTATATGCAGATGACTACCAGATCTATATATCTAGTCCTAGTCTCTTTGAATTCCAGTGCTGCATTTTCAGTTGCCTGCTGGACATTTGAAACTGGATGTCTCAGAGACATCTTTACGAGAACATGTCCCAAATCAGACTCCTTAACCAAACACCCTCCTTTATTCCAAATGTCTCTATTTTTATTGATAGTATCATTATCCTTCTAGGCCTCCAGGCTCTTAACATTGGCATTTTCCCATATTCCTCATTCTCCTTCATACATCAAACACTTTCCAAACCTTGCCAATTCTACCTTTACAACATATCTCACATCTGACTCCTTGCCTCTACTCACATTGATACTGCCTTCATCTAGATCTTTCCCATCTCTCACCTAGATTATTAGGATAACCTTATAACTGTTCACTTACAACTCAAGCCTCTGCCCACTACAGTATATCCTTGTAAAGCCAGCATGAGTAGCTTTCCAGAGGACTATTGCTGTGAACAGTTTTAAGGTTCAGATCACATTGTATAGTGAGCTCTGTATTTATTCAGCAGTAAAGCCAAACATTCACAAAAACCAAAGTACAGCATTCACAATGTTATAACATAACAAGTTATCATTAAAGTGACCACATAGTTTTCACCAAAGTAATCACATCGTTTTAAACAAAAGATATCATTCAGTAAGTCTTTTACTCAATCATCCTTAAGGGACATAAAGTACAAAGATCAAAGTTCTCCACCCAAGGGTCACATTGTCTTAATCTCTAAAGTAAAAAAGTCTTCTTTCTTCTTAATTGGAGATTAATTTACAGTTATCCTTAACTCAATCATCCTTAATAGGTACAGGTAAAGAGTACAAAATTCTCCCACCCCTTAGGCCACAGTAAATCATGATCTTTTCAGTCAACACTAAGTACCCAAGGAGAGTTCTTTTCATCTTGACTGAGGCTGGCTCTCAGATTCCATGCTTCCTCTTCCATAGTCCCAGATTTTGCCTGAATTTACCCAAGTGTCACCTGGATTGAAAGGTAGGCAGCTCTCAGCTCCTTGTCCAGCTCCTCATCCAGCTCCTCGTCCAGTTTCTTATGCAGTTTCTTATCCAGTTCCTATTCCATATTGAAACTCACAGTGTCCAGTCCACCTCAAGTCCTTCACATTTTCTGTTTCTGGGAAGACAAAGCTTAACAGAGCCAAAACAATATTCATGCACATTAATGGCACCATCATCAATTCACTTTCTACCTGTGAAATCAACACAGACCCACAAACAAAGTCTAAGAACTCAACACAAATCAGAAGTACAGTCCTAGGACCTCCAAAACTCTCCTCCAGGACTTCTGTAAACAGGCAACAAGAAAATCCTATTTCAGGGCTTCCAGTAACGTCCCAGGGCTTCTGTACCAAGTATTACAAACACAAATCAGCACAGATAGAACAGACAAACAGAGTGCCGCAATACCACAAATTTTCTCCTTCTCAGCTCTTCCACTGCAAGTGTTCCCTTCTCAGTTCTGTTCTCTCCCAGCTTGTGCTCAGCTTTTTATTTGGTTATTAGCTCCTCACTGCTCCACCCATCTCTTATGTCCTCCTGTTCCTATATTTGGCAAGTCCCTCCCACTGTGGGTTTCACAAGTTCTGTTTCTTAGCAAAGACTTGATATAATCATGGGCAAGGTTCAACTGAAACTAGATGCTAAGTACCTGTTTGCTTGCCATTACAATTGTTGCCAAAGTAATTTGGCTGCAATATAACCCTAACCATCTGACTCCTTTCTCAATCAACTCCAATGGCTTGTTATTGCTTCTAGAAAAAAAATAAACTCTGCTATTATATAATTATATATAATATATAATCTGACCTCAACCCATGTTTCTAACCTCATCATAAATTTCTTCTCTACCATCATCACTCTGAAATACAGTACAACTGACCTTCACTTTGTTCCTTATAGATTTCTATTCCTCATTTTCTATGTCTATGCCTTTCCATTGGCTGTTCATTCCTCGAAGCCCTTTCTTCCTTACCTCTGCCTTCTCTGAAGTTCAAACACTTTCATGAAGTCTTTTCCTGATCCCCACACTGCCAGTGTCTTCTTGCTCAAACTACCTTGTATTTTGATTATTATGTATATGTTCATATTTATTACCTTTATCATGTTATATATATATATATATTTTTTTTTTATAGTTGTTTCCTCCATTAGAATATATGCCCATTGTGAATTTGGATTGTTTCATTCTTTATATTAGTATCTCAGTCTGACTAAATACATGTTGAGTTACTGGTTATGGTAATGGGAAGCACTTGCACTATCTACTTCATAGGGTGGTTGGAGGAAAGGTTGTTGTTTTAAGGCATGTCAGAGTGTCTTATAACTGAATTCTTACTAAATTTAACAATATATGTTGATAAATTGCAGAGAAGATTCCAACCTGAACTGATAGTTTCCTTACCAAGGATTTCCCTTCACCAATGAAATCCCAGATAGCACCTATCTATCACTGGAGGTAGTTTGGGGTAGTGAAAAGAATATTTCCTCTAGAGAGCACAGGCTTTGATTTCAAGTCCCAATTCTGTCACTTACTGAGTGACTTTGAGGTGAGTACTTGAGTTGGGACTTGGGTTTAAAATCTATATAATCTATAAAATAAGGGGATTGGACTAGAATTCTAAAACTTATTTGGCCAGTCTCCTTCTCTTAAAAAAAAAAAAAAGTTGCTCAGAATCCCCTGAAAATTTCCTTTTTATTTATTTATTTATTATTTATTATATTTATATTATATATATTATATTTATTTATTATTTGCATATATTGCTGCCAATGCATGCTGGACATTCGAACAATGTGCAACATGCTTCCCTGCCAACACTTGCTTGTTAAGACCCATCAGTAGACTTGACCACTAATTGGTTATAACTTGCATTTTGTGTGTTTATTTGGAAAATAATGTAATCACTACAACTTTACCTCTGTTACACAACAAATGAAACATGTAAGAAAAATTTTTCAAAATTTTCCTCTCTTCTCTTCCTCCCGAATGCTATACTGCACTCTTTTATTCAGTGCCTCTCAATTGCACCTTGAGGCTACTACCTCTCTGATCATTCCAGAGCCCCCAAGGGGATAGTTTCAGCTACTTTGGAAAACTGTGGAATAGATGATGTTAAAGTAGTTCTTTCAGTTCTTAGTGTGCATTATGATCCTATAATCCTATTGAATTGATCTCTGGAAAAATTAGAAGAAAAGGAAGGCCTCCAGCATGCTTGGCCAATGGTCCATGAGATATTTATAGAAAGATGTAGGATGAACAAGAATTACACAAGATAAGGGGCGGCTAGGTGGCGCAGTGAATAGAGCGCTGGCCCTGGAATCAGAAGGACCTGAGTTCGGAGCCAGCCTCCCGACACTTAATCCACACAAACAAAAAAACCTAGCCGTGTAACCTTGGGCAAGTTACTTAACCCCAATTGCCCTAAAGGGGCAGCTAGGTGGCGCAGTGAGTAAGAGCGTCGGCCTCAGAGTTGGGATGACCCGAGATCAGATCCGGCCTCAGAAAATGAGCACCCACGCATAAATAATGACTAGCCGTGTAACCTTGAGCAAGTTACTTAACCCCAATTGCTTTAAAAAAAAAAATTTAAAAAAAAAAGAATTACACAAGATAATGAAGGATGAATAGGTTGCCCACATTGATGAAATCAAATATTCTTAAGTATCAAAGTGCCCTGATGGTCTTTGTTTTGCTCTCACATATGCTAATGAGTATACATGTCTATTATTGAATAGATCAAAAAATGTCATAAAAGCAGCAAAGGTTGTTTAGAGACCAAGGAAATATCTGCCCTTACTAATTTGAATCAATTCATTTTATTGTCTATCTCTTGCCTTTACCAAAGTATAAACTGAAATGACTAACAAACAGTATTTACATGAATTGAGTATTTTCAACTGAAAGGTTGTATTTATTACTCTGAATCCTTAGGATCTCTTTTATTTTCATGGGGTGGGGGTGAGGGAGGGTGTTAATCCCATGACTAGGACATAAAGGACAGTCAAATTTTGCTTAAGGTAAAGCTTGCTTTTATTTCTTTATTCTTTCTAACTTCTTTGTATCGATATATATATTCTTTTCAAATTCCTTTAGAGAAATCCAAATAAGGTTTTCCATTGAAAGCAGAGAATAAAAGTTAAAGTGTCTTCTAGACCAAAAAATCCTTTCTGGACTAAAAGACTTGGATATTTGTGCAAAGAGCTAACAGCAACATATTCTCAAACATGTGATATTAGATATTGATAAATAATAGGCAAGATGAATGAATCGGAGTCATATAGCATGTGAAATAATGATGAAAATACTCATTTCTACTTCCATCATCCTTACCCCATGGTTTTGGTGGTGAGAGGAGAAAAAAATGTCTGAACTCATGTTATATGCAACACATAAACCCTTAATTAGTCCATAGAAATACTGAAGTTCATAAATCAGTGATGAACTAAGACAAGATTGGACCTTCCAGGAAAGCTCTAAATTGGAGGGTAGTCCCACAAGAATCCTATTGGTCCTTGTGCTTGCTCATAGAACCTGCCAAAATCATAGCAGATTCCAATGATTAAAGCAGGGGTGTGTTAGTAAATGTTTACTAATTGGAAGGCAAGGAGGTGGAAAGTATTCACAGCACACTTTTAAGTTTAATCAGCATCATTAACACAAATCTAGACAATCAACAATATAAATCAAGTTTGGATTTGTTTGCCAGATTCTGAGAGGTGTCCATTCTTATTCTGAAAATTTAACAATCAACTCTTGTGAGACAGTTGGAATTGGCTCTAGAACACCCTTGGATTAGAGTCATAACTGCAACAGGGACATAGAGCTTTGCTCCAGGGCAGGAAATGAAGAAAACTGGGGGAGTACTTTCCCATGAGTTCCCTGATTGCCTGAATATATCCTTGTACTATGGTATACATCTTCCCCGCTATGGTTGCACCTCCAATGCTAATCATGTCCCTTTTCCTAATTCTAGTCATTCCCTTCCAATTGTATAGAAATATCCCAGCAGCAGGTTTCTGACTTAAAGTTCAAAGCCCAAGTAAGTCATCCCACTCACCCCAAGAGGGAAGTAACCTTGAGGCACTTGAGGTACTTGAGGCACACTTACCTCACGCCTTGGATGAGGTACAAAAGTTGCTAGCTCCAGCTCTGTCAGGGATAGATGGAAGGGGACTCAATGCATAGCACTTGACTTCTGTGAAATTTACTCTGTGTCAGCCAACTGTTATGTATGTTAATGAAAACTCACACATTTTGCTGTGGGAGGAACTCATTAGTAAGAATAGAACAATCTAAAGAAAAAAAAACATATACCATAAAAAATTGTCAGATGCCAGAAATAGTTCATCTGATCTCATCTAGCAAATGTGATCAAATATATTATTTACCTAGTACTGATTTCCGAAATTGTACTATGTTTGTTATAAAATAGTCAAAAAGTCATTCTTTTATAAATGCATCACTATCAATAATAAATACCAGTGCAAAACACAGTCCAAGGAATTATAATTTTGACCTGCATTTGCCTAATTGCATCAAAGGATAGCTAAACACTTATTTTCTTGATCCATTCTCGTAAAAGGAAAACTTTGGCAGGTGGTATGAAATGAACATTTAACAAGACTAAGTAGGCTATAATGTGTACTTTGGTGATATTAACCTTTCCACCCTTGCCTACTGAGCTCTAAAAGTATTCATCCTTATCTAAGATCCTACACATCCTTTGCAAAATTATTCTAAGACTATGTAAGTGCTGATGAATAGGTTGTGTGGAAAATTGCCACAATTGTTCTATAAAGACAGTTACCCATGGGAAAGTTCCAACTTCTGAATTTTGGGGCCAGAAAATGTGTTGACAAGAATGATTTTCTCCCAGTGATTTTTCAACACTGCTTTACATGTTTAACATTATCTTTGCTGGTTAAAGAAAGATTATGTCTCCAATAAGAAGATGCTGCATTCTATTCCTTTCAGTTACAGCTGGAATCCCTAAAACAATTTTGTGTAGACAATCTTACAAGTAGCTTCATTTTGCCTCATGGAAGAAATAACTAGATGAGCTTTTAGGAACCTTTCATTCACCCAAAGAATTTTAAGTTATAACACTTTTATAGTAAGATATTGAGGGAAAGGATGTCAGAGCCATTTTTGGAAAAGTTCTGCAGGTCACAATGTAACTTGTAATTATGAGTAATGTCTATCTCCACAATTATACAGTGAAATGTTGGCCTTGTGTTGACAAACTTGGCATTCTACCTGATTCCTCTGAGTATTCATATAGACCTTTACCCACATATATAATATAGTCTTTCCTCACATCAAGTTGATTAGAGAATTGGTCTGATTGATGAGGATTTCCATCCCTTCAGTATGTACTCCTTCCTTATCTCTCTCTTATAAAATTCCTAGTTTCCTTCAAGGGTCTACTTAAATGCCACTTCTCTGATAGGATCAATATCTAGTGATCCCTTCCCTTTCACCTTCTCCTCCTCCACCAGGCTAGACAAGTTCTTTCCCTGAAAGGGAAGTCTAGTTCCTTATCTATAAGACTGGAAAAAAGGGACTGAAGGATCATGGGAAGCAAATATCTAGAACATTTGAACCTTGGAGTAGACAGGGGCCAGTGATGTGCTGGACTAGTACTAGTGACCAGCTGATATAGTTGAAGCCTTGTCTGCCTCATTGACTCACTTAAGGAGTGACCTGC
Source organism: Gymnobelideus leadbeateri (assembly GCA_011680675.1). Classification (NCBI taxonomy): domain Eukaryota; kingdom Metazoa; phylum Chordata; class Mammalia; order Diprotodontia; family Petauridae; genus Gymnobelideus; species Gymnobelideus leadbeateri. The sequence goes on from WOXC01009490.1 coordinate 328,215, forward strand.
CTGGATAGAATCTACCACTTCAAAGAAATCAGGTGACCTTTTGTCATCTCCCCACTCCCCACTTCCCTGCATCACAGCTAACTGGCATACTGCCATATTACCCTTAAATAGTGTGCATTTATTGTGAAAATTTTTACGATGGGTTTTTGTCCCAAGATAAAGATAAGCTTCTTTTTTTATTCCAGTCTGAACAAACATCTGCTTACAAGAGCAAGTGATGACATGATGCAAAAAAAGATGAAGGGGAAATTTTGAACAAATTGTCTTAGACTGAATCACTAACATATTGATAATCCTATCCCTTTACTTCCCCTGTCTCTCAAGAGTAACATCTCAAGAAAGTTATTCTCAAGACTTTATTGGACAAGTAAATAAGGTTCAACCTTCCTCCCTCCCCTCTTTGGCCCCATACCCACAATATTAGCAAAGCTTTCTAATATCCTCAGGTTGTATTGTGGCTTCTGGTCATCTAATGGTTTTAAAGACCTAGCCACATGAAGTTGGACCCTTCAGTCTTGGCAGATGTCCAAAGGCCTTAGGAATCATCCTACCCTGCACAGCTGACCAGATGACCTCTCTTTATAGAGATGAGAGAGTTGGGGACTAAAGTGTCCATATAAAAATGTTTCACACTGCTAATTAGGTTCTAATTGACTCCATGGACAATGAATATTTCAGGAACCACAGTAGCTCTGCCATTGCTCCAAATGTTCAACAAAACATTCCAACTAGAAAGCTACATGTGATGTTTGTTCAGACTGAGCTCAGACAATGAACATATAGAACCTATTCTATATGGCAACATCATAAATTACTACACTGAAAATATATTCCTTTACCTCTGACTCTTCTTAGATTCTGTATTAAAGACTTGGTATTCATTTCTTCTTTTCTGTTAGATGGATCCATCCTTTGCCTTTGATTTTATTAAGAATATTTTTCTAAATGCACAGCTAATCTCTTCATCCTATCCCAAAACCATGGTATTGAGCCTTTCAAAATCTAATCTGGGGCAGAGTCAAGATGATAGAGACAGAACTCACTTGAACTCTCCCAACATTCCTCTCCAAACAATTTTAAAATAATGTGTCAAATTTAATTCTGAAGTGGCAGAGCCAAGAAGGCTCAGAGTTAGACATTCTGCCAACCAAGACAACATAGGAGTTCAAAAATGGAAATTACACAGGGAAGGAGGCTGGCCCAGAGTCCTGTATAAATGAAACACCAATGGTGGGACTATGTGGTGGTAATAGAATCAGCAGCAGGTTCAAAGATCTTAAGCAAGAGATGGTTAAGAGGATATTGAAACTAGTTAGAAAGAGATTACAAAGAACCTCTGTGATGGCACTAGACAGAGGTCTGGGGACAGTTAGGTGGTGTAGTGAATAGAGCACTGGCCCTGGAGTCAGGAGGACCTGAATTCAAATCTGGCCTCAAAGACTTAACATCTACTAGCCATATGACCTTAGGCAAGTCACTTAACCCCAATTACCCTGCCTTCCCCCTCCAATAAAAGAAAATATATATCCATTCTAGACAGCGGTCTAGACACTGATGACCCCTTTGTCCACTCCTTTCCCACTTCCGAGTCAGAGTTCAAGGGTAGAGAAGAGCACTTTTGGTCAAAAGGGAGTGGTATCCCTGAGGGGCAGTAGATCCCAAGGGATGGGGCACTCTGAGGAAAGTATTGTTCTGTTCCAAAGGGAGGTGGAGCCTTAAAAAGTAGTATCTATTATAATTCCAAGGGATAAGGGGCTCTTCCTTGGTAAGGAACAGAGTTAAGAACAAGAGAGCAGTGACTGCACCTCTCACTAGATCATACCATCTGAGAAGCACTAAAATAGAGCTTCACAAACTTATTTGGCTTACTGCCCCCTCTTCCAAAAAAAAATATTCCTCAGAACCCACCTGGAAATCTATTTGCTTTAACCCTTTGATGCTTTCTTTTTTAAATTTGCATGATTCAAAAATATGAAATATATATATTTTAAATGATGCTTCTTAAATTTAAGAATTTATTATAAATTTGGGGTTGTTTTCCTGCATTGAAATGTTGATGACACACTATTGCATCATGTAACCATATAGTATCATATTGTAAACAAATCATTACATGCACATATTTCTACTTGCTGGACTTCCCAACAATGCATGATACACTTGCCTGCCAACACTTGCTTGTTAAGACCTGACAGTGGACTGGAACACTGATTGGTCATGAATAGCATTTAGTCTGTTTATTTGGAAAATAATATAATAACTACAATTTTAACTCTGTTACACAACAAATGAAACATATATGAATGTTTTTTTGAAATATTCTTCTTTCTTTATGCTTCTTTATGTTTTCCTTATGCTATACTGCCCCCTTATTTTTGTTAAATGCCCCCTAATTACACCTGAGGCAACAACACTGTAAAACCAAGCAAGTGCAGCAATCCAGAGGACTGCTGCTGTGAACAGCTTTAAGGTTCTGATCATGTGGTATGATGAACTCTATTTATTCAGCAGTAAACTAAAGCAAAGCATTCACAGAAACCAAAGCAGAGCATTCACAATGATATAAAATAACAACTTATCAGGGGGGCAGAGCCAAGATTGCGGAGTAGAAACAGTGCGTCCAAGGCACTCTCCCCCCAGATCACCTCCAAACTAGGTAAAAGGGGACTCTGAACAACTTCTGGAGCCCCAGCACCCACAGAACGACACAGAGAAGCTAACCTCCTGCTGAAGACAGCCCAACAGCCCTGCAGGAAGGACCAGCACAGCACCCTGGGGGCCAGCACTGTGGAGAGCCAAGCCCAGGTCGACCTGAGCAGCAGTTTTAGCCCCAGGGCAGCCAAGCCAGCAGCCAGCTGGAGGGACCCCAGAACACCAGCAGCTGTGGCGATTCCAGAATGTTCAACACAGACATGCCTAGGACAAAGTGAGAGGTTAGTGCCCTATGGACTTTGGGACCAGTATTTGGGGAACACGTCGGCTTCCTCCCCTGGGGGCTAGAAGATGCTGAGGAGACACACCATTTTGCAGTTTTCAGTGGCAGCTCCAGCTCCTGGCCTGCGAACTGTAGGGAGATCCAGCGATCAGTCTCGGGGTGGGGGGGGGGGTAATCGCTCTTGTTTTAACCTCCCTGGATCTGGATTGTGATCTGGTGGGGGGGAGGTTGTGGGGCGGGTTTCCAGCTTGCCAGAAATGGAAGTTGCCCCCCCACACATTCAGGACAAAGGTCCCCTATCTGGTGGCAGATTTCTACTGTGGCAACAAGCCCAAAAGTCAAGTAATTAAGTGGCATCATGCCAAGGCAAGAGAAAGAAAATAAACAGAAAAATGAAACATTAGACTCCTATTTTGGGGGCAAAGAGGATCGAAGCACTGAACAGTCAGAGGACTGTCAGAAATCCTGCTCCAAAAGCCCCAAAGGAAAATATGAGTGGGTTACAGGCCATAGAGGATCTTAAGAAGGACTTTAAAAATCAAATAAGAGAAGTGGAGGAAAAATTGGGAAGAGAAATGAGAAGAATGCAGGAAAAGTATGAAATGAGGGGCAGCAGCCTAAATGAGGAAAACAACACCTTAAAAAATAGACTAACTCATATGGCAAAGGAGGTCCAAAAGGGCAATGAGGAGAAGAATGCCTTAAAAAGTCGAATTTGCCAGATGGAAAAAGAATCTCAAAAGCTCACTGAGGAGATTCATTCCTTCAGAGTTAGACTGGAGCAAATGGAAGCTAGTGACTTTACAAGAAATCAAGATGCTATTAAGCAGATCCAAACAAATGAAAGAATAGAAGGCAATGTGAAATATCTCATGGGAAAAACCACTGACCTGGAAAATAGATCCAGGAGAGATCATTTAAAAATTATTGGACTACCTGAAAGCCATGATCAAAGAAAGAACCTAGAAATCACCCTTCAAAAAATTCTCAAGGAAAATTGCCCTGATGTTTTAGACCCAGAGGGCAAAATAGAGGTTGAAAGAATCCACTGATCATCTCCTGAAAAAGATCCCTAAAAGAAAACTCCCAGGAATATTATAGCCATGTTCCAGAATTCCCAGATCAAGGAGAAAATACTATAAGAAGCCAGGAAGAAACAATTTCAGTATTGTGAAAACACAATCAGAATAGCACAGGACCTGGCAGCTTCTACACTGAGGGATCGAAGGTCATGGAATATGATATTCCAGAGGGCAAAAGAGCTGGCATTGAAGCCAAGCGTCACCTACCCAGCAAAACTGAGTACCTTGTTTCAGGGGAAAATATGGTCATTCAGTGGAATAGAGGACTCTCAAACATTCTTGAGGAAAAAACCAGAGTTGAATAGAACATTTGATATCCAGACACAAGAAGCAAGAGATACCTGAGAAGGTAATCAGGGAAAAGAAATCAAAAGGAACTTATCAAAGTTAACCTATTTACATTCCTACATGGAAAAATAATAACTGTGACTGATGAAACTTTTCTCAGTATGAAAATAATGGAAGAAGGGTATATAGTCACATGAATACATATGTGAATGTGTGTGTGTATATATATATATATATATATATGTATATATGTTTACAATTATACATGGATAGAGGGCATAGGTTGAGTTTGGGAAGGGACGATACCTAAGGGGTGAAATTATGAGGTGAGAGAGGAAAGTGGCAAGAGGAGATGGGGAGAGACTGGGTAGGTTAAACTATCTCATGTAGAAGAAGCAAGGGGAAGTGGTTGCAAGGGAGGGGAAGAATAGGAAGGCAAAAAGGCAAAACCACATTCTCATTGAATTTGGTTCTGGGAGAGAATGACATACATACTAAATGGGATATCTCAACCTGCAGCAGAATAGGGGGAAGGAGGATGAGAGGAGGTATGATGGAAGGGAGGGCATCTTTGCGGGGAGGGGAGGTTGGAAGTACCTGCTATAGAAGAGGGACAGGATCAAGTAGGGAATGGACCAGGTGGGGGGTGGGATGAGTGGGAGGGGATTATAAGCAGCCTTGTACAATATATCTACTATGGTAATGTTTTGCATAGCTAGACATGTACAACATATACTGAATCACTTATCTTCCCAGAGGAAATGGGTGACAAGAGAGGAAGGAAATGGATCTGAAATTCGAGGTTTTAAGACTAAATGTTTCAAATATATATAAATATTATTATTAATACTCTTTTGCTTGTAATTGGGAGATAAGATGTGCAGGCATTGGGACACAAAGATTCACCTTCCTCTAATGGAAAAGTCGAAGAGGGTATGTGAGAAGATAGGGGAGAGAGCGGATTGGATGAAGTGATATCTTATGGGACTGCTATTCTGGGAGAGTGGGTAGGGGAAAAACAGGGGGGAAAAATAATTGTAACTCAAAATCTGGTGGAAATGAATGATGTAAAACAGAAGTTAATAAAGCATTTGTTTAATAAGAATTATCGAATTGGGTGGCACAGTGAATAGAGCACCAGCCTTGGATTCAGGAGATCCTGAGTTCAAATCTGGCCTCAGACACTTAACACTTACTAGCTGTGTGACCTTGGACAAGTCACTTTACCCTGATTGCTCTGCTTTCCCCCTTCCAAAAAGCAAAAAAATATTACTGAATTACCTGAAAGCAATGATCAAAGAAATAGTCTATATATATATATATAATTTAAAAAAAAATTATCAAGGAAAACTGCCCCAGTATCCTAGAACCAGAAAGTAAAATAGCAATTGAAAGAATTCAGAAGTTGATAAATGAAAAACAAGAATGCTATAGAGTTTACCAGCAGGATAGTTCATCCATCTCTAAGAAAGTGGCATTTAATTCCATCAAAAGTAAATTACAAGCAAAGCTTAAAGAGATGCAGAATTCTTGGCTTAGTAAGAAAGTAGATGAAATTCAGTTTTGTGCTGATAGTGACAATCCAAATTGCTTTTAACAAACCTCTGAAAGGCTATTTACGGGCCAAAGACCTATAGTGTATTTCAAATACTCAGTGTTGATGGAGCCACATTGATTATTGATAAGGACATGATCCTAGAGAGATGGACTGAATACTTCCTTAGTGTTCTCAACAAACTATCATCAATAAAGGCTGAAGTCATTTACCTTATGTTGAAGTCAATCCCTCCCTATCTGTTGTTACAACTGAAGAAGAGGTTTTGGATGTCATGGGGCTCCTTTCATGTGGCAAAGCATCTGGTGCTTATTCTATTCCAGCTGAGATTTACAAAGTAAGGGGTCCATTTTTCATAGAAAAGCTTACTAAAATTTTCTGGTATATGTGGCAAGAAGAGGTTATCCCCCAGGAGTTTGAGGATACCTCTATTTTTTATCTCTGTAAATGTAAAGGAACTAGATGGTTCTGTGACAATCATAGAGGGATCTCTCTCTTAGTCATTGCTGACAGGATTCTTGCCAGAGTTCTCCTTAATAGGCTCATCCTTCACCTTGAAGATGGTCATCTATCTGAGAATCAGTGTGGCTTCAGAAAGGACTGAGGAATGGTGCTTGCTGCCATGACAACTCCAGGAGAAATACCAGGAGCAGAACAGAAGTCTGTACATAATGTTTTTAGATCTGACCAAGGCCTTTGATATTGTCAGTTGCAAGGACTTATGACAAAATTTGGTTGCCTGGAGAATTTCATCAGTATTGTATCTCAATTACAAATGGCATGCTTGCCCAGGTTCTAGATAAAGGACAATGTACTCATGTTTTCCCAGTCACCGGTGGAGTGAAACAAGGTTTGTTCCCATGCCCTTTAGCATGATGTTTTCAGCCATGTTATCAAACACCTGAGAATGAACATGAAATCAAGGTTATTCACCACACTGATAGTAAATTCTTCAACATGAAAAGGCCAAGACTAAAGTGGAGGAAGTTTTGGTGCATGATTTTCTGTTTGCAAATGACTGTGCACTCAATGCAGTTTCTGAAGCTGAGATGCTGCAAAGTATGGATAAATTCTCTGCTGCTTGTGCTAATTTTGGCCTAACAATTAACAACAAGAAAACACAAGTGCTTCATCAGCCAGCACCATAGCATTCATATGTGGAACCATAGGTTACAGCAAATGGAGAAGGTTTGAATACTGTATTCACTTACTTTGACAATATACTTTCCAGGGATATCCACACTTATAAAGAGGTTAATACACTAATTGCCAAAATTAGCTCGGAGTTTTGGAGGCTCCAAAGAAAAGAGTGGGAAAGAAAAGGTATTATACTGACTACCAAACTGAAGGTCTACAGGGCCATTATGCTGATCTCATTGTTATATGGCTTTGAAACTTAGGCAGTACACCAGAGCCAGGTCAGGAAACTGAATCACTTCCATCTGAATTGTCTTAGGAAGACTCTGAAGATCACCTGTCAGAATAAGATACCAGACACTGAAGTCCTTTCTAACTAAACTGCCAAGCATTCACAATCTACTCTGAAAGCACAACTCTGATGGCCTGACCACACTGTTTGAATGTCAAACATCTACTTGCCAAAAAGCTATTTTATGGAGAATTTACATAAGGCAAGTGCTCACATGGGTGTTCAGAAAAAAGCAATACAAAAGCACTTTCAAGGTCTCTCTTAAGAACTTTAGAATTGATTGTGACATAGAAAATGCTGGCAGAAGACTGCCCAGCAGGGCACGCCATTATCAGAGAAGGTGCTTTGTTCTGTGAGCAAAGCAGAATAGAAGTAGCTCAAAAGAAACACTGAGATGCTCAAATTTAGAGAATCTACTCCAAATGTTCACATGGAGTATTTGTGGCCAATCTTCGGTAGAGCATTCCAAGTTTGGGTTGGTCTGATCAGCCACAGTCAGACAAACTATAACTTGACTCTTATATAGTGATGTCATTTTGGTCCTCTTGGGGAGCAAAGGACAACAACCAAATCAGAAATGCTAGCTACAACCATAAGAGAAGAAAAAGAGATCAAAGGAATTAGACTATGCACTGAGGAAAGGAAAGTATCACTCTTTGCAGATGGCAGGATGATATACTTAGAGAATCCTAGAGAACCAACTAAAAAGTTAATTAAAAAAAAACAGCTTCAACTAAGGAAAAAAGGGGGAAAGACCCATTTGTACAAAAATATTTATAGCAGCTCTTTTTATGGTGGGAAAGAACTGAAAATTGAAGGGATATTTATCAACTGGGGAATGGTTGAACAAGTTGCAGTAAATGGTTGTGTTAGAGTACTATCTTGCCTTAAGAAACAATAACAGAATGGTTGCAGGGAAAACCTAAGAAGACCTGTATGAAATCAGGTAAAGTGAAGTGAGCAGAACCAGAACACAGGATACAGTAAGAGTGATTCTGATAAGGATGATCTACTATTAAGCACTTAACTACTTTAATCCCAACAATAATCCAAGACAATTCCAAAAGACACATGATGAAAAATTCTCTAGAGAGAGAACTGATTAATTTTGAATGCACATTGAAACATACTTTTAAAATGTTCCTTAATTTTATTTTGTTTATATTTCTTTTGCAACATGGCTAATATAGAAATATGTCTTTGAACCTGGAAAAATGCCCTCGAGGACCCTGAGGGGAGAGTGGGAGAGAGCAATGGAAGATAACAACCTCCAGGGTCTCCTGAGGAGACCAGCTACTACCCTCAGCAGGAAGAGGGGACTTAGACTAAACTTTCCTTATCTTGGGGGCTTTGAAGCAGAGTGTCATTCTGTGTTCTGTATGGCTGAGGGTGAGCAAGATGCCCACTCTACCTTCCCTCCTACTGGCACCATACAGGTTACAAAACTCCCCTCTTTTTCCATGTTTTCTTCCCACTTTCCTACAGACCAAATGCCCCCAGATCTTGGTTCACCCTCTTCTCCTTCCTTAGAAACAGAATCTGCTGTTGTCCCTTTGTTTTTCCCTCTGGAGATCTATCTCAGCCCTTGGTCCTGCTTTGTCTTAACCTCCCTCTTGTTGAATACTTTAGATCCAAAGATGATGTTATGCTGTAAAAAAAAAGAAAGAAAGAAAAAGAAAAAAAAAGAAATATGTCTTGCATGAGTTCACATGTATAATTGATATAAAATTGCTTGCTTTCTCAAGGAAGGAAAGGAGGTGGGAGAAAAGGGGAGGCAATTTGGAACTCAAAGTTTTTTAAGATAGTTGTTTTAAAAATTTTACATGTAATTGAGAAGTATTTAACAAAATTAATAAAAATAATCTTAAAAAACCTAATCTGGTGCCATGGGAGACTCTCACGCAGTCTTTACTTCAAGAAGGGATGTTTAGTTTGACCCTTAGGTCAAGTCAGATCAGACAATAATATTAGAAACCTTTCCATTTCAGTTAAAAAGGGGAAAAAAAGAAATAAAGAAATTAGCAGAAGTCTCTACTTCCAGTTTCTGTGGGATAAAGGATGTTTTGTGGGGGATCAGGGATGAAAGAGTAGAAGAAAGGACTCAAGTTAAGAAGAAGAAAGAAATATGTAGGAGACTTGCAGTGATTAGTGATGTAAGTCATAAGTTGAATTTGGGTAGGAGAAATTTGGTGAAGTTTAGGAGAAGCTGAGGAAAATTTAAAGGAGAATAATATATAGACCCAGAAACTGACCCAGATTCTCCTTCTAGGTTGAAAGAGGAAAAGGATCAAGGACAGTAAAGGAGAATTTAAAAGGATTAAGGAGGACTGAGGTAACATATATTTTGAAGGAGAACCTTAGAAGGGAGAAAAAGATAATTGGCAATATGAAGTTAGGTTAAAAAAAAGTAAGTGAAAAATTAAAGAGAGGAGTGAATCAAAACATAGGAATGAATCAAAGAGAGGAGTGGATCAAATAGGAGGCTGGTACAAGGCTGAAGGGCAGGCTGGTAGAGCAGAGCAACTCAATCTTTATTTTGCTTCTGGTTTCTCTGTTAAGAAGAAAGACCTTTTGAAATGCCAGAACATAAAGAAAAACAAAAACAAAAACAAAAACACAAAAATTAACAATGAGTTAGTTGATATCTAAGAAAAGGAAGGGAAGAATAGCTCAGGCTGGCAGAACTGCAGAGGGACAGAAAAGTAGGGTGGGCACAGGTAGTGAGGGGGCTTTAAAAGCCAGGGATCTTAATTTTTATTCTAAAGGTAAAAGGGACCTATTAGGCATTATTGAGTAAGGGAACAACATAGTCAGCCCTACAGTTTAGGAAAATCATTTTAGCAATAGTATGCGAGAGAGGTTTAAGAGAAAAAAAATAATTCGGGAGGCTATTGAACTAGTCAAAGTGGAAACTAAAGAGCTTTTGAGATAGGGTGGCCATATGAATAAATATTAGGCAACTGAGGAAGGATGGGGGAAATATCACATAATTGAGGTGCACAATTAGAGGTCTATACAAACAAGGAGGAAGAGGTTAGATGGAGCAAGCAAATGAACTTTACTCTTTCCCAAATTGGTCAAAGGAGGAAAGAATATACACACACAGAATTGTCCACAGAAATACATTTTACACAATAAGGAAATATAAGAGAAATAGGGAAAGGAAAAGGAGAGAATAAGAGGGTAATTTAAGGGAGAAATTAGTCATAAACAAAGCAAACTTTAACTGGGGGACAGGGTGGTGGCTTGAATGGTGAAATGGGACTTAAAACAAAGAAAGGATAGTAACCTGTTACTAGGCTCTTGGTGAGGGAAAGAAAAGCAGGACAAAGTAATAGAAGAAGATTATACCAGACTGAGGGCACTACTACCATTCATTATAGGACTAGAAATTCTAGCTACTGCAAAGAGAGAGAAAGAGAGAGAGAGAGAGAGAGAGAGAGAGAGAGAGAGAGAGAGAGAGAGAGAGAGAATTAGTGTAGACAAAGAAAAGAAATTATCACTTCTTGCAGATGATATGGTTTACTCAGAGAACCATTGAGAGTCAACAAAAAACTGAGATAATTAAAAACTTTAGCAAAGCAGTAGGATATAAGATAAACCCCAGAAAGAAATTACTTCCCCTTCTTCTAAAGTCCAGAGTTCAAATTCCATCTTTTAAAGGACATTACTAATAATGAGATTGAATGAACTCTCCAGAATTCTGGTCAGATCCCACCCAACCTTGCAGGGAATTTAATCTAAGGTGGTAGAGACAGATCCTTCTGTCTAGATAACTCAAGGCTAGGGGTGGTCTCTGAGCCTAGAGATATTTTCTTGGTCCAAGAATGACATGACACTCTCAGTCCCTAATTAAACACATAGTCTAGAGGTTCCCAAACTTATTTGGCCTACTGCCCCATTCTCTCTCTCTCTCTCTCTCTCTCTCTCTCTCTCTCTCTCTCTCTCACACACACACACACACACACACAATTATTCAGTATGGCCCTAAAACTACTTTCTTTAACCCTTTAGCTTCCTTAAAAATTTGCATCATTTAAAAAAAATATTAAATGACATATCTTAATAAATGTGTTTTTCCTGCACTAAAATATTGGTGATGCTATATTGCATCATGGGACCACATGCTATTGTATTGTGAACAAGTCATTACATGCTTATATTCCTGCCATTGCATATTAGACTTCACTAGCTTGTTAAGACTGGTCAGCACACTTGACCACTGTTCAGTTATAACTTGCACTTTGTGTTTCTGTTTGGAAAATAACATAATCACTATGACTTTAATTCTGTTACACAACAGATGAAGCATGTATGAATAGTTTTTCAAAATTTTCTTATCTTCTTTCCCCCTTATTTTCTTTGCCCTTTATTTTTACTCAAATTCCCCCCAGTTGCACTCAAAGCTTCTACAAGTGCCCCCCCAACATTGTTCCAGGACCCCCAGAGGGTGGTATCATCCACTTTGGGAAATTATGATACTCTTCAAATGGTATGTAAACTATGAGCTCACTGCCATGATTGTCTTTGATCTAAGAAATATTGCCAAATGACCATTCTTTTATTAATACCCTGCTGGCCTTATTAATAAAATGATTGTTACCTAGAAACTATGTCTCTTAAAGCTTTTTAATCATCACAACCCACCAAAATCATTATTATTTCTATTTGTTACCAATTAAATCTAGCTAGAAAAGATAAAAAAATGAAATTCCATTTAAAATAAATATAAAAATTATAAAATACTTGGGATCTGTCAAGATATTTATAGGAATTATATGAATATAACTACAAAACACTCTACATGAATAAAGGTATGTATAGATAAATGAAGAAATATTAATTATTATGAATAGGTTGAGGCTACATAATAAAATTGACAATACCACAAAATTAATTTACTTATTCAGGGTCATACTAAATGAGCTGCTAAAATAATAATAAAATTCATCTGGAGGAATAAGCAATCAAGAATTCTAAGAAAGCTGTAAGAACTCTGATTATCACAATGAGTACCTTCAATTTCATAAGACTCCTGGTGAAAGAGGTTATCTACCTTCTAAGACAGATTCAGAGTATAGACTGAGATAATTTTTTTGACATGATCAATGTGGAAATTGGTTTTGTTTGGCTGGGTGTTTCTAAAACAGTGATTTTGTTTTTCTTGCTTTCTCCATGGGAGGTAAATGAGGAAAGGGGAAGGCTGAGAAAGTAGACCTTCATTTGAAAATAAAATTAATTTATAAATAATGCTATTAAAAAGGAAAAAAAGTTAAATCTTCAAAATAAGTCTAGTAGCACTATTTGTAATTGTGAAAAACTGGAAACTAACTGTCCATTAATTGGGAATTGTCTGGGGAAAAAATCAATCAATAAATAAATACCAATTGTCTATTATGTACCAGGAATGATGCTAAGTTCTGGAGATACAATAAAAGGCAAAAGACAGTCCCTGACCTCAAGTAGATTATAATCTAATGGGGAAGACAACAAACTATAAGCAAGGAATTAAGAGGAGGGTTTCTGGGAAAGGCTTCCTGTAGCAAGACACATATGAGAAATATAAACATTAAGAAAAGAAATGTGAAACAGTGCAAATGAAAACATGAAGAGCCGGAACGTCAACATAAAGGGAAAAATATTCATAGATATAGCAGTGAATGGACAAGCAAATGAAGTAGAAAGAGATACTTGTTATCAATAGCTCTATATAGAAAACACTTTTCTTTTTTTGTTTTTTGGAGGGTAAGGCAAAGCAATTGGGGTTAAGTGACTTACTCAAGGTCACACGGCTAGTGAGTGTTAAATGTCTGAGGCCAGATTTGAACTCAGGTCCTCCTGACGCCAGGGCTGGTGCGCTCTTCACTGTGCCCACCTAGCCACCCCCAGAAAACACTTTTTAATAAAGTTCAAGTGGTTAAAACATGCATTTAATTATTTTGTTTATTGTCGAGTTCTTAATAAATTACTTATTTTTAAAAACTATTAAGCCCCAAAATTGATTTCTAGTTTTTGGTTAATTCTATTTTTCAGTATGCTGCTAAAGGGGAAAAAAAAACAACTTTCTAAAAGTAGATTAATCCATAATACACCAGTACATGCACATTCAAATACACACACACACACACACACACACACACACACACACACACACCCTCACACATAGAGCTACAGGCATAGAAACGACATTTGCCAAAAATCACACATAGGCAATGTGTGTAGCACGTAGTCTTCAATTTTTGCCTGCACTACTGAGAAATGACATAACTTGCCTGTCAAATGAAATAATAATTATAAAACACTTAGTGTGAGAAATTATTCATTTGGACCCCTTCTCTATTCCAACCTGTTAATCAACTTGATATTCTGCATAAATCATATAAGGAGAGAGAGGTTCTTATACTGGGCCTCGAACATTAACGTAATTTTCATGACTTGTTTACCAAGTTATGAGACTCACTTGCACAACCACAAGAATGCTGACAAAGTTATCTCCATTCTGTTTCACTCAAACTCCATGTCCAAACCCAGCATGGTGGAAAGCTTTGATGCTTTAGAAAATTTCCTAATTTATTTTTGTACTTCCAGACCATTCTCTTCTGTCTAACATGAAGAGGTGACCATCTTATGACCCCCTGCTGATGTGTCATTTTTTTTTTTTGGCCCTCAAAAGCAAGGTCTATCAATGAGATTCCGTATTTCACCGTGCCTCATTTGCATATTTGGAAACTATATTAAAAGAAAGTCCTGGCAGAAGGGAGCATCTTTGATCATGAGGAAGATCTGAGTTCCACTTCACTAGAAGGGAGCCATTGTCTCAGAGTTCTGTCTCAGTCTTATCTATTGTAGGTTGGACAATTTTAATCCTCACATTAATACAATTCCTGGTATGTAGTAGGAGCTTAATAATTGTTCCTATCCCTTCCTTTTCCCTATGTTACCTCTAGTATTCATAAGAGGTAGGACTTAAATTGCTTCTAAGGCTAGCCTTCTATTCATTATGCTACATGGCCAAGTGCCTACTCTCTCACATATATCACATAATATATGTGTTTGAACACATTTATTGTATGTGTTTGTATGTATATGCATCTGACATAGAACATGTTCATTTATCTAGATCTATGATAATTCTTTATCATCTGAAGATAGAATTTTCACATCAATATTTAAGGTCATGCTTTCAGATGATGAAGCACGCTAACCACCTACTAATAGTAAGGTAATGGAATCAAGATGCAGAAAAAGACATACATTTTTGAATACACTGAACAAGGAATTTATTCTGCTTGACTATATATATTTTTTCACAAGGGTTTTATTTTTCTTAGTTTTACTTAAATAGGGGGTGGAGAAGATGAAGGTTAAAGAAGTTAGGGATAGAATAGATTTGCCTCCAAAAAAAAAAGAAAGAAAAAAAGAAAAAGAATGTCATTTAAAACATTTTTATGCACAGAAGACAACACAAGGAAGATCAAAAAGAAAAAAACAGGATACCTTTGAAAGTTTTGTGTTCAATTTATTATATATTGAAAAAGAAAAGCAAGCTATATATGATAGAGATTCACAATTTCATGTACAATCTTCTTTTTATATTTTACTGTGTTTGTGGAAATGATCATTTTATTTGGCATTTGTTAAGATCAGAATAAAAAAAATGAAAGTACAAATAATGACATTGATTATATCTTATCATGCAGGAAACAATTAATTACTTATAAAAGATTCATATCAGAATCAATTATTTATGTAATCAGTTACAAACTAGTTAGATATATCAACAAAATCAACAACAAAGTTAAGGTGAAGATACTTTGGACAATTATAGCACCTTCAATTTGATGTGTTCAAATGAATGTTCTATGTATAAAAGTGGGAAATAGAAGAAGATATTGACCTTGATTATTATGATTTTCTACTACTATTTAACCAAAACAAAACTAACACCACCACAAGGCCAAAAGAATCCAAAAAATCATCATAAGCTGACAAACATTTGATCTTCTTGCCAAGAGCATCCAAGGGCAACACTGGTTTCAAATACAAACATTTCTAAAACTCTACAAAGGAAAGTATTTGAAATTAGTAATATAAAACAGAAAAAAAAAACTGAGTATACAAAAACATGCATGCAAAAACCTGAAGACCATTTATCCTACTTAATCTGACATTTAAAAAGCCCCTACAGTCTGGTGCCATCTTAATGTCCCTATTTATCTTTCTATTGACCCAAAGTTCACATTCATACTTTTCTTGAGTGTTTTCTCAACCATATCACTACCGTGACTTTTCATAGTCACGGAACACATTACCATACAGCAACCTAGATCTCTACAGGAAGAGTGCGCTAACCATATGCTACTGATAGTATCGGCCTATTCTCCAACTTCATCCTACCCAGAATCTTTCCTAATCTACCTATGAAGTAATTTCCTTACTAGGTGGGGCAGCAGATAAAACACTGGGCTTGAATTCAGTAAGACTCCTATTCCTGAGTTCATATGGAACCTCAGACTTACTACCTTTGTGACCTGGATAAGTCATTTAATCCTGTTTGTCTCAGTTCCTCCTTTGTAAAATGAGCTGGAGGAGGACATGACAAACCACCCTAGCACCTTTGCCAAGAAAACCCCAAAACTGAATTGGACATGACAGAAATGACTGAACAACAGTGAATTACAAGATACCCCACAAAAATTTTCTTAGTGAGATACCCAAACTGTTAGCATTCTCTTCAGAGTTCCAAAATTTCAAATCCATCCCTATCATGTTCAAAATGCAATAAGTTGCACACCATCATAGACTGAGGTCCTGTTCAGGTCCCATAGTCCATGAAATAAAAGTCTATAAAAACATGGTGTTGCAGAAAATACAAATTTTGCTACAGATTCACTTTGAGATACTTAAAGTATTACCTCTCTGCAATAGGACATCAAAATAACTCTAGTACCTGGTACTTAGACTGGAAAGAATGGGCCACACATGGAGGGGAGGAGCAGGCAGTAATTTAATTTTTTTGGAATGTGGGATACAGGATTAAGTACTATGAAATAAAGACGGGAAAGTTGGATGGAACTGGATTGTAGAGGATCTTTAAGGTCAGGCTAAGAAATGTGTACTTTAATCATTAATGAGTAAGAACCCATTAAAGGCTAGCATGCAGAATAATCACATTATCAGATCTCAGTCTAAGGAAAATGCCTGATGATATGAAAAAAATTATTTTGAAATTGGGTGATAGTGGAGGCAGGAACACAAAGGTCACAGTAACCATGAAATAGCCATAAAGTGCAGTGCACAAAATAAAATTGATAACACAAAAATATTTTTTTCTCACTAGTAATTTCCTAGAATTCTGTATGTTTTTGTGCTAACATCTCAATAAAAAATATTTCAGATAATATTAACTTTTCATAACACATGAAGTCTATAGTACAATAAATTCTTAAAACGACAATATTTTTTCACTTGAATCTTACCTTCCACTATGTCAGATGACTATGTGGGGGCATAATACATTGTAAGGCTGCCATTGTAATAGCCTTCACAGGTGACAATTAGGGCATCTGTATTAGTGTTCTGGTAGTAGAAATAGATAAGAATAGACAAATATGACAGATATTCTGGAGGTAAAGAATATGCAAGATTTAGTGACTCATTGGGTATGATAAATAAAGGGAAAAGATAAAAAATGTCAAACATAGGAGACTGGATAAATGATGGTGCCAATGAGGGAAATAATTGAGAAGCACAAACAAGAATTAGAAGAAAGCTAATGAACTTATAATTTATTCCAAAGCAGATCTAATGAAGAAAATGGCATCAGAGGAACAAACTATGTATCTGAGAAAATATAAGCTGTGATTCATACTGAAGAATTGTCTGAGGAACCTCAGACCCTGAAAGAAGCTGAGACTGTTGTAACCCAAAATGTGTGATAGATTTCTAGCTGCCGGACTTTTCCTGCCTCTCCACCAATGCATATCTTCCATGGGCATTAAATAAATTTGTTTCCATCTGTCTGAAAAAAAATGAGGATACTGAGGTTCACAGGAGTTAAGTGATTTATGTGTCACATAGCTAGTACTAGGTACAGAAATGAATATACTCTGAAATAATGTATTCTAGGAAAAACTGATATGAGTTCTGTATTGAGATGAAAGATTACAGGATTGTAGATTTAAACCTGGAGGAGACTGAAGAGTTATTTAGTTCAACCTCTTCCAGATGAAAAAAAAAATTGAGATGAAGAAAACTTTGAAAAGAAGATGAAGAAAATGAAGATTACAATGAAGAAAAACTGAAATCTGAAAGGGAAGATAAATGAATGAAGCACTGAAAGAATGATAAAGCATTTATTAAGTGCTTTTTCTGTCCCAGGCGCTGTACCAAGCACCATAAATACAAATTCCAAAAGAGAGATAATCCCTGTCATCAAGTATATACAAGGAAAGCCAACAAAGGAAGAAAGAGTTTTGGTCTGGGGACACAAAGATGGTGAGCATATGTATAGGGCACTCAATTGACACAGCCTTTCAAGAGGCAATAATAATATTTTTGTGATTACTGTGCCCACAATAAAACATAGAAAGTGGAGTTAGAAAGGTGGAGAAGAGAAAGGGTAAGCACTTATGGAGATGTCAGAATGGCTTGAATGGAGAGGTGGATAGAATGAAAAGAGGAAACATGTTCTGGAATCTGAGGATAATAAGATACACTCCAGTAATGGAACCACTTTATACTAGTTCCTGAGGCAGGAGGACTAAAGGTCAGTGCATTACTTTCCCAGTGTCTTGGGGCATAGATTATAGACGTTCAGGTTGCAAAAGTCTCGGTGAGGTGTGAAGGTGAATGATCCAGATGGGGAAGACTGAAGTGATGGAAGCAGGCAGAGAGAAAGACGGTTTGGATGAATGTTTTTTTTGGATGTGAAGATGAAGACAACTCACCTAAGGTCACATAGGCAGAAAGTAGCAGAGGCAAAATCTGAATTGAAGTTTTCTGATTCCAAATCCAGTGATATCCATGGCTCTTATAAGTAAGCCTTTCTCTCAGATATCCCAGAAAGCATAGATAGCAAAGATACATGGGTTCTAATTTAAACCTATTATTAGAATAGATAGCACGGGTTATTTTTTAGACATTAAATCAAAAGTTGTCCAGTACCAACTAAAACTAAGATAACTCATGCTGCCTCTAAGCAATTATACACTTTGTTATTCAGGTACCTGGTTTAAATGTATGAATATAACTCCTAATATTTTTATCAAGTGCTTATCAATATGTATTTACTATTTCTATTATATCTATTATGTATGCATTTTGCATCAATTGTGTATTTGAGGTGATCAATGAAAATATCCTAAGAAATCTGTGAGATAGGATAGGTAAGTATATTAACTTTACAGGGGAGGAAAGTAATTGTTCACATTGTCTGGGACTCAATTAATTATAGAACAATGCAATGCTCAACCTTCTCAGGAGGTTGCTAGAAAATAGCACAGAAGTTTATAAAAAATGAATGTTGATACATTGAACCCATGGGAAATAGTTGGTTAGGTTCACACAACCACCAAAAAACTGCAATCTTTCACTAGAGACTACTGAAAATACGCTTTTCTGCATATAATTCTTTATAACAAAACATTAACTCTGATAATATACTTTTCCTAACACAGTAACCATGAAATAATCATAAAATGCAGTACACAATCTCATGTCTTCTGACAGCAGTGACTAAAGTCCCAGTAACTCATTAGTAATTTCCTAGAATTCTGTATGCTTTTGTGCTAACATCTTAATGAAAAATTTTCAGATAATATTCGCTTTTCATAACACATGAAGTCTATAGTACAATAAATTCTTAAAACTACATTTTTCACCTGAATTTCACCTTCCACTATGTCAGATGATTATGTGGGGGCATTGTACTGTATATTACACTGCTATATACTTCTCTGCCTTGGCTGCCCTCTGAAAATCAAGGGAGAGGTTACTGGGACTTTAGTAACTGCTGTCAGAAGACATGAGATTCCAACATTACCTTAGAGCCCAAAGGACTTGCACCATGTTTTGGGGGCATAATTGCAACACAAAACTTGAATTTTAAAGGCAGATAATGAAAACATGCAACGAATGCACTAAGGGGCTCTTTATTCAACAACAGTTTGGTGAACAAGATCATGGAAGTGCCTTTTAGAATATCAGCTACTCCACAAAATTACACTCATTGTTCCTCTCACTTTTTCCTCTATTGCACATAGTCATAAATGTGCCTGATTTCCAATGTGAAAGTGAAAATAAGGTTACTAAAGAAAATCATTGAATGTTTGGAGTAAAGAAAATTAAATATGTGAATGTTGAGCATTGGCTGTATAGGATCTGAGCTTAGTAACTCGTAGTTTAGTTACAGAGTGAGAAAGTCAAGGAGTTGGTCAGCTACCTAAAGCTCTGAAGAAAGTTAAGTCAGATCATGCATTCTACTGAACCAGAAAGGTATATTGCCACCACTGTTCAGCTGTTCAGTCATGTCTGAAAGTTTGTAGTCCCATTTGAAGTTTTCTTAGCAAAAATACTGGAGTGGTTTGCCATTTCCTTCTCTAAATCATTGTACAGTTGAGGAAACTGAGGCAAACAGTTAACCATATTAGTTAGCTAGTGTCTAAGGCCAAATTTGAACTCAAGTCTTCCTGACTCCATGCCCAGTGCTCTGAGTCATCTAACTGCCTCCCTAGCCACCATAGAATACTACTATTGATAACTGAATTCAGGAACTATTTTATTGTGGAAATTTTGTAGATTTCCTTTGGAGTAATAGGCCAGAGAAGACCTGATATCTGATGTTGTGCCATTTCCAGGATATATGTAGGAAAAAAATAATATCGGTCTGATTTCCATTCCTCTAAGACCCATTCAGAGTTTGTTTGGGAGAATAGTCACCAATTGTATATATTTAGGGTGGGAATAGAGGGCGATGGGGGAGAAAAAGATAGTTATACTTTATAAGATACAAAACATGTCCAGCTGTGGTATTAAATGTTGCTTTTGTAAGCCTTAGAAATCATCTGATCGCTTTCTAGCAAGTCCGGAGTCAGACCGCGCAAGATGGGGCGAGTGATCCGTGGTCAGAGGAAGGGTGCCTGCTCTGTCTTCCGCGCCCACGTGAAGCACAGGAAAGGGGCCGCCAAGCTTCGGGCTGTCGACTTCGCCGAGAGGCATGGCTACATTAAGGGTATCATAAAGGACATAATCCATGATCCAGGCCGAGGGGCTCCTCTTGCAAAAGTAGCTTTTGGGGATCCTTACTGATTTAAAAAGAGGACAGTTCATTGCTGCTGAAGGCATCCACACTGGCCAGTTTGTGTACTGTGGTAAGAAAGCTCAGCTCAACATTAGCAATGTCCTCCCGGTTGGCACTATGCCTGAAGGAACCATAGTGTGTTGTCTTGACGAAAAGCCTGGGGACCGGGGTAAGCTTGCCCGGCCATCTGGAAACCATGCCACAGTGATTTCCCACAATCCTGAAACCAAGAAAACACGAGTGAAGCTACCTTCAGGCTCTAAGAAAGTGATCTCCTCTGCTAACAGAGCTGTGGTTGGTGTTGTTGCTGGAGGAGGTCGTATTGATAAACCCATCCTTAAGGCAGGTCGTGCCTATCACAGATACAAGGCTAAGAGAAACTGCTGGCCTCTTGTCTGGGGTGTGGCCATGAATCCTATGGAACATCCCTTCGGAGGAGGTAATCACTTGCATAAGACCATTCGAAGAGATGCCCCAGATGGACTAAAGGTCGGTCTCATCGCTGCCCGGCATACTGGTCAACTCCGGGCTACCAAGACTACAGGAGAAGGAGAACTAAAGTACAGGATCCTGACAATACAAATTATTTTGGAAAAAAATGAAATCATCTGATCATTCTCCCTTCATAAAAACTAAATATCAAGTCAACAGTTGCCTCTCCTTTTGTAACGTTTTCCTCCCAATCAAGACAATCGACAGGATCACAAGAAAGATACATATTTCTGAGAATAGTAATTTCTCACTATCGGGAAAGACCAAATAGAGAGTAGGATTCAAAGAAGTGTCTAGTTTTCTGATTGTCACTTGTTTCGACTTATAATCATCTTACTTATTCATCCATTCAACTTTGCTACTCTTGTGACTCCTGAATCCTGCCCACTAGTGAAATTGTCACTGATTTTTTCTGCAATGGTCAAGCAATTTCATTCGCTTCAAGGTCCAAATTCCAAGTGTCCTGGAAAGGATTATAGTTATACAGGGTATCCCAAAACTGTCTTGTAGTTTCAACCTTTAATGGTTATTTTAGCTTGATAAATAGCTTAATAAACTATTCAAGCTTAAAACTGCACTAATTCTTTTGGGACACCTGTATAATAATAACATTCTTATAATGCTTACTATGTGCTAAGCACTATGCTTACTTAGCATTTTACATTTCATTTATTATCTTATTTGATCTTCACAACAACCCTGGGTGGTAAGTGCTCTTACCATTCCTATGTTACAGATGAGGAAACTCAGGCAAACAGAGGTTAAGTGATTTGCTCAGGTTACACAGCTAATTTTTGAGACTGGATTTCGACTCAGGTCTTCCTGACTAGAGGCCTTATGCTCAATACACTGGTCCATGATGCTGCCCTGTGCTCTAAGAATTCAGTTACTCCTTGAAATTCTTATAATGTTCTATGTTAATGCCTTTCTAATTTAAATTCTTCCTAGGGAATCTTTCTAGTGTTTATCATAAACCCTTGGAAGATCTTTACTGTGTTCTCAATAACTGTATTTGGATCTCACATGTGCTATAGTATCTAAGAAAGTTATCAAGTACTCAGAGATGTAGGTTGACTTAGGAAGTTTGTAAGTTACTAGCCAGCCTCTGGTTAGTCCATAGAAAGATGGGAAGTAAGGCTAGGTATATGCATACCAGATGAAGTTTGTATCTTTCTTGAGAATTGGCAGCTAGGATTGATTAGACAATGGAGTCCACAGTCTGGGATCTTAGCAAGAAAGGTAACCTGATTTTACAACGTATCATAGACTAAAGAAAGAGAAATCTTTCAACAGAGCAATGATGAGTTCTCATCTTGGAGTAAGAAAGAGTATAAGTAGACCCATGAATGTCAAGTCCTTACTAAGTCTTATGAGGTAAATCACACTCAAAATATAAGCTATACTGCTTCACTGTGGAATGTGGGAGTCATTCATTCTTTCTCCACTAAAGGAAAACAAATGGGAAAGGGAGAAATGGCAACTTATTGCCCTGCATACTTATAATACATCACTACCTTATGAATCAATAAGAAATGCCAAATTCAATTTCTATCTGTCTGTAAAGGTCAACAATTAACTCAGAAGAAGAAAAAAAGATACTTTTCCCAAAGAGACACAGGAAAGTCAATTACTTTAAGAAAGAATGAAATTTTAATTTTCCCTCCTCTTCATTTGTAGTCTCTCCAGAAATGATTTGAAAATTCCTGCTGATTCTACCGATTCTTCTTTTCTCTTAGACATTTTCTCTGGGAATAGCTCTGGACTTCTGTTTTTTCTTCCAGGTGACTGATGATGTTAATCACAGCTATAGTCAAGCCATGAGACCAACAGAGATTCAGGGGATATAGAATCTGAACTGGATGGTGAAGGAATGAGAGGTGAATAATATGTGTGGTGGGGTCTATCAAAATTTGGGAATGGGAGGTAAATATCAGGGGATGTTCTTTGTGGGGGAATTTGGAGAATAAATTTAATGCCCATTCTTGTATTAGAACCAGGCACAGGTGTTGGTACAGCCAACAATTGTGCTATAGTTTGTCCATTTATTTTATCCATGTGAGGACAACCATGTGGAATCCAAGAAGCACAAAGGACACAGACATCATAATTCGAACAAAGGTGTGATCCACCCTGAAAATGAGTAAATTCCTTCATCCTCTTAAGAAGAATTTGCTTTCGAATGCCATTTTTTATTTCTTCCTGAGGTATAGAACTTACAATTTTGTTAACAGTTCTGTTATGAACAGTTCCACCCTCAACTCTATAGGGTCTAATATAATTAAAACACCATGAAGATTCTCTATTATTTATTGCCTGGGTCTGGTATTTGGGGACAGACATAGCCTTAGCTTGTTTGTCTGAATAAGGTAAGACCTTGAAACAATGGTCAGGATATGAATGATGTTGTACAGAAGGGATAGGATCTCTTCGAGGTTCCAGCTGCTCATTGAAGGCTGATGGATTTATTTGTTCATGTTCAAAACTCAATGGAGATGTTTGCTGATGGTCAAGCTCTTGGAAAGGTGTATCTGAATGTCTGAGACATGTAAAATGTGTGGTCCAGTATTTGGGATTCTGTGAAGGTTTGATCCACTGTTTTAGGGCTGAAGATGTAAGTTATGTATTGCCTAGAGGAGGTTTGGATGGTTGGTCAAGGCCTGAATAAGAAGCAGTCTGATTGTTGGAATTCTGGGAAGGTGTGTCCCTGTGTTTGGTGTCTAGTGGAAATGTGACCCAGTTTGTGAGGTTTGAAGGAAGTTTAATCCTCTGGTCAGGACCTGGTGTAGTTCTCATCTGAAAACCAGAACCTGATGTAATTTCATCCTGCTGTTGAGGTCTTGCTTCATATTTAACGTAGTAGTCAGTGCCCTGTGTAAGTTTGACTTTGTAGTTTAGGCCTGAAGCAAAACGAGCCTGCAGTGTAGTACTTGTTTTGCCCTCTTCCTGTTGCCGATCAGCATCCAAGGCAGATTTAACGTGGTGGATAGGAGCCAATAGACAGTTAGCCTTCTGCTCTGACCCAAGCTCATCATTACCTTGGTCACTGGGGCCCAGAGAAACCTCAGCATGGTTAATGAAGCTAAGAGGAAACTTGGTTTCATACTCTGGATCTGGTAGAATTTTGGTATACATTTGGTCAGAGTCTGGTAAAGCTCTAGTCTTTGGCCCAGGACCTTGTGGAAGTGAAACTTGAGGGTCAGGGCCGAACTTTGTCTCCATCTCAGGATCTTTTGATTCTAATGGACATGTAACCCAGTGTTTGGGTTCTGGAACTTTGACCCACCGGTTGAAGTTTAGTCTGTCTTTAGCCCTGTCTTTGTCTGTCGTCTGATCAGCATCTAGTAGAGGACTTGCCCTGTGATATCTGCCAGGTTCACCACTAGCTTTAGAGCCATCAGGGCATAGCAGTGGTTTACCTTTGGCTCTGTGTTGGTGACTGAAGGTCTGTAATGGTGATGGAGAGATTATACCCCTTTCATAGTGCTTCAGGGCCTGTGGTACTTTAGACTGATGACTACATGGTAGAAGTGGAATAGCTGTGGCTTTGGGCCAGTAGTCAAAGGATATAGAAGCTATAGTTTTGACTCTTGGTCTGCAATCAGTATGGGTTGTAACCTCATTCTGATAATGAGGGGATGAGGAAATTGTGGGCCAGTAGTGGAAGTGTCTTACATTTTCAGCCCAGTGGTCAAATCCTTGGGGAATCCTAGGAAGGTGCTCTGGGTCCAGTGAAGCCTTGTTCCAGAGATCATGGCTAAGTGGAAGAGCTATCCAGTTTTCTGAGTGTGGTAAAGCTATGACATCACCTGTCCTTGACCTAGAATCAGGAAATGGCAAGGACGGGATTGTGCTTTTAGTCCAGGGTTTAGAGCATGGTGACTGTGTGGCTATGGGTTTGGTAGGGCCCTGATTATCTAGATGGGGTAAGGGCACAGCCACTGTTTGATTCTCAGCATGGGATAATTGTGTAGCTGTAGCCTGGTGTTTGAAGCATGATGAGGGAGGAGATGTGCTCTTGTGGCCAGGATGAGGCAACACCTTGATTTTTTCCTGGTTTTGGTTTAGGCGTGGCATCATTAAAGGCTTGGATTGATGATCTTGTTCATTAAATGGTACAGTCTGCTGTGAAGAACATGGCAACACATTCATCTTGGCCCGGTGATTAAGGCCTTTTCCAGGCAATTGGACTGAGGCTGTTGATAGAGAGATGACATAGTGAGTGTAAGGCAATACACATTCACCAAAGTAAAAGAATACTAAGCAGGGGCAGCTAGGTGGCAACAATGAGTGGAGAACCTGTCCTGGAGTCAGGAGGACCTGAGTTCAAGTCTGGCCTCAGACACTTAACACAAAAAAACTAGCCATGTGACCTTGGGCAAGTTACTTAACCCCAACTTCCCTTCCAAAAAAAAAAGAATACTAAGTGAGCATGATTTATGGAAAGAGCAACTGAGAAGTAGGAAGAAAGTGGAACTAATGCATGATATCCTGACATTGTTGTTAGTTTTCAAAGCACTTTCATGAACGTGAGATAGGCTGTATTGCTATTATTACATATCCTTTTGATAGATGGGAAATTAAGTGAATGTTTTGGGATCACATGGTTAAGGAGTGGAAGAGATAGGACCAGAACTTTGACCTTCTCATGATTCTAGCAGAGCTCTTTTTGAGTGTTTGAACTCAGAGTTCAGAACTACCAGAGTGTTTGAAGGCCACTAACTATAGAGAATAAGTATCATATAGAAGGGTCACAAAGAAAGATGGATCAATGGATTCACAGAGAGAATAGGGACTGAGCAAGAAATGATGTGTTGTGCACCAAATACTAAAGTTCTCACCATTTGGCAAAATCCTCTGTCTTCTTCTCATTGTGATGTTGGATGTTTTTCCTTGGGAAAATATATTTTTTAAATAAGATTAGGTGACATCTCCATTAGCCCTCCTATGCACAAAATTAAATTCACTAGGACTGTTCTTTATACCTAGTTGCACTAAGCCCAAATGACTTTTTTTTTAATTTGCTGTTATTCTTATCTCTGTTCTTGGCAATATATTTTGAGTGATATCCTCACCTTTCCCACAAATGAGAAGAAGGTAAAGCTGATCAAGTAGCCTTCTGCCCATCCTACTTCCATTCTTAATCATCTTTATTCAAAGAGAATTGTATTTATTTTTGCTTGGCTCGAAAGAGCAGAACTAGAAACCATTTGAAAGTTACAGAAAGACTTTTATCTGATATAAGGAAAAGACTCCCTCTACAATTAGAGCTATCCTTTATGCAATGAGTAGCTTAAAGAGTGAGGGTAAATATAACCTTCTCCATGAATATATTTTGTTGAAATTTAATGTTTTTAGGTAATTAAAAACAGGACTGAGAAATGCTCATTTCTTCTACCCTTCTACACAGAACCGTTCTGAAAAGCCTTGATGTGTATTTTCCCCTCTAGTTTCTCAATCTCCATTCCAAATTATTTCTCACCAATAGGAATTTCAAGAAGAACAGGAAACAGGGTATTCTAGATGCTCCAAGGATCAGGAACCAAGATCAGTCCAATTCCAAGTAGTGATGATGTTGGTAACAAGGTTCCCTAATACAGGATGATATATATTGGATAAATGAATTCTCTATATAAATAAAGCATCTAAGAAAAAAAAATCAGTCTGTTCAGAACACTATGCCTTAAGATTCAGAGAAAAAAACAGGAATGCTTCCTCAGACAAACATATGCTGGAACTGGATCCTTACAGTCTTGGTTCCATGAATATAGGTGACTTCTGCTCACACATTCTTAAACTATTAGTTTCATTTTTTATTGTTTACTTGTAGCCAAAGTTGTCTTATTCATGTGTGGGAGTCTAGCCAGGATAGATTCAGAAATAACAATATTTCATTAGACTTGCAGATACATAAATGAATAATAACTTACATTTATGTATTTTAAGGTTTGCAAAATACTTTTCTTACAACAAACTTCTACAAGTTTGTTGGGTATTATTATCCTCATTTAACACATGACAAAACCATCCCTGAGAAGTTAAGTGATTTTTCTGCCTATCCATAACCACATGGATAGTGTTTCGAGAAAATATTTGAAGTCCACACTCCAATCTGTAGGTCTTGTGAACTATTGACTATACCGTGTTGTCTCCCATAGGACACAAATTGTTATGCTTCTTATCTGTATCAAACTCTAATATTTCCTATTGGTCCACACCAACTGGTTTCTCCAAAGGAGTCATTCAGTTCAAGATAATATTTCTTGGAATCTTTTAAATTCAAATTTAGTTTTTATTCCTCTGGAGGGCATAGAGTCTAGAACTTAGACCTATAAGCTCTAGAAGGGAAGGGACCATGTCTTATTAATCTTTTAATCTCCTATGTCTCCCAGCATAGGATCTTGAGTATTTATTAAACAAAAAAGTCAATGAATTATTTTTAGCCAAGAAACAGTAGATATGTGGAAACAAACAAGGGCTTCTGTTGAATCTTGGGACAAATGTAATAAGAATAAAAGGAAACACCAGCGATGTTTCATACCAGAATTTCCTATTCCTGGTAGGAAACAGAATCCATATACATATCTTTCCCCTTCTTAAATCAAGGAAACATAAAATAAGAATATGTGGTAGCAACCCAATAAAAATTATCTTTTCCTATGTCCTTATCTAAAAGATATCTTATTTGTCACTATAATCCATTCAACCATAGCAGTGTCCATCATAAAACTGTTTGAGGAGTACTAGAAAGGAAATGATTGCTTTGGTAAGTTCCACATGCAAGCCTAACCTCAGCCATCCATTTGTGAGCCTCTGGGACTAATGGTCATGAGCAAGAAAACCTCAACTAACAAAATTCATTCCATAATCCATTTCTAACCCAAATAGTTGCAGTGAAAAAGCTTCCCTATTAATTGGGACTCCAATATGGCAAGTAATTCACCTATAGTTCATCCAAGCATATACTGGTTTACATACCCAGGATTTAGAGAAACTCAAAGGGAAGGCTTCTGGCAAATCTAGTGTCAGTGAGATTGTGAAATAAATCATAGGTCCTCCTTTTAAAAATTAGCATGAACTTCCTGTTTATATAATCTCATCAAAAACTGTTACAAAACATAAAACCACTTTTCAGGATCACAAAGATAGATTAGGCATCATGAGTCTAAATCAAAGGATTGTCTATCCCAGAATCCTAGTATCCCAGTATTATAGATTTGGAACTGGAAGAGATTCTAAAGGTTATCAAAACAAGCCTCTCTTAAACAGACCCCAAAAGGTGAAGTGACTTGCCCAAAACCTCACCAATCATAAGTGACCAAGAATAGATCTAAAAATATACAGTCTACATGACTACCAGGAAATTCCCTTTACCAGGATCAAAGTTTTCAGGGAAGCCAGCTTCCTTTTTCTTTCTCCAGCTACTAGTGATTCCATTGGATTTCTAAGGCCTGATCCCGTGGAATTCAGACCCTTATCTTCCATTTTTGTCACACTAAGAAAATGTCTATCATATTTGCCCCTGGTAATCTCTGTAACCCTAACCCCTCTACTCCTTGTGCAGCTCTCTTTCTAAAGGTATGTTCACCAATAAGTACATAAAGAAGAGAAGAATAATAGGATATTTAATACAAATCAGGAAACTGGACCAGTTTTGTTCCAAGTGGTTCGATGAATACAAACTTCCTTTATAATCCTCCCCTCCAACTCCCAACTAAAGTGGATCCAGTACAAAAAAAAAAAAAAAGGAGGGGAGGAGCCAAGATGACAGCATAGAAGCAGGAAGACTCCCTGTGCTGTGCCCATAACCACCCCAAATACCTATAAAAATGACTCTAAACAAACTTTAGGGTTGTAGAACCCACAAAGTGACAGAGAAAAACAAACATCCCATTGTAAACAGCCCGGCAGACCATCAGGAAGGGTCTATTGCAGCACACTGGGAACAGAGCCCAACCCCTCCTGAGTCCCCAGTTTTAGACCCAGGGCAGCCCAATCAGTCATCAGCTGGAGGGACTTCAGGAGAGTAGGTCACCAGCAGCTGTGGTGGTTTCCAGAATTATTAACCCATAAATGCCAAAGACAAAATGAGAGGTCAGTGGACTTTGGGAACAGGAGGGCAAGGAGCACAGTCTGACCTCTGTCCCCAGGGCAAGAAGCAGTGAGGCACCTCCTGGCTGCTTCAGAGCTCCTGTCCTGCAGATTGTAGGTGGACCAAGCAACCATTCTGAGGGGTAATCACTCTTCCTTTAACCTGCTTGGATCTGGATCGATGTCTAGGTTAGAGGTCCTGGGGTGTATGACCAGTTCTCCAGAGCCAGTAGAGGCTCCTGAGAGGGCACCCAACTAATAGCTCTAACAGCTGAGGGATTTGAAACAAAGCTTTCCTCTCTGGAAGCAGAGTTCTACTGTGGCAAAAAGCTCAAAAGTTAAGTAATTGAGTGGCAACATGAGCAAGCAAAGGAAACAAAGCAACCACAGAAATCCAACTTTGTACCTCTTTTGGGGGGACAAAAAGGATCAAATCATGGAACAACAGGAAGACAAATAAGTCAGAATCCCTGCACCAAAAGCTTCCAAGAAAAATATGAAATGGTTACAGGCCAGAGAGGAGCTTAAGAAGGATTTTGAAAGCCAAGCAAGATAAATGGAGGAAAAATTGGGAAGAGAAATGAGAATGATGCAAGAAAATTATGAAATGAGAGTCAACTGCCTAACTGACAAAAATAACACCTTAAAAATAGATTAACTCAAATAGCAAAAGAGTCTCAAAAGACCAACAAGGAAAAAATGCCTTAAAAAGCTAAATTTGCCAGATGGAGAATCTCAAAAGCTCACTGAAGAGAATCATTCCTTCAGAATTAGATTGAAGCAAATGGAAGCTAGTGATTTTATGAGAAATCAAGACACTATTAAACAGATCCAAACAAATAAAAAAATAGAAGGCAATATGAAACGTCTCTTTGGAAAAACCACTGACCTGAAAAATAGATCCAGGAGAGATAATTTAAAAATTATTGGACCACCTGAAAGCCATGATAAAAAAAAATAACCTAGAAATCATGCTTCAAGAAATTCTCATTGAAAATTGCCCTGATGTTTTAGAATCAGAGGGCAAAATAGAGGTTGAAAGAATCCAACAATCATCTCCTGAAAAAGATCCCAAAATGAAAACTCCTAGGAATATTATAGCCAGGTCCAAGAATTCTGAAATCAAGGAGAAAATATTATAAGCAGCCAAGAAGAAACAATTTGAATATCGTAGAAATGCAATCAGGATGACACAGGACCTGGCAACTTCTACATTGAGGGACTGAAGGGCTTGGAATATGATATTCTGGAGGTCAAAGGATCTGGGATTAAAAACAAGAATCACCTACCCAGCAAAACTGAGCATCATGTTTCAGGGGGAAATATGGTCATTCAATGAAACAGAGGACTTTCAAGTATCCTTGATGAAAAAACCGGAGTTGAATAGAAACTTTGACATTCAGATACAAGAAGCAAGAGAAGCATGAGAAGGCAGCAGGGAAAAGAAATCATAAGGAACTTACCAAAGTTGAACTATTTAAATCACTACATGGAAAAACAATAATTGTAGCTTATGAAACTTTTCTCAGTATGAGAATAGTTGAAGGAAATATAAATGTATATCTATTTATCTATATATCTATATACACATATGTATGTATATATATATATGTCTATATAGTCTATATATAGTTTATATATGGGCATATGAATACATATGTTAGTGTGTGTATATATATATATATATATATATGTGTGTGTGTGTGTGTGTGTGTACAGGTATACATAGACAGAGGGCACAGGACCAGTTTAATAGGAAGGGATGATACTTATAGGTGAAATTGAGAGGTGAGAGAGGAATATAATGAGAATAGGTAGGGAGAGACAGAATGGGGTAAATTATCCCATATAGAAGAGGCAAGGGGAAACTGTTACAATGGAGGGGAAGAACAGGAAGGCAAAAGAGAATAGATCATCCTTCCTCTCATTGAAATTGGCTTAGGGAAGGGAATGAAATATACTCTAAATAGGGTGTTTTGCCCTATGTGAGAGTGGGGGGAAAGGGATGAGATGGGGGATGATGGAGAGAAGAGCAGGTTGGGATGGAGGGAAGTTGGAAGCAAATACTTTTGAAAAAGGTCAGGCTCAAAAAAGATAAAAGAACAAGTGGGGGTGGGATAGGATGGAGAGAAATATAGTCAATCTTTTTATAATATACCCACTATGGAAATGTTTTGCATAGCTACAGATGTACAACCTATATTGAATTGTTTATCTTCCCAGTAAGGGTGGGTGATGAGGGAGGAAGGGAAAGAATCTGGAATCTAACATTTTAAAATCAAATGTTTAAATATATATATATGATTATTATTTTTTACATGCAGCTGGGAAATAAGATATATAGGCACTGGGGTATAGAGATCCATCTTGCCCTACTGGAAAATTGGAATAATTAGGAAACATTAATATTTATTGTTTATAACTAGATAATTTTAAAAAGATAAACAAAAGAGAAATGTAGAACTCAAGAAGTTAGAATAATTACATTTGAAAGTTTTTAGCAACTTTTTTTTTAGAATATGAAATAACTTACATATTTCTCAGCAACAGGTATATTCACAAAAGTCATGTTGTAGGGCATAAAATTATAAATAGAAAAAGGCAGAAAAGCTAATCATATATTTTCAAAACAGAATAAAAAAGTTATTCATATCAGAAATAAACCTAAAGGTAGGTTATATATAATGTATAAATAATATCAAAGAATAAATGACAGAATATATATATAAATATGTGTGTATACATATATATGGATATATGAAATAGATAGCATGAGAAAACAAACCAAAATGTATGCAATACAGCTAAAACAAGCCTCAGAGAAAAGAAATAGGTATCTGAAAATATGCATATTAACAAAATGGAAAAAATTAATTAATAAAAGAAGCATGCATTTTAAAAGGAAACTAGAAAATAACAAAAAAAGAAATTCTGAAATTAGGGCATAAACTGAAAAAAAAAACTAATATACTGACAAACAATACAGAGTTGTATTTTCTAAGACTAATAAAGTTTAAATACCAATAGCTAAAGATTTTTTAAAGGTAATTATAGGTTAAGAAATCATGAACTTAAAAGAAGTATGTGATTATTTACAAAAATATAAAATTCCAAATATCAAATAAGAAATATAGTTGTTGTTGTTTTTTAATCCGACAGTAGAAAAAAGAAATTGAGGAAGTTATAAATTAAATACCAAAACGGGAGGTGGTGAGAATCCTGGTAGTGATGCAGTTCAAGCAGTCAGGGAGTCCAGGAACCCCAATAAGCAGAGTCCCTGGAAAGCAGTCTGGAATGAATTCATGGACTCAAACATTCTCTAAGTCAAGGTGGCAAAGATTTAGTGTTACATTTCACAGCAGGCTAGAGTTCTTAGGGAACCTTCAACGTGAGAGGGGTAGAGTTAAAGTTTTTATAGGATATTCTATAGTAAAACCTGTGCCAAATATGCTAACTAGGTGAGTCAGGGTGGAATTAGGGAGTGATTAAGGAGTGGTCAATTCTTAAAGGAACATGCACTTTTAATATCTACTATTCAGGGGTGCTGCATGGAGGTGGAGTTTTAGTCTTGAAATGTCACTATGTCAGCTAGTGGTCAGGGCTGACCAAGCTGCCACCCATTAGTGTCATGTTTGACAAGATGGATGTTGAAAGTATGCATATATCCCAAACTAACAAGGGATTCAGGATGTATATAATGAGCTAGGGAGTATTCATATGACTGAGTCTAATTTACATACAATAGGAATGACCCAGTACACATCTGCTTCAGCCAGTACACAGCTGGGTCAAACTATTAAATTTTATAGGTGCAGCTGGCTATTGTATCAGGAAGAGATATAAGCATTTTTCTAGGGCATGCTGTTCTTGAGTTAGAGAGAAAGTGCCTGAGACAGTATTTTGAGGCTAGGGAGAAATGTGATTTTACAAACTGGGATTCAAGCACAGACACCGAAGCATCCCTCATTAGGGAGGGATTTATGGTATAAATGAAATCTATAAAATAGTTAAAACTAGTTGATATGTATTCTATAACAGTTATTCTCAATAATAGAGATATAAGGTACTTTGCCAAACATTTTCTTAGTCAAATACAACAATATAGAAAAATATAATGCAGAAAAAGGCAATTAATAGAATTATTAGAATTATTTCACTCAAGTATATTGGTATAAAAAATTCCAACAAAATCTTAGGAAAAAGAATATATATTTTAAAAATTTACTGTTAGATTTATAACAATAACTAGAATAATTAATACATAGAGATATGTTTTTTTCTGGACTTGTGATTTCATTGAAATAGAGAATTTGTGGAAAGGAAACTACCAATGTAGATCAGCATAATTTTTTCCTCTAGATTTGAGAGCTTCCTAGGGCCATTAATATCTTAAGTAACTTACCCTGTGTTACACAATTGCTGTTGTTTAGTCATTTTTCAGTCCAGTCCAGTCCAGTCCTACTCTTTGAGTATCCACTTGGAATTTTCTTGGTAAAGATAGAGAATGATTTGTCATTTCCTTCTCCAGATCACTTTACTGATGAGGAATGGAAGGACTAAGTGACTAGCCCAGGGTAGTACAGTATGTATCTGAGGCTGAATTTGAACTTGGTAAGAGTCTTCAGGACCAGAATTCTAATCCACTCCACCACCTAGCTACCAAAATGAATATGTGTCAGAGGCAAGATTAGAAATTAGGTTTTCCTGACTTTGAAACCAACTCTCCCACAAATCCACAGTACCATCTTTCATGTTTCGTCATATAAACCACAAAAATTATATATTCGTATTGTTGTGACCAAATCCAAATCACATGCCACCTGATTAGGAGCCCACCATTAAGCCCCTTTATATTTGTCTTTGTCTCTATCCTAAATTCTGTAACTACTTGTAACAGCTTAAAGGGTAAAAGTGGCATAGTTCCCTGCTCCCTTATCTTTCTCCTAAATTAGTACTTCCCTAAATCAGTAAGCCTTGAAGCAGCATTTTGCATAAGGATTATGGTGCAAATCTGTATAAAGATCATGTGGCAAGTCTATCCCATGCAAGAGACCATCTCGTTCTGGGATGCTGACCAAAGAGGGTCCCCCACACCCTTCATCCCAAACATGACCCTGGCCTGTTCTATGACCCCAGCCTGTTCTGGGAATTCCACTCCCCCTGTGCCCTCCACCCTGTACTCTCCACCCTGTTCTAGGAGGGACCCCTACCTATCACGAGGAAAGTTGCAACCTTGTACCTTTGCGCCATGATTCCCAAATTAGCCCTGAGCTATAGAGCCCACCAATGGCTGTTCTTGGCTTCTGTATGTTATTACTTATGCTAGCTCCCCTCCCCAATTGTGGTTTTGTGGTTTTTGTCTTTATAAGCATTGTATGGTCCCCATTCAGGACTACCTGATTTGAGTGTATACTCCAGGCAGTCCAGTGCTTGATCAATAAATCCACATCTAAATTTACTTTGAACCCAGGTCTCATCTCGCTTTTATTCTCTTCACAACAGTATCAATGGCTGCAGGAAAACTCTAACAAAAAGCACATGTACAAGAGAGAGATACAGATACAAATACTTAGGAAACCTCAGGGAATCTAGAATAAACTAATTAAAATGAGCAATAGTTTTACTACTGTGGTAGGACCAGCGGCTTCCTAATGCAACTTTCCTGACCCAGACACAAATTCCCTGATCTCCACCACTAAAGAAGAAATATCTTTCCCCCCCAACTGGGAAGCCAATATTATATGGTTGTTTTTTGTTTTTGTTTTTGTTTTTTTTTAATTACAGGGATCAGGTAACTATGAGGGCTTACATTTGACTGCTGACTGGGATCATAGAGTGTGGCAGGTCTTGTCCCTGATTCCCTATAAATCTATTCTATCAAAACCATTTCCTTTAGGAATTTCATCCCCTCCCTTACAGATCCCCATCTGTGAGCTGGCAGCTGCAAGGGGAATTCACCTTTACAAGGCAAAGTCTGAATACTTCCCCATCTCAGCCACTTAAAAATGGACAAAGGTCATATCCCTTCTAAAGGCTCTAACACTTTTTGTTGGATTGGTAAAAGGTCTACAGAGAGTTCTCCCAGGGTATGGAAATCCATAGCATTATCAGATCACACCCTCAGAAGTCATTGCTCCTGGGACTACTCATGTTTCTCTTTGAACTTCACCTGCAACCACTTCAGTTTCCTGGTAAAGGGGGTGCAAACACAACTCTCCATGGCTAACTCCAATGTGGTTCTGTCCTCCTTCAACTGTTGAATGGAGATGGACAAAATCACTTAACCTCAACTGTTCTGACTAGGTGCATTAACAAACATTTGTTATACAACCTCAACCAGGTCCTCAGTGCTGCTAGACAATCCAACTGTGCTATTTATCCTTTGTTTTTGAAGAGAACCAGTGACATCATGATTTGGAGTCTCAGTACAGTTTGGCTGTGGCTGATCAGTCCAATATGCATTCAAAAAGTTCAACCACAAATTACCCACAAGTAGTCTGTTGGCATATTTGGGATGGAATCATCTCTGGATTTGTGCAGCTCATGTTTCCTTTGTACTACTGCAATTCTGCTTTGCTCACAGAGAACAGTAGTTTCTTTGATGAGTGTATAACATGCTGGGTGGTCCTGTGCCAGGATCTCCTATGTTTCATAATCAATACTAAAGTTTTCAGAGAGACCTTGAGAATGTCCTTGTACTGCTTCTTTGGACCATCTTGTGAGCATTTGCCATGTGTGAATTCTCTGTAAAACACCTTTTTTTTAGGTAAGCATGTATTTAATATTCAAGTTACATGGTCAGTCCATCAGAATTCCTTTCCCTGCAGCAGAGTTTGAATGCTTGGCAGATCAGCTTGAGAGAGGACCTCAGTGCTTGGCACCTTATCTTGCCAAGTGTAATGGAAATGCAAATTTAAAGATCTTCCCTGCCCCTAGGCCCTTTGATTGGCTTAACAGACTCTGAGAACTTTCCTTGATTTGAAAATATACTCTGCCCCCTAATAGGTTGAATGTGGTCACATGGAGCCTGTGGCAGGAGGCTTGGTTTTCAGGAATGCCCACACCTTGATGCTGTGATGCAGTGGTTCAAGAGGGTTGTGACATTCTCTGAGCCAGGAGAAAGCTATATAATCCCTGATGTGAGGTTTTGCTTTGGGGCTCACTTTGAGAAGTGTTGTGTGATAGATCACACAACACTTCTCAAAGTGAGCAGCCATTGAGGAAACCCCCCCTCCCAGCTTTGAAAACCCAGATGCTGATGCTTCCCTCTCTGGTAACTGTGATTTGGTATTAATAATTGTTGGACAGTTTGGAAGCCTGTCTGCTTGATCTGTTTGTTTCTCTGTCTTGTAAGTTCTGTCTATATACTTTGAAGTTTGGGGTGCTGACCTTTTTCTCCTGAACTAGGTAAATGATATATGTTTGATTGATTAAAGTAAGCTTATTAACCCATTTTGAGTTGCTTTCCTCTAGAAAAGCAGATCTAAGAACCTGTGTTGGCAGCCACCCTGGGGATGCTGCAGTGCTTGCCACTACACCAAGTAATCTTGAGAATCTTCCTAAAATGATGCAAATTGCAGTAGTTCAGTTTTCTGGCATGGCACTGATAGACTGTCTAGGTTTCACAGGAATACAACAATAAAGTCAACACAACAGCTGTGTAGACCTTCAGTTTGGTATTCTGCCTAATAACTCTTCTTTCCCACCCTTTCTTTCAGAGTCTCCTAAATGTTGAGTTAGTTCTAGCCATGAATGTAGTGTATCAACATGTATACATGTGGACGTCCCTAGAAAGTATATTGCCAAAATGAGTGAACTTATCTACAGCATTCAAAATTGAAACATTTACTATAACCAATGGTTCCACATATGGATGGTGTGGTGCTGGCTGGTAAAGAACCTCTGTTTTCTTGGTGTGAATTGTAAGGCCAAAATTAGCACAAATGGCAGAGAATCAGTGCATAGTCTATGTTACATCTCAGCTCCATAAACTATATTAAATGCATAATCATCGGTGAACAAAAAATCATACACCAACTCTTCCTCCATTTGGTTTTAACTTTCAGCCTTTTCAAGTAAAAATGTTTATCATCAGTGCAGTAGCTGACTTTGGTGCCATTTTCATCCTCATTGGAAGCATCTGATAATGTAGTAGAAATTATTGTGCTAAAAAGCGTGGGAGAAAGCACACAGCCTTGCTTTGCTCCATTGGTAACTGGGGAAACATGGGAGCATTTTCCTTCTTCCAGAACCTGTATAAGCATGCCATCCTAAAACTAGAGTATGAAACTGATGAACTTCTCCAGGCAATCAGATTTTACCATAATCATCCACAAGCCCGCATGTTTAAAGCCCTTGGTCAGGTTGACAAATGCTGTATAAAGATCTCTGCTCTGCTCCTGGCTCTCAGACAGGTGACTATTAAGATGAGATTATTAAGGAGGATTCTGACAAGAATCTTGCCAGCAATGGCTAAGAGGAAGATTCCCCTGTGATTGTTACAGGACCAAATCTTTCCTTTTTCTTTATAGAGAGGGACAATGGAGGCATCCTTGATCCCGTGGGGGACAATTTCTTGCCATATAATACACTAGGTTTCAGTACACTTCTGTATAAGCAGTAGATCCCCTGCTTTGTAGACCTCTGCTATACTCTCCTTATCAACTAACTCTCACTCTGCACAACAGCTATTCCAAACCTGTTCATCTGTCCCATGACTCTTTCTCCCCCTACTTTTTCAACTGAGAACCTTGCCCCAGAATTTACACACACACACACACACACACACACACAGAAGCCATTCATCATAAGGTCTCTCTTCTCCCTTCTTCTTCCCACATCACTTAGACACCTTCTGCCACTACACCCCTCTTCATTCCTGTCGCACATGATGAAGTTGCCTTGCTTCTTACCAATGCTAGCTAACACCTCTACTTCAAGTATTATCCCATCTCCTCCAGAAGACTGATCTTCTTATCAATCTGTTTTCTTTCACTTATTTTCAATCTCTTCCTCTCTACTGGATTATTCCTTATTTCCTACAAACATTCCCATATCTTAGCTATCTTCAAAAACAAATTTCATTTAATTCTTCCTTCCCTCCTATGGCACTATGTTCTTTAGTCTTTTGTCATTAACTCCTCAAAAAGACCACTTACAGTACATTTCTCTACCTTCTTCACACTCCTTTCTTAACTCCAGTCCAACTTTGGACTTTATCATTTCACACAAACTTCTCTCTCATAGTTGTCAAATCCAATGAATTACTTTTAATCCAAATCCTTTTTTTTTAATTTGGAAGCAACTTTTTAAAAAATTTGTCCAGGGTCACATAGCTACTATCTGAGGCTAGATTTGAACTCAGGCCCTCCTGACTCTAGGGCTGATGCTCTATCCACTTAGCCATCTTTGTAGCCTTTGACACTGCTGATCATTCTCTTCTATGCTTTCAGGACACCATTCTTTCCTGGTTTTCACTTTATGCTTTTGAGACACCATGCTTTCCTGGTTTTCCTCCTATATATCTGACTACTCCTTCTCTGTCTCCTTTGTTGGATCCTCTTTCTGATCATGCCCTGTAACCATAGATGTCCCTCAGAATTCTGTCCTGAGTCCTCTTCTCTCCCTCTATACCACATCCTTTGGCAATCTCAACAGCTCCCATGTATTTAATTATCTCCTCTTTTCTGATCATTTTCGATCTACCATGACTTCTCTGTTGACTTCCAGTCTCACATTTCCAATTGTCTTTCAGATATCTCAAATTGGATGACCAGTAGACCCCTTAAACTCAGTATGTCCAAAATCAAACTCTCTCCACCTCCTACCTTCTCTACTACTGTAAAAGACAATATAATCTTCCCAGTCCCTCAGACTTGCAATCTAGGAGTCATCCTGAACTTCCCATTATCTCTCATCGCCTATATGTTCAGGTGAACTATTTATGGTTGACCCTGTGGTAGAGACTTCTGAGCTTATATTGTTTTGATCAGCCACAATTAGATGCATTATTCCTCAACTTCAACATAGTGATGCCATTTTGGTCCTCTTTGAGAAAAAAAGACAGCAACCACCAACCAACTATCCCCCATATCCAATTTATTGCCAAGATCTGTTGATTTCATTTCTATAATATCCCTTGAATACACCCCTGTCCCTCTGACTTTGCTGCCACTCTAGTGCATTATTGTCATAACCTGCTGGTGGATCAGTTTGCCTTAAGTTTCTCTTCACTTCAATCCATCCTCATTCAGACTACTGACAGCAACTATGAATATTCCAGTGTAGTTCTTTTTAAAAATTTATTTATTTACTTATAGTTTACAACATTCAATTCCACAATCCCTTGAGTTCCAAATTTCCTCCCTCTCCCTCTCCTCCACCCCTCTGCCCCATGGTGGCATGCAATCAAATATAGGTTCTACAAAAATCTTCACATTAGACATCAGTAAAGTTGTAAAGAAGGATGATAAGCAAAGCAGTCAATGAGAAAGAAGGGACAAAACAACACACAAAAGAGAAAGAGCAAGTAGTTCACTTCAATTTTCATTCAGACTCTGTAGTTCTTTCTCTAGATGTGGATCAGTGTAGTTCTGAATTGCAAAATATAACAGACTCCCCATACAGAAGACAGAAGTAAAACATTTATTCTGGCACCAGAAAGCTGAATCCCAAAACCAGAAAGCCCAATCCCAATGCCAGAAAACTGAATTCATCACAGTAACAAAGAAGTTAATATACCCTTCCACAAACAAACACTCACAATTGTAGCTGTCTGCTTGCTTGCATCTTTTGTCTCTCCCTCTACCCTAACTGCTCTGACTTATTTCCCACTCCACTCCTTCCTGCTCTACCCTTCAGCAAACCACCACAGGTTCCATGTGCTTACATTCAGCCTATTAAGGGGCAGGAAAGATCTTCCAATTCCCATACCCATTATGGGCACACACACATGTAATTCTCAATAAGTTTCAAATGTTCCCTATTGCTTTGCTTTCAGGATCAAATACAAAGTGTTCTTTTTGGCATTCAAAGCCCTTTATAACTTACCTCTCCCCTATCTTTCCAGTCTTTTTATACTTACTCTGACACATACTCAAATCCAGTAACACTAGCCTCCTGGCTCTTCCACAAATAAGACACTCCATCTCACCTCTGGGCATTCTCTCAGGCTGTCCTCATCCCATACCTGGAATGACAGTCTCTCTTCCACTCCAATTACTAAACTCTCTGGATTCCCTTAAGTTTCAACTGAAATCCTATCTTCTATAGGAAGCTTTCCAAATCCCTTCTTAATCCTATTGTCTTCCCCTTGTTATTTCCTATTTATCCTATTTATTATAGCTTATTTTGTATATATTTGTTTACATGTTGTCTCCTCCATTACACTGTAAGCCTCCTGAGATCAGGGATTGTCTTTTACTTCTTTTTTATTTGCAGAACTTAGCATGGAGCCTGGCATATTAATAGAATCTTAATTAATATTAATTGATTGATTGATTGGCCCCTGAAAGGTGAGAGTTCTGTCTACAGTTAAATAGTTAGTGCTTTTTTCATTCCAACATTGATTCTGAATTGAGAGTGCTTGCATTAGAGCTACACCTTAAACAATTTCTAATAAATAGCAGAATAAACATTTTACCAAATACATGATCCAAATTTCTAAGGAAAAAAGAGACAATTGACAGGGAAATTCCTTTTAAAAAATAACTACAAAATGCATAAAATGTTTGGAAGGTGACCTACTAAAGCCTTCTAAGAAATTACGTAAATAAAATGCTCTCTATTAAAATAAAGTAATAATTAAATAATTGGAAAAATTGTTTATGTTCACATCAGAATAATCTAAAGCAAAAAGAATGACTATACAACCTACATTAAAATGTACTTATTGCTATTCCAATCAATTTAGAGACTGTTAAATAAAACTAAATGAAATAATGACAAAATTAATTTAAATGAACAAAATTCTAGAATCTCAAGGGAAATAGATGGGGGTAAGAAACAGCATTGTAGGATCCAGATATTACTGGATTCCTATGTGATATGACATTAATTCTCAAAATTATTTAACAATGGTGAAAAAATAGAAGAGTTGGTCAATAAAATGTAAAAAATAAATAAGATCTAGAAGCAACTGGACATAATAGCCTGATATGAGGTAATCCAAGAACATTAACTGGTAGATAAAGGATTCTTTATTTGGTCAACACTAGTAGAAAAACTAGAAAGCAATTTATTGATTCCACCCAACAAATATTTACAATCTCTTCCTTCAAAGATCTTATGCTCTCCTGGAAGAATACAGCGTATACTCAGATAAGAGAAAACTAGTTAGACCCTGAGCACATTTTAAGCTTGTGATGTGACAAACATGAACAAACATAGACAAGAGTTGAACAGAATGGGTAGATATCAATGGGTAGTGTTCTGTCTTTGTGGGAATGCCTATATCTATGAGATCATAGATCCTTTTGAATATTTAAAGTTCTTAAAAATCCTCAAGTCACATTGCAAACATGCTCATTAACTTAGACTGATAGTGTTATTAAAAAATAAAATAAAATATGCCAGAGGCCTAGAATTGACTATCATTAAAAAATAAACTATGACTCTAATTTCTGTTTCTATTTTAAACAATAACCCTAGCAAAAAAAAAGAGTGAAAGTGTTTCTGTAACAGTGATATAGCAATCCAGGTGTGAAAAGATTAGCTACATGTTATAACATGATCAATTGGGAAAGACAAAGTAGTTGCTAGCAAGAGTAAAGGTCATTCTGTATGTAAAACTGGCAAACTCATGAGAAGTGAATAAAATAAATAGCCAAGCTTCCACTGTTGCAGACCTGAAGATTCAAATGATGGATGAATCTCA
The DNA here is from genome assembly GCA_011680675.1 of Gymnobelideus leadbeateri. Taxonomy (NCBI): domain Eukaryota; kingdom Metazoa; phylum Chordata; class Mammalia; order Diprotodontia; family Petauridae; genus Gymnobelideus; species Gymnobelideus leadbeateri. The sequence goes on from WOXC01009490.1 coordinate 370,258, forward strand.
CATGAGGGATTCCAAGCTTCAGGTAATATAGATTGGAGGTTTATGCCTAGTTCAACTGTAAATTCCCTATTGGAGGCAAAGTGGTGAACAACAGAATAAGATAGTAGGAACAGGTTCTGTCATTCTGGGAAGACAAGTATCAATCCAATAGTATAATATCTTGTTGTATTGCAACTATAATAATCTTTGTGAACAGGTAGGGAGCTAATTTTGCAAATATCAATGGACATTCTGGATAAATGTGTCCTTCTTGTCTTTATTCTCTTTGGTTTGATGATGTTTCCATAAAACAATAGAAATAGAGAAAGAGGGATGAAAGGGAAAATAGGAACTATAGGAAAATTAATAATAATATTCCTATATCTTTGGCTTATTTACTTTTCAAGATCTTAAAGTAAATGTTGCTATAATGTGAAATCCATAAATAAAATAAGATACTGAAGTGACATAGAATGTTCTTGTCCACAATGTGAAATTTTCTTTATAGAAATCAAGGAAAATAATAAATTTACTCTTGAGTCCTCAGGAAGAGGGGTAGGACAAGAAAGAAGAATAGGCTTCATCCAAAAGAATACAACCTAAATTATTCCCCAAATGGGCAATAGCATGGGTGAAAATGCAACAGTACTGGTTAGTCAGTGAATTAATACTCTGCTTTCAATTATACACTTTGTGGATAATCTTGTACCATTATATGCTAAGATATATTATAAAAGGCTCAGAAGATGAGTTTTTTATCCTTGACACATTTACAATTTGGGAAGGTAAGGTAATAAAATTATATATGAAAATTTGTAAGATATTAGGTATATAAAAAATTAAGTACTGCAAGCTGAAGGATACCTGTGATTAGAGTCAAATGGAGAAGACCAGGAAATAGTGCAAGGGGATAAATGTACTATAGTATGCCCTTCAGAAAATAAAGTCCTGAGCTTAGGAGTTGGGATTATTTCCTTAAGAGGAAAAGAACTATTCCCCTGCATGGCAAATGAAGCTGAGTTTAGCCACGTGACTTATATTAAGCATGTATCTACCGCAGGTAGTGAAGCAAATGTCTCTTTACTACATGTGATAATACCTTTTCACATTTGTATAGAGCATTGTTTTGATTTGCTGCTTCCAAATGTTTGCCACTGTATTATGTTCACATACAATTTCAGAGATAAACATAGTACAGGAATTTTACTGTCTACTTTATAAATGGGGCAAATGATACAGCTAGCAAGGTGAAGGCAGAATCAGAACTAGAGACTGATAACTAGAGACTTATCTTCTGTCTAGACTATGCCGTCTATTATAAACTATCTGAGAATCTTCCAGACAGAGTTCAGGGGTTATGGCCAGATTTTTGGATCTCTGAGAAGATAGGGATAAGGACAAATATATATGGCACAAAATCACATTGGAAAGTGACAGTTGGTAGTTGGGTTCCATGACTGTTGGAGCCTTGTGAACATTGTAGGCATTTTTTTTTTCAGATGGAAGGCAGTAAGAGCGAAAACAAATCTGAGCTTTGATCCTACTTTGCTGTATTTCTAGGACCAGATGATTCCTACTCCCATTCTTTCATTCAACTCATCCAATAAGCACTTATTAAGTACCTTCCCTATGCTAGAACTTTGAGACATATGAGAAGAGTGAGAAATTTACATAAAGAAAGATCACTAATTCCATAATTATATGAAGGCGGTTGAGATAGGTGGGAGGAAAAGAGGTAACTTTATTATTGTTATTTGTTGTTGTTACTTATGATGATAATAAACAATATTTATAAAGATCTTTATAAGTTGAAAAGCATTTTACATACACTAATTTTATCCTTATAGTTTCCCTTTGAGGTAGGCATTTTAGGTATCATTATTGTTATTATTATAATTGGCAAGATATAAAGCACTTTTAAGTTTTATTATAAAATGTGCTTTTGTTCTGGTCTTAGAAATTTGTATTTTCCCTTCAATGAAGCATCAAAAGAATATCCTTTTCTGAAGTGTTAAGTTTTCATGTATATCAAAGAAAATAACTAATTCACATTTCATTCTTTTAAATCAGGAAGAGGGAAAGGATTAGAAGGAAGGCAGGAATTCATCTGGAAAAATATGGACTAAATTATTCTCCAAATGGACAATTTCATGGGTGAAAGTGCATCAATAATAAATGGAATAGCATAAAAAGGGAGTAGGTAAGATAAGGAGTAGTTTTGAATGGATTAATCTAATTCATGATACATAATACATTAGTCTCAGAAATACTTTTCAGCCCACAATTCCTCTTTGATTCATCCTTCCACCCCTGATGGAACCTAGAATATTTTTTTCCTGATTTGAAAACACCTTCAACATCTTTATTTTCTTCTCCAAGTCTCTTCCTTATTAGAAAGCAGTTTCATACCTCATTCATACCTTCATACCTCTCCATTACCAAGTATAATATAATTGTACCTTCAGTGAAGAAGGGGAAATGTAGATAACAGAAAGCATCTTGCATTGTGGGAATCATAACCATATCATCCTCATGATTTAAGGAAGGAACTTCAGTGAGGCATGGGAACTGGATCACTGTGAATTTTTCTCTATATATACTTAACGAGTTGAAAAGAGGAAATACATAATTTCATCAGAAAAATTTTACAAAATATTGCAAATAAATTTTGCTGTACTGTTAAACAAATACTCATTAAATATTATATAGGTGTATATGTATTTGTTATAGAGGCAATATATAATATATAGCATTATATATTATCTATTATTATTTATATTATATAATATAGAATGAATAGAGATTCCTCGATTCTCTACATTTTTCTTACATGTATTAAAGGTTAATTCAATTAAAGAATATTTATTGTCTATTATAAGAAGATATTATGAAAGATATAAAGATAGATAAAGAGCTTACACATCTCTGAGGATCAATCTTCCTGACTCAGTACAGTAGTGAATCAGTTCAGGAGCTGAGAAACTGTGTTCTGCAAGGAAGCAAGCATCTCATATGTGAATTAAAGTATATCCGGAAGCTTCTTGAGAGCGAGTGAAATGTTTGTAGCAGCCACATTAAGTCAGAGCCCACTCTTAAGAAATGGCAGTAGAGGAGAATGTGATCCTGGTTTGGGAGGTTTTTAGATCTCAGTTCTTGCTATGTCTTCTCAATAAATATGCCTTTGTAAAAGCTAATTAATGTCAACTCCATATCAATGATATTGAAGAGATAAATATCAAATTAATATTGCACAATAGCAAACTTGTAATGAGTGAATGATATTGTGTAAAACATACTAGATAGGGACTTGCGAAATATAGTGCTAGAGAAAGACATTCCCAACCCTAGAACTCTAAGAGAAGTAGTTATTTTTGTCCTTTATTTCGAAGATGACCAAGGACGTTGTGGGGTTTTGACTTGTGCATGAACTGGATTTAAACAAAGCAGAGTTGCAACAAATGTGTCAATCTAATTATCTCTTCCAGAGTCACTGAAGTGCAGGAACAAGACCAAAGCCAGGGTGATTGAAGGTGGCCTGAGATTAAGTCCATGACCTTGGCATCTTTGATGTCTGGTCAAGTCTGAATCATTTCACAATACCTGCTTCACCTATTTTCATGATTATTGGAATAAATTATTCCTGTCAGCTCTTTCCACCAGGGTAAAGTTTACACATATATGGGGTAGACATTCCCCCAATTCATCGATGGGTTTAAAGCCTGTTGAATACCCTCAACTTGGTTTATCCCATTTGACAAAATGGTTTTACTGGGGTGGGATTACTGCCTATACTACAGCTTCTTGGAACCACAGGGGAGAGATGGGTAAACTCCAATGGTGGATGAGCAGCCTTGAAACAGTTCAGCAAGCCCTCATACTAGAGGTGATAATACTCTCTGAATGTCCTGTAGTAGTATTATTCTGGAAACTTGACCTATTTTTCAGACTGTAGTTTGGGAAAGTAAGTCCTGAGTCTATGCATATACAATAAATGTTCAAAATATTATATTATTTACTAACAAAATGTCAGGGAACTTAAATATTGCATTTTGATATTTTTATATTCTCTCTTTTTTTAAATCCTCTGGTTCTTTATTAACTTCTGTTTTACATCATTCATTTCTGCCAGATTTTGAGTTACAATCATTTCCCCCCCTGTTTTTCCCCTACCCACCCTCCCAGAACAGCAGTCTCGCAAGACATCGCTTCCTCCAATCTGCTCTCTCCCCTATCCTCTCCCACACCCTCTTCGACCTCTCCATTAGAGGAAAGTGAATCTTTGTGTCCCAATGCCTGCACATATTATCTCCCAATTACAAGCAAAAGAGTATTAATAATAGTATTTATATATATTTGAAAAATTTAATCTTAAGACCTTGAATTTCAGATCCATTTCCTTCCTCCCTTGTCAACCATTCCCTCTGGGGAGATAAGTAATTCAGTATATGTTGTACATATCTATCTATACAAAACATTATCATAGTAGATATATTGTACAAGGCTGTTTATAATTCCCTCCCCCTCATCCCACCCCCCACCTGGTCCATTCCCCACTTGATCCTGTCCCTCTTCCATAGTGGGTACCTCCAACCTCCCCTCCTCCCAAGGATGCCCTCCCATCCATCATCCCTCCTCTCCTCCCCCTTCCCCCATTCTGCTGTAGGTTGAGATGTCCCACCTAGTATGTATGTTGTTCTCTCCCTGAGCCAAATTCAATGAGAATGTGGTTTTGCCTTTTTGCCTTCCTATTTTTCCCCTCCCCTGCAACCACTTATCCCTGCTTCCTCTACATGAGATAGTTTACCCCACCCTGTCTCTCCCCGTCTCCTCCTGCCACTTTCCTCTCTCACCTCACAACTTCACCCCTTGAGTATCCTCCCTTCCCAACAAATTCAACCTATGCCCTCTATCCATATATAACTGTAACCATATACACACACATTCACATATGTATTCACATGACCATAAATCCTTCTTCCATTATTTTCATAGTGAGAAAGATTTCCTCAGTCACAGATATTGTTTTTCCATATAGGAATGTAAATAGTTCAACTTTGATAAGTTCCTTTTGATTTCTTTTCCCTGATTACCTTCTCAGGCATCTCTTCCTTCTTGTGTCTGGATCTCAAATTTTCTATTCAATTCTGGTTTTTTCCTCAAGAGTGCTTGAAAGTCCTCTATTCCACTGAATGACCATATTTTCCCTTAAAACAAAATACTCAGTTTTGCTGGGTTGGTGACCCTTGGGCTGATTCCCAGCTCTTTTGCCCTCTGGAATATCATATTCCATGCCCTTTGATCCCTCAGTGTAGAAGCTGCCAGGTCCTGGGCTATTCTGATTGTGTTTCCACAATATTGAAATTGTTTCTTCCTGGCTGCTTGTAGTATTTTCTCCTTGATCTGGGGATTCTGGAACCTGGCTATAATATTCCTGGGAGTTTTCTTTTTGGGATCTTTTTCAGGAGGTGATCGGTGGATTCTTTCAACCTCTATTTTGCCCTCTGGATCTAAAACATCAGGGCAGTTTTCCTTGAGAATTTCTTGAAGGGTGATTTCTAGGTTCTTTCCTTGATCATGGCTTTCAGGTAGACCAATAATTTTTAAATTGTCTCTCCTGGATCTATTTTCCAGGTCAGTGGTTTTTCCCATGAGATATTTTACATTGCCTTCTAATCTTTCATTTGTTTGGATCTGCTTAACAACATCTTGATTTCTCATAAAGTTATTAGCTTCCATTTGCTCCAGTCTAATTCTGAAGGAATGAATCTCCTCAGTGAGCTTTTGAGATTCTTTTTTCCATCTGGCAAATTCGACTTTTTAAGGCATTCTTCTCCTCATTGCCCTTTTGGGCCTCCTTTGCCTTTGAGTTAGTCTATTTTTTAAAGTGTTGTTTTCCTCAGTCAGGCTGTTGACCCTCATTTTATACTTTTCCTTCATCCTTCTCATTTCTCTTTCCAATTTTTCCTCCACTTCTCTTATTTGATTTTTAAAGTCCTTCTTAAGGTCCTCTATGGCCTGCAACCCACTCATGTTTTCCCCTGGGGCTTTTGGAGCAGGACTTCTGACCTCACAGTCCTCTTCCCGCTCCATGCTTCGACCCTCCTTGCCCCCAAAGTAGGAGTCTAGGGTTGCATTTTGCTATTTAATTTGTTTCCTTTGCCTTGGCATGTTGCCACTTAATTACTTGACTTTTGTGCTTGTTGCCACAGTAGGACTCTGCCACCAGACAGGGGAGCTTTCGTCCCAGTGTTGGGGTCTTCACAAGTTCCGTTTCTGGCAAGTTGGATGCCCACCCCAGATCTCCCCCCCAGATCACAATCCAGATCCAAGTAGGTTAAAGCAAGAGTGATTAACCCCCAAGACTGATCGCTGGATCTCCCTACAGTTCTCAGGTCAGGAGCTGGAGCTGCCTCTGAAGACTATAAAATGGTGTGTCTTCTCACCTGCTTCTAGCCCCCAGGGGAGGAAGCCACCACATTCCCCAAATACTGGTCCCAAAGTCCATAGGGCACTAACCTCTCACTTTGTCCTAGGCATGTCTATATTGATAATTCTGGAATCACCACAGCTGCTGGTGTTCTGGGGTCTCTCCACCCTGCCGCTGGCCCTGCCGCCCTGGGGCTAAAACTGCAACTCAGGTGGACTTGACCTGTGCTCAGCTCCCCAGCTCCCCACGCTCTGTGTGCTGCATGGTGCTGGCTCCCAGACCACTGCACTGGTCCTTCCTGCAGGGCTGCTGGGCTGTCCTCAGCGAGAGGTTAGCTTCTCTGTGTCGTTCTGTGGGTGCTGGGGCTCCAGAAGTTGTTCAGAGTCCCCTTTTACATAGTTTGGAGGAGATCTGGGGGCAGAGTGGCTTGGACGCACTGTTTCTACTCCGCCATCTTGGCTCCGTGTTTTTATATTTTCAAAGAGATTGTTTATTCCTAGATATATTTCAGTAATGGCATATGAAACATTTTCAGAAATTTCATTCAATAAACACAAAGTACACAAAAAAGGTTGCTTGATCCAAATGCATGTCTTTTTACTCACTGTATTGACCCATGGTTCATCAGGAGTAGCTGAGTTGGGAGGTTTGGTAGCCCTGGTCCAAGAACCATCCAGCTTGTTAGTGCTATTCTATGCTAATTTAATGTCCTTAAATTTGTACTGAATAAACAAGCCAGGAACAGCATGAAATCTGTTTTGTATTACATCGCATTTCTCTGTATGAGAATAGAATTCTCATCATCCTAACGAATTAGATAAATAATGTTTACCTGTTCACCTTAGCCACTCTGATTGTAGTCATGCAATATCTCTTTGCCATTCCTTCCCTGAATGTATCTGGCTTCTTTTCCAGCTTCTCAAGGTCTTCTGGGCTACTTGATTATTCTGAGGCAAATGACAAGTTGTATAATAAGATGTTTCCTGGGAACAGGTTTTGTATTTTGGGGAAATTATTAAAATTATGTGAATAACAAATCCTTGACAAGAGGAAATATACACGTAACAAAAGCCGATAAGGATACATTTGCCTGAGATCTTGCAAAAAAAAATCAAAAGGACTATTATATGATTAGGAAGAGAGGGGTGGAGAATTAAATAAATGTCCAACATATATCCAGCAAACTAGATATCACAGAAGGTATTCACAATATAACAGGAAGAATAGCAGTTAAGACATACAGAAGTTCAAAAGAGAAAAACAAAAAAGTACTTAGCACAGTCCCTAATAAATAGTAAACAATAAGTGCTTGATGACAGATTTATTGATTGATTGAATCCAATTTATGCTAGTGGCATAAAATGCACACACTTTAGGAAGCCAGCAAGGTAAACTAAAGATCCTAATACAACTAGGACCTTGATACTTTGTAGATACCACTGAGAGTTGGAGAAATGAGAGCAATGTCCATAATATTGTTGAAGTTAGAGTTGGAAGAGCTGGTTCAGGTTTTTGGAAGAATTCACTTGGACTTTCTCTTTAGCCAATAGGAGCTTTATTGACATGAAAGCATACAGGCCTGAGATTTAGCAAGGAGCTAAACAAAGGCACTGATATAGGAAAAGGACCAGACTTATACAGCCAGAAAAGTACACGGAAGGTGATGTAATTTTAGAATTTCCAATGGGGATTGGAGATTTGGGGACAGGATGAGGAAGATGAATGACATAAGATAAAAGAGACAAGGGAATTTTTATGGCCCAGGATAAAGAAGTGACAAGGAATTTTTATGGTCCAAGATAAGGGGGAAGTTTGCTTTAGGATGCTCTCAGGCTCAGGAGGGCCTCCCAAGGTACTGAAAAAGCAACCCTCACTATTAACCCTTAAGGCATCTTTGTATTCACATCATTTCCCCACTCAACCACTAGGCAGGAGTATTCTTTGGGAGAACAAGGGGCAAAGGTCATTGTCTTCAGTATCTGCTTCCTGCTGAACAGGGGTGAAGAGTCCATTTCAGGGCCCAAGAATAGGTTGAGGAGGGGTGGTCAGCATGAGGGTGTGGAATGTGGTGTCAGCTGAGTCTGGGGTGGAGAAAGACAAATTACTCCAGGACACCAAGGGTAGGGGTTGGTATTCTAAAAGTTGAAAATGTAATTTCTGTAGTCAAGAAGACAGAAAGTGAACCAGGAGTTTAAACAAGCACGGACCAAATATAAGAGCAAGTAAAATGATTAATAATGGTGTCAGAATGGGGGAAAGAAGAGAAAGGAACCACAACCCCCAGGAGAGATATAGGGGGAGATATCAGATTGGAGTGGATGTCCTGCATCCAAGAGACTGTCTGTAATATCTTTTGAGTACTCAAAGGATAAATTTCATGCAGGGTCTTCATGGAATAGTGGGAGACCTATGAGGATTAGGCTAGTATCCTGGAAATGATGGTGACATACCCAGCCATCATGTCTAGAAACAGAAGTAGTTACTCTGCCTTACCCCACAGAGTTCTCTATTTGAATTAAGGCATTAGACTTCCAGTCCCAAGGAAGCAGGCCTAACCATAGGCACAGAGTAGGAATCAGGAATAAGTGGACTACAAACAGAAGCAATTTAAGGTGGGGCCCAGAACACAGCATAAATGGAAAGCACACAGGCAAGTCCCCACAGCAAGGGGCTTCAATGCACAGTCTTCTTTGATAGTCATGCCTGGCATCTTATCTCACATCCTTCCTCCTGTTGGCTTCATCTGCCTCAACATCCACCCAAATGCTTTTGGGAGGATGAAGTTGCTGTCCCTGCCTGAGGGGTGGTGGGGAGGGGAGTAAAATGAGGCTGAAGCAGCATCCAGGGCATGAGAAGAGTGTGGACCAGGTATTTTCATTGCATGACCATCTGCACAGCCCATAGTCTAGGAGACACAGATGTGATGGACAAGTTCAATAGGCAGGGCCCAGATAGAAGGAGCATTAAAAGTGGTGTCAGAATACGGGAAAACAAAGAAAGAAACCAAGAGTCCCATGATGCTATTATTTGCTTTTGATACAGAATTAACTGATCTTCTTGTTTTCTCAGAATAAAAGCTAGGTCCCTCAATCAGTTGTTGTTGCTCAGATGTATCTGAGCCTTAGTCTATGGGATAATGATTCAACGTTGTATTTGTATCTTTGTTTTTTGCAAACTTATTTTTCCCTTTATCTAATTATTGCCATAACATTCAGAAAGAATGTTCTATTCCAGGGATTTAATCTTTCACCCATCTATGCCCCTTTTCCCAACTGGGGTATAGAATAACTACCCATTCAGACTGAAAGAGCAAGATTTCACTTGCTAGCTCTGTGCTCACATCTTTCACTAACCACTCCCCTCGATTACAGAAATTTGCCATAAAATGGAAAGGAAAGGACATGATTAGATAAAACATCACAGTTTTTCAATCACACATTTTCAATTCCACCTCATAGCCAGACTCAGGAATAGTTGGGTAGGAAACATTTCTTTTCAAAGAAACACAATGAGGAAACTGAGCCAGGAGGATCCCCCTGGACTGAGGCTAGGATTGTTCTCTATCCAGACACAGAACAAATAGAAGAGCAAATAAAGTTACACCTGTAACAGTCACATTCTCTCTGAGAAGTTTGAGGCATTTCTCTCAGAAAGTGGATTATTGACTGTTGATGGATTTTTATGATCCATCAGACAGCACAAAATAAATCCATTACAGTCCAAAGAGCTTTTACCTCAGATGGCAAGTTTCACTAACCAAAATTTTACTGGGACTCATATCTCACATTTAAACTTGTTCTCATGTAAAAGTCAATCACTAGAGATAATTTTTATATACTTGCAAATTCTCAGCATGCCAAATTCATTCTCAGACAAGCTCCTTGGCGAGCTTTTAAAATTAAGGAGATTGGAGATTCAGGGGCGGCTAGGTGGCGCAGTGAGTAGAGCGTTGGCCCTGCAATCAGAAGCACCTGAGTTCGGATCCGACCTCAGACACACAAAAACCTAGCCTTGTGACCTTGGGCAAGTTACTTAACCCCAAGTGCCCTCCAAAAGGCAAAAAAATTAAGGAGATTGGAGAGGGACTCCTGAGAAGGGGCTGCCTTTTTCAACCTGTAGGATAGAGCTGCTATGGGCTGTTATTTTGACTAACCCTGAGGACTACTCTGAATGGGCAGAATCCTTCTTTCCATACAACACACACACACACACACACACACACACACACACACACACACACACACAGAGTAATTAATTATCAGCTTTAGATTTTAGCATTAAAACAACCAGCTATCTTGCAATTTTCATAAGCGGTCAAATTGTTTTAGTTGTAACACAAACAATAAGCTTCAGATGACATCGGTTGCATTCTCAGATCATATACACATTATTGATAGAAGGATGGACTGTCTTACCCAGTGAAGACGACTTCTGGTTTCTTACCTCCTAGGAGCTACTTCTAGGCTTTCGACCCCAGCAGCTCACTGCCACTGCCAGTGTGACCCTCATTGTAACTGATACCCCTTCCACCTACCTCCTCTCACCAGGTGGGAATAGGTGAATTTGCAGGTGGGGGGTAAGGGTGAAACTCTCTTTTCCTAATCTGATCTGGGATGAGAGGCTTTAATAGGAAAAACATCCAGGGCTATTTGCAGTTGAACTGAGATCCCCTCTTGACTCAAGGGGAGGGAGTGGAAGAAGGGAGTGATCAGGGTTGTATGGGGATGTTTCAAACTCCTTAAAGATCAATTGCAAAACCTGACAAAGCCTTAGAATCTGTTAAGCTGTTTTTCAGCTATCCTAACTTTTCACTTCTATGCCCATCCCTTAAAAATTTAGTGTAGGACATTGAACCTATCACACCAACGGTGACAAGACTAGTGCCCTTTCTTAGGATACCTGGAGCAGAAACCAACAACTCTGTTTCCCTGAAAGTACCTATTTAAGGCTGATCCATGGATACAACAAACCTAGAAGTGAAACTTAGAAAATTTACAGTAGATTTGAATTTAATTGTTATCATTATCAAATTATTGGAACAAACTAGCTTGCAAATGAAAATTTGGTAGGCCTTTAAAATCACACAAAAATGTTTTACAAAACATTTCTTTGTAAAAAGTATTTCCCTTTCTGAGAAAAAATCTTACAAATTATCCTGTTAAAAGAAATAATCACCAAATTTTCATAAAACAAATTAGCTAGAAACCTTAAAGACTGGGATTTATCAAAACCAAGTCAGTATAAAACATCCTTTTAAGTATCATAAATCACAAAGTATCATAAAACTAAAATTCTCAATAATCACAAATTCATAAGTATCAAAAAGTGATATGGGGAAGAAGTTTGTCCCTCCCCTTGCGATCCCCCTTGGCCCCCCAAGGCAAGAACAATAACAAAGTTTATCTGGCCATTAAGAATGAAATAGGAATTTCACTAGAGAGAAGACTTTACACAGTGCTGAGCAAATCAAATCTGGATTCATAATTAATAGGGGTAATATTTTAATTTCTACAATACCCTAAGTATTTTTTTGGTTGTTTTTTTTGGTTTTTTTTTTTTTTTTTGGTTTTTTGCTTTTGGAGGGGCAATTGGGGTTAAGGGACTTGCCCAAAGTCACACAGCTAGTAAGTGTTAAGTGCCTGAGGTTGAATTTGAACTCAGGTTGAAGAAGGCTGGGGTAATAGGTGTGGTTTTAGGCTTGAAACATCACTAAGTCAGCCAGTGGTCAGGGCCAACTGAGGAGTGCCTAGTCTGCCACCCATCAGTGTCATGTTTGACAAGATGGATGTTGGGAACCAACGCTAACTGAGATTCAGTATGTGTATAATTGGCTCAGGAGTTACCCTATAGATAGTGCAAAGAAGGATTCATAGATGCAGCTGGCCACTATACTAGAGGGAGGTAAACAGTTAATGAATTGTTGCTAGGCAGAGTGCTGGCAGGGAGAAGGGGCAGAGTTAATGCTCTGAGGCTGGGGGTGGTGGGAATGTGATTTTACAAAATGGTCTTACAAATTGATTTTACAAACTGATGTTAGAAACATAGATACCCCAAGTACACCATCAAGGTCCTCCTGACTCCAGGTTGGGTGCTCTATTCACTGTATCACCTAGCCACCCCTTCTCTAAGTATTTTAAAAGAAAAAAACTAGAAAGTGCATATAAAGTTTTAAGTCAATGAACAGGGCACAGAGACCCTGAAACTGGGGTGCAGGGATGTCTAATGAAAACCAGGCACAGAGGCCCACCTCCTGCCTCTTCCAATGTCCCATGGGGGAGGGGAAGGAACAACATAGGGTAAACCAGGTACAGAGGTAATAACTCAAGGTAAAAAGTGCACTCAAGCAGAGCAAGGTGCCTTTTCTTTAAGTTTTGGAGACCAAATTTTTTATTAAGCTTGTTTTGTTTAGAAATCACCTTCACAAATCACATTTCAAGATTATTTTGAGGCCAGGAACACAGTAGGCACTTTTCCTTAAGATCTTCTCCCCAAATTTCTCCCCTAGCAGCCTCCTAGCAACCTCACACAACTTGTCCTAGCATCCTGGGACAGAGGGAAGAAAACAAATGTGATTGAGCCAGCACAAGGGAATCCCCTTATATGAGGGTCCACAGTCTGAGTGACCACTCAGAAGTCAGTGGAGAATTAGATGTTGCTGTCAGTGTCTGGGCACTCCAGGGGTTTAGCTGCTAGGGAGAGAGTAGGGACAGAAAGGTCTGGAAGAGAGCAAAGAAAAGGGTACTTCTCTTTTATTCTAGTGATTAGGAAGATTATTGGAGACCAATTAATACTTGTACTCCCCTGTTTCAGCACCAAATTGTTCAGGTCAGAGTTGGGAGAGCTGGTTCAGGTTTTTGAAAGAATTCACTTAGACCTTCTCTTTAGCCAGTGGGAGCTTTATTGACGAAAAAACATACAGACCTGACACTTAGCAAGCAGCTAAACAAAGGCACTGATACAGGAAAAGGACCAGACTTATACAGCCAGAAAGGTACACAGATGTTGATGTAATTTTAGGATTTCATTATAATGGGGGTTGGAGATTTTGGGACAGGATGAGGAAGATGGATGACACAAGGTAAAAGAGACAAGGGATATTTTATGACCAAGGATGGAGAGGTGACAGGGAATTTTTATGATCCAGGATAAGGGGGAAATTTACTTTAGGATGCTCTCAGGCTCAGGAGGGCCTCCCAAGGTACTGAAAAAGTAACCCTTAATATTAACCTTTAGGGCACATTTGTATCCACAGCAATATGGCTCTGAATAGTTATACCTCATTCAAAGAAACAAGTCCAAGAAGGAGTGGAATCAGGCTTGCTGCATTTTAAGAAGGTTCACCAATGTAATGAAATCCAGGAACCAGAGAGGGAAAGCAACTAGGTGAAAATCAAAAGAAGAAATAGAAGTGATTTTGATATAAAAGCATACCACTTGATGAGTTTGAAAAGAAGAGTACAAGCCCGGTACAAAGACATAGCACTGATAGAGCCTTTTGGTTTATCTGCATTTCTGTTGATCATATCTGATAACAGAGTAGCTCATTGTAATTTCATGTTTCAAAAAGTGAAGAAAGCAATACAAATTAATTGTGTTCTAGATTTGACCTGCTACAGGTGTGGAAATGATCTGGTGGAAAATGACTATTCCATCCTGGAATCTGGGATACAAGAGACAAAACTAGAGAATTCTCTGATATGCTGTACATTTGGGGTGAAAAGACTTCAAAGGGTTCAGAGGAAGGATAGGGAGGATCTTGTAGACTAAAATTTTATGAGGAATGTCAG